>JBBBDQ010001432.1:3430000-3775682 GCA_037127315.1 Ascarosepion bandense
TCATAAAATTAACATGCGAAAATTTGTGAAGTTTATGTCGATACAGGGTCTGCAACAAGCGACTGATAATAATAGTTCTGTACATCATCAAAACAAATAAGGAAAGTAGGAAGAGCGTACTGCGCCAATCTTTCTGTCTTGAAAATCCTGGGTTCGAGTAGCAATCACTGATATTTATTTATATTGTCAGCACTAATGGGAAATTGAAATCTTTACACGACGAAAAGACAATAAGAGCTTGTAAACCATTCGATAATTATTTCATTACCAGCAGTATAGTCCAGCATTGCTCGGGTGTAATGAAAGCTTTAAAACTAATCCATGGTCCTGGAGCTCAGACACTTTGGACGTTGGCACCAAAGACTAAAAAGCAATAGTTGTTTCCAGTTAAAGCGAAACTGTAGACTGAAAGAAAAATGAATGGATGTAAGTCAAATTTTGATTTCCTGGTGTCGATATCAAATAAGTTTTTTTTGTCGTAAACTGAATTTTGAAGGCTAAATAAGTCTTCTGAGTAAATGGTATCATGGCTGAGACTAAGAACTACAATTATACCTACTTAGAGCCAAACCCGAAGCAAAAACTAAAATAAAAAGGCTGAAAAAAATACAGACAGACAGGCAGATAAACAGACACACACACAAACATCTTGCTTTATATATATATATATATTATCGATTTTCTGCATTATTGTAAGAACTGCAACCTTGAATCTTCTGAATCTCGTTTCTTATGTCTTCGTCTATGAGTGTATCAAATTTGATTTAAATCGGACCACTCCTTCTATAACCCGATTTTTTCGATTATCGATTTTCGATATTTATCGGGGGTACCTCGACACAAAACCTAGCTAAGAACACTCGCAGACGCTTATAGTACAATTGTGTAAATTTTCAAGAAAATCGGTTCAGCCGTTTCGGAGTCTATAGGTAACGGACACACACACACACACACACACACACACACACAGAAAGACAAAGTTCTATTTATAAATACGTTTAGATTTTTTAATGTCAAGTCACTTCAGGTATTTGGCTGATCATTAGATTTTTCTTTATTTTATGTGACATCCCATGCCTTTTGAATAATGATAAATGGTTTTCTGTTGCTTTCTCCACTATTTGAAATTTAAAGGGTTCCTTTTTTTTTAGACTGTTTACTATCCAAAGGCTATAGAACTCAATCTATACCCTGCTATTTAATCCATGGCTGAAAGAAGAGATGGATTCATGCCTTTCCCATGGACATTTGTGCAAAAATGAATGCAACAGATTAACTCGTAATTTGCACTCGATTGTCTGATTCCATATTCCGCACCGAAATTAATTATACATCATTTACATAATCATCCCCCCCCCGCAGCCCACATATTAAACAGAGCTCAATTTGAAATTCCCTGGAGGTTACCCGGATCAACAGAAACCTGAACCAGGACACAGTAGCAACAACCAAAAAGTTGTGTGATAATACCAACTAAAGATGAAGGTATTGGCTTAAAAGTAAACAGCGTAATAATTTCTTCCAGAAGTTCAAACAAAAATTAAGAATGTTTAGCACAAGGTAAACCATGTATATTCCTGTGAAAGTCAAAATTACTAGGAATAGCTTGCAAGAAGTGTTTTCTAACGGCTCCCACTCAACAAGTGCATCTAGGAATAACGTTCTTTTTACGTGTGAATGATTCCCCTATTCCCATAGCAATGAATCAGCGGTTGATTTATTGGAGGCGTTATGTTAAGCAGAGTCATCTTTGCGTTGCAAGAATTCAAGCAATAGTTTTACCCCAATTAGAGCAATCGAAACTCGCTGACTTCTAACCGCAAACGATGGTGTCACATACGTGAGCAAGGAGAGAAGAATTGAACAGGATGATGGGAAGAAGAGAAAAGGAGAGTAATTGAAAAAAGTAAAGAAGTGTAAAAAGAAAAGGCGTACAGAAATAAGAATGAAAAATAAAGGAAATGCAAGAAAAAAGGGAAGTGGAGCAACAAATGAAGAAAAAGAAAAACAGAAAACTTAGAAATAAGAGACAGGCAATAAGAAAGAAAGAAACAAAGGAAGGAAGGAAGGAAGGAAGGAAGGAAGGAAGGAAGGAAGGAAAAGAAAGAAAACAATGGGAAAATAATAAACGTCAAAAAGAAAAAAATGCAATAAAAAAGATAAAGAAACATTAAATATTTTTCAATTTATTGCTTCAGAGGATTTCTGCTCACCATACATTGAATCACTTCCTTTAGATTTTCCTAACTAGATTCATATTCGGAGCAGTCATTTAAAATTTGAAAGAGTTATACACATTCATTAAAATTAATTATAATGAAAAATAACATCTAAAATTAAATGTATTTTATTCAATGATATTTGCGTTAATAAAAAGTAACATTTAATTATTACTAGCAGTATAGCCCGGCGTTGCTCGGGTGTAATGAAAGCTTTAAAACTAATCCATGGTCCTGGAGCTCAGACTCTTTGGACGTTGGCACCAAAGACTAAAAAGCAATAGTTGCTTCCAGTTAAAGCGAAACCGTAGACTGAAAGAAAAATGAATGGATGTAAGTCAAATTTTGATTTCCTGGTATTGATATCAAATAAATCTTTTTCGTCGTAAACTGAATTTTGAAGGCTAAATAAGTCCTCTGAGTAAATGGTATCATGGCTGAGACTAAGAACTACAATTATACCTACTTAGAGCCAAACTCGAAGCAAAAACTAAAATAAAAGGGCTGAAAAAAAAAACAAAAAAACAGACATATAGACACATAAACAGGCACACACACAAATATCTTGCCTTTTATATATATATATATTATCGATTTTCTGCACTATTGTAAGAACTGCAACCTTGAAACTTCTGAATATCGTTTCTTATGTCTTTGTCTATGAGTGTATCAAATTTGATTCAAATCGGATCACTCCTTCTATAACCCGATTTTTTCGATTATCGATTTTCGATGTTTATCGGGGGTACCTCGACACAAAACCTAGCTAAGAACACTCGCAGACGTTTATAGTACAACTGTAAATTTTCAAGAAAATCGGTTCAGCCGTTTCGAAGTCTATAGGTAACAGACAAACACACACACACGCGCACACACACACACACACACACACACACACACACACACACACACACACACACACACACACACACACAGTTCCATTTATAAATAAGTTTAGATTCGGGGAAAATAATAGGCGAAAATATTTCAGTTGACATGAGAAAATATTTTTAGCCAATACTCTTCCAGAACCAGAAAGAAGTGTTTTCCTTTATAACTTTGGATATCGTTTTCCTTTCACATGCATTAATTCATAGAAAATGAGAGTAACTCTTGACTCATGCCACTTATATTTGAGAGATTGGGTACGTCGACATGGTGTAATGCCTAACAAACTTGTATCGCTAGATCAATTATGACCGAATGAGTTCCATATTTTCAGCCTTGTGCTAAATCCATGCTACGCTTAGAAAATCACCTTATAATTGAGAAATTATATTTACGGCGCTTCTACTGAATTAAATTATATTCCATTTCAGTCTCTCTCTCTCTCTCTCTCTATATATATATATATATATATAACTGTGAATTTACCTTTGAACAAGTCTCGAAAAACCCACCGAGTATAAATGCGGAGGGGAAAAAATGGAAACAAAAAAAGAAACGAACTAAGCACTTGAACATTAGTCAAAGTACTAGTCGAAAGAAAAAAAAACCCGAGACGAGGGACCTAACACGTAAAGCGTTCAATACAATAGCAGAGCAAATAAGTAAGTAGCTAACCTAGAGCCAACTGACGTACCAAGGTTTCACCAAATGGATCGTCAGGGCAAGTTGGCTCTAGGTTAGCTACTTGCTTACACACACACACACACACACACACATATATATATATATATGATGATGATGATGATGATGATGTTTCATATCCAAAAGCTGGTTCAGAATTTGAGGTGAGTCAAGAAAAGTTCAGTAACATATAAAGGAGATAATACAGTAGTTGATAATAAGACATTTAGTATTTGATAGATAGATGACTTTTGGGGTGCTAAACTTGACAATGCCCAAAGAAAGATAAAAATAAATGAAAAGGAAAAAGAATGAAAAGCATAGAACTAAGCATAAAGAAATTATCTCCCTTTTTAAATAAAACTAACTCATAATTTTCGACTTGACATCTACTTCCCCAACTTGTACAACAACTATTACTCATGCAACTATTTCTATTTCGAGAACTGTAACAACAGCTGATAACAATCAGTCGTTCTCCCACTTTGGTTGCATTTGTTATAATAATAATAATAATAGCAGTAGTAGTAGTAGTAGTAGTAGTAAGTGATACAAAATTTTTTACAAATTACTTGAAGGTCAATTATGACGTAAACAGCTGACATTGACTGTGACCATTAAAAATGAAAAAAATGTGATAAACAAGAAATAGAATATGAAATAAAAATCTGGAAAAATAAATGAGTAAAACATGACATTGAAAGAGGGAAATGAAGAGAGAGAATAGAGACAGAAAAAGAAATGAAAACAATAATTTGCAAGGTAGCCATCATGAGAGAGAAAATGAATCATTATCCGGGGATCTCATTTAGGGATGTCAAGGTGCTGTCTCCAACTGGATGGAGATAATAATGGCTCTACCGAAATTATTTTTCGATCAAGATTAGATTGGCACACAGTCTCAAGTGTAGGGCTTCCAGCAAGAATCGAACTTCATGAGTAATGGTCTGTGAAATTAACTTCTTAACTATTGCTCTACAGTGACGTGATTTTATGTCTATAAAATTTACTTTAACAGAAGGACGCATTAGTCATCCAGCGAGTATCAATCTAATTACACCAGAAATTATTTACAAGACGAATTTGCTTCACCACTGTTCCACAGTGAGTCATCTTAATTGATCATCTACCAAAATTCGCGTAGTCTGGCTTAAGGACTTTGAGTGTGGAACAACTAATGAAGTGTGAATTTTGCGTAATAACCACGCAGATAAGTTCAGTGTTACTGTCGATAAGATTACGGAAAAAAAAATGTTTCTTTTTAAAAATCAACATAAACCTTGGGAAGACCGGTGACTACAGCTCTCGAAAAGTTTTAAGTTTTTTTTCATCTTGGAGACTTTTTATTGTGGCATGCCATCTTGGAGATACATCAAATTCATTTTTGTTTTCTCATTTAAGAAGCTGGTCACAAGCATATTCGACACGGAAAATTATAAGACCATATTGAATGGATTTAGCTGCTAAATCCATTCAACATGGTCTTATAATTTTCCGTGTCGAACTTTAGTAGTACCGAGATGGATGACCATACATCTGGCTATTTCATATGCTCAAGTATTCTTTAATAAATTTACAGTGGTCAAACAGCTCTGTTAGACCACTGTAAATTTATTAAAGAATACTTGAGCATATGAAATCGCCAGATGTATGGTCATCCATCTCGGTGCTACTAAAGTTGGTCATTAGAGTAGAACTAATACATTCAGCGTGACATGGCCATCTCTTTCTTAAAATTTGATTCACTTAATTTGATTTTTGAAACGGAAAAAGTGCTGAACTTTTACGTGATAAATGTCCACCTATATGGTAATGAATGCTGGACAATCTCATAAATGATGAAGAAGAGACTTGAAACAACAGAAACGTGGTTCTATAGAAGGATGCTGAGGACCGAGCAAACAAAAAAATAGAGACAAAAAGGCAACTTCAAGAAGAGACAGTTGATATTTCGAGGTCACGTAATGAAGAAAGAGGGCCTAGAAAGTATGATACTCACAGGATAGAGTGAAAGCAAGAGGTACACAGGAAAACAACGTATAACAGAATTACGAAGTTTGAGTAAATGGCTGGCGAAACAAGGTTTAGGAGAAATAACAAAAAGACAAAATTTATTAAGAGCTAGGAAAGACAAGAAATGTGAAGAGTTATGATCACCTACGTCTATAAGGAACACAGTATATAAAGGAGAATCTGATTTCTGTAAAATATGTCTTAGGAAAGCAGATGTTTTGGAGTACTGAGTGAATAACTATTGACTACTAATGTAATTCGTTTCGTATTTTCTTTGTCTCAATTATGCTACATTTCGGATGAATTCAGATTATGTTGTCTCTGTGGGAATCGATGAGAAATTACACGTTCGTATACTTAATTGTTGATTTTGCCGCTCATTCTTGGCAACAGATTAGTTTAAATTATCGCAATTTTTCATTGGTTGACTTGTGAATTTCTAGAATTAGACATCCAACGAGATTTGGAAGTCAACCAATGAAAAATTGCGATAATTTAAACTAATCTGGTATCAAGAATGAGCGGCAAAATCAACAATTAAGCATATGAACGTGTAATTTCTCCTCGATTCTCACAGTGGCAACATAATCTGAATCCATTCGAAATGTAGGATAATTGAGACAAAAAAATACTAAACAAAATATAACTACCCTGAAAATATTCTGATGTAATTAACTAATCGTCACGAAGCTACGATTCTAATGAATCTACTAACTCTGGTTCATTTTTTCTTCATGGAAACACATCATGTATGCGCATTTAGCATTGATTATGAAAATATTTAGCTGAAAATATTTTGTTACTGGGCTTACGCCCATATCACATCGAAACACCAGTTCTCGCACGATTGTCGAAGTTAAGTAACGTTGAGCCTGGTTAGAACTTAGATCAGTCACCGTTTGAGAATACTAGATACTATAAGCTAGATGTGTGGATGGTGTAATGAAAAACAATTCGGAATTGGTAAACAGAAAGACTAGTTCTAGTTTCACTTACTCGAAAATACCTTTGGGAAAGGTTTGAATCCACTTCTTCCTATAGTTATGGGCTAATTAGTATGACTTGTATCAGTAAATCATTGTTATATTCCCCCTGCCTAAAAAAATTCTCACTATCTAAACATATTTTCTGGCTTTAACCTGCAAAAAGTTGAAAAGCTGTAAAAAAAATATCAATCTGCCTGTTAATAAATTTTCATGGACCTCGACGAGAATATGATATAGATATAATTGCTGAATGTTTGTCAAAGAGGAAAAAGAGATTTGCTGAAAATAACTCAAATAAAAAGGCTAGTGATATAACAAGATTAAAGCAACCAAAAAGTAGAGAATTTCAGAAGGAAAAATATGGAATGTTGTAAAAGACCGATATTTATTTTCGAAATGACAAGACTTTAAATATCGTAATTTGTTGATGAGAAAAATTTGGCATCCCCCAAAATACAAGTTTGCTGACAAACTGGAGCTCATGCAGCGGGAAGATATGACTCTCATCGTTGCGAAACACGGGAAACTGTGTACATTATCCATGGGTGGAAGAAGAAGCCTGGTTTAAAAGTGATGTGGTTGCGGGTCTATATACAACTTTTGTGTGTGAAAAGGGCGTTGGCTTTCTGATGTTTACAATTCATGAACACTGGCTCGGTTTCAGGTGGTGCTTCATTCAAAAAGACATTTGTCAACTAGCAAGCTGATTTCGATTGTCAGCTTAGAAATGAATAATTTTACTTCTTTTGGTAATTGAAGCATCGAAAAAACAATTTCATCCATGCTTTTTAAAATGTTCAATACCAAAATAAATCAATATCTACGCGTTTAGGTTTTGTGAAAAACACTGGACTTTGAATTTTAAGAACGGCTCAATGACAGAATGGTAAACTGAAGACTGAAAAGTAAAATGTAAAGCAGCAACTCGCCGATGAAAAAACAACGCATTTGAAAGAGATTACTTTCATATAGATAGGTTTTAAATCAGATCTAGACTAGATTAGGGATTCGAATACTGAATTTCATTTCCCGCCCGATCCTTGTAAATATGTCGGCTGAAACCAGTTTTTCTGAACATTATGTACTGTACCTCAGTTTAACGAATATTTGCATCAAGAAACGATGTTTGGCGTAAACGGTTTAAACTAGTATTCCCGACTCCACACAGCCACTTTTTTCCATATTGTCCCACTCCGACGGCCAAAAATTAGTTAACATTTGAAGTTTATTAGAATTAATTGGTTAAGCCATAAAGCGACACAACATTTAGCAACGGGATGCTTTTCATTCTTTACCCCGAAATTTCCTTCCGAAATATTAAAACTGTCACCCACCCCGCTGTGAGTCCGTACGCTTCTCGTTCGGAATTACTAATTTAAACAGTAAGTCCAGCAATATTAACATTTTGGTATTGAAAGAGTCGTTCAATAATTTTTTCTTTTTTCTGGACTGTTGATCAGTCAGTTAAGTACCATACGTGATACACGCTTGGGCGATCATGTTTCGAAAGAGACATGACTGACTGGGCAGAAGATTATCCCGCAGTAGGTTGCCATTGCTACTCTGCGGTAGACTGGTTGCCATCCAAAGCTAAAGAACCCAATCTGTCCTGTTATTAATCAATAACTGGAGAGAAGTGACCTTTCCCAAGGGTATTTGAGCGTAAGTGAATGCAAGTAATTGCAGTGGAATTCGAACTCGGCTCCCCGATTTCTCGCTCCGAGCCGATATCCACTGCACCAGAACGCATATCTTTTCTGGACTGTTTGATATACTTCTTTTCTGGACTGTTGATATTCTTCTAAAAAATACGGTGTAAGATGAAGCGATCATTTTAAAAAGATTTCTAATATAAAAAGTATTTTTTCATTGTCGGAATCACTCGCAAAAACGTTATATATGTATAAACACGCACACACAACTGAGGACCAGTTCGTGACGATTTAACTCCTTACACTAACAATTAAAAACCTAGCTAAACATTATTTTATGGTTTATACCCTATTTTGTCAGTAACGATTATATTAATTCCTAACGAATTATGGTAAAATTATTCATAATCTTCTTCTATGTGCCGTGTCCCTTCAGGATGCAGGTGATCATCGCCCTTCATATTTCCCCATCCCTTGTATCTCTTAATAACTCTTCTTCTGTTATCAAACCCCGCTCCATCATCCATCTACTTCAAGCATATTACGCGTTGCTTTCCCTTCTCTCTCATTCCCTGTATCCGTACCGTGAGCATCAGATTCACCAAGCCCTCCATCCTCACTACACGTCCCAGAAACTTCAAGTGTTTTTCCTGATATTAAGTATCAGTTTCCTTTCCATGTCCAACCTTTCCAAAACCTCGTCGTTGCTCACATTTTCTGTCCATGATATCCTCAGCATCCTTCAGTAGAACTACATTTCGGCTACTTCACATCTTTCCTTTATCTTTGATGATATTGTCCAGCCTTCGCCAAATCAGTGGAAATAAATCTTCATTATACATATAGAAAACCTATTCCGTTAATAATTGATTTTTGACTGCTTGTAATATTGCCTGTCGTAAAATCTTTTGCAGTGCGATTATACAAGAAAATAGTTTAGAATGCATTTCCAGAGTAAAACCAAATATTTAGCGACAATATCTAGTCTTCAGAATTAAATTTGTTTTGTTTTATAAATCCTACCTGTGATATCACACATTGAAAACAAGAAAATATATTCTTATTTTATATTTATTGCTTTATGAGTTAAATAAAAAGTATACAGTGTTTTTCATATAAAAAAGACATTGCTAATAAATTTTGCACACACCGAAAATTTCAGATATAATACTTAAATCTTCAGATGATTACATTTTATTTTACAGAGATCGGTGTTTAGCAAATTGTTCTTGAAAGACATTAATACTTTATCAACGAGTTTGAACTTTACAGAAAGATGCCAGTATGGTGATTTTCTAAGCGTAGCTTAGATGTGGCACAAGGCCGACAGAAAGATGTCGGTAAGACGAGCAGGTTTCCATATTCTCTCTCTTTCTTTCAAAGAGCCAGGTGATAGTAACTTCTTTTCTTTTTTTGCGACTTTAAGCTGGGATAAATTGAGCTACAAATGAGTAAGTCATCTAAACATTTAATAGCGCTGAGTTTTCAAATATTTCAAAATGGAACCAAAAAAGACACTTATACATATCACCTGAATTTAGACTTGAAATGTTTACAGAACATAACGAGAAAAGATGACTTAGAAGAGTTGGCACCCAGAAGACAGATTGAAAGCAACGCATAACCTACCTAGCGAGCTTTTCTAAACGAATGACAGAAAAAAGAAAACATTACTAAGGGCTACAAAAAACAGTAAAATGTGGAGAGCCATGATCATCTACACTCTGAATTGACACGGCCCAATGTGTCAACCCTAATGCCTAATAACAGTTTATATATTTGTGTAGAAAAGACAGGGATAAGTAGTCGTCGTTTTTTACGAGTGTCACTTAGTTGCACAGAATTTAGGCAAACAAAATGAAGTCAAACAACTAGACTAACGAGTACTATTGGTTTCACTAAAGCGTTTTGTAAATAAAAAAGAAGTGAAATACATTTACATCATTTCCAAACCGGACGTTTTCTTTCACCCATAAATAACGTACACAATGTATAGGATACATCAACAATAGATTGGGAGTTTTGATTCTCCAGATTATAAAGTGACATGGCACATAAACGAAGATACCTACCTTTGAAAAGAACCTTTTTAACGTCTTCGAAACAAAACTGCTTTCATTTAACAACCGTAGAGAAATTTTTTCTATCTGCTATCAGCATGTCTGGAGAGCAACATACTGCACCTTCTTGATTTCACTTTTTCCACTGACTTGAAGTGAAGCGACTACTTTCGAACAATAAATGCATCTACTGCAAGGAAAGTTGTGTCACTGTGTCGTACCAGAAAATATTTCTCTTCAGAATCAATCTTGCACTTTTACAAATCTACCCTTCCTCCGTGCATTGAATACCTTATTTGTTGTTCATCTCGAGATTATTTACAAAATCCAAAAAAGAATCTCTAATGCTATCGATTCTGACTTTGTATCTCGACTTCTGTCACTTTCTCACTTTTGTGAACTGGCTTCCCTCTGTCTTTTCTATAAATATTTTCATAGCAGCTGCTCTGACGAACTTTTTTTCACTAGTGCCCCGATGACATAAATTTAAGTGTACTACTAAACTGACATCTACGTCTCACCTTTCCCACTTTTTCACTGTTAAAATAGCTAAATGCAACCACTACTTCTATTCCAACAGTTTCTTTTCTTGCACCCCTCACCTATGGAACTCTCTTTCCTTTATTTACTTCCCTGATAACTTCTTCTTCTTCTTCTTCTTCTTCTGTGTGCCCTATCCCCTCAGGACGTAGGCGATCATGGCCTTCCACGTTTCCCTATTACTGGTGGCTCTGAGCACGCTTTTTCCTGTTACACCATGCAATACTCGTTCCATCATCTACCTGATTAGGTCCTTTAAATATGTTATCCGTTGCTTTCCCCTGTCTCATTTTCCCTCTATCTGGCCTGTTAGTATCAGATTCTCCAAGCCCTCCTTCCTCATTGTGTATCCCAGGAACTTCAGCTGTCTCTTCCTGATGCTCAGTATTAATTTCCTTTTTGCTTCCATCATTTCCAAGACCTCATCATTGCTCACATGCTCGATCCATGATATTCGCAGCATCCTTCTGAATGCAAACTGTTTTCCTGAATCCCGTTCATCTTTTGTTCTTTCCTCAATCTTCTTTTTCACTTTCATTCACTGCAACCTCTTCCGTACTAGCGGCATGCCCTGTTTGCTTGAGGCGAAATGATTAAAAAGAAGAATGTAGGCACTGAAAAGATACTCTATCATTTAATCCGAGAATATTCAAGAAATACAAATCTTGTAGACATTTACTAAGCGTAGCTTAGATGAGGCATTACACCATGTAGAAGTGCCCACAAACTTGTCATATCTAAATCTAAACTTATTTATAAATGGAACTTTGTCTGTGTATGTGTTTGTGTGTGTGTGTGTGTGTGTGTGTGTGTGTCCGTTACATATAGACTCCAAAACGGCTGAATCGATTTTCTTGAAAAATTGCACAGTTGTACTATAAGCGTCTGCGTGTGTTCTTAGCTAAGTTTTGTGTCAAGGTACCCCCGATAAATATCGAAAATCGATAATCGAAAAAATCGGGTTATAGAAGGAGTGGTCCGATTTTAATCAAATTTGATACACTCATAGACAAAGACATAAGAAACGATATTCAGAAGTTTCAAGGTTGCAGTTCTTACAATAGTGCAGAAAATCGATAATATATATATATATATATATATATATATATATATATATATATATATATAAAAGGCAAGATGTTTGTGTGTGTGTCTGTTTATCTGCCTGTATGTCTGTATTTTTTTTAGCCCTTTTATTTCATGGTAGATGTCAGCCAGTGCATCGCGAACAATATAACTAAAACGTGCTGGAGTCTCATCATGCATGGACCATATGCGTCTTCGTATGAGCAGGAGTACATCCTCTAACAGGTCTGGAAGTGTGTTCGAATCATAAATCCTGTACAAGTCTTCTGAAAGACGTGATGGAAAAACATATGTACCTACAATTCCAGTTCACATCAGCCAGTCAGTTAAGTGCCATGCGCGATACACGCTTGGGCGATCATGTCTCGAAAGAGACATGACTGACTGGGCAGAAGATTATCCCGCAGTAGGTTGCCATAGCTTTCTGCGGTAGACTGGTTGCCGACCAAGGCTATAGAACCCAATCTGTCCTATTATTTAACCCATAACTGGAAGGAAGAGACGGATTAATACCTTTCCCAAAGGTATTTGCACGTAAGTGAATACAATGGATTCAACTGGAATTCGAAATCGGGTCCCCGGTTTCTCGTTCCGAGCCGATATCCACTGCGCCACAACGCACATATTCATCGTAAACTGATACTGTATTGTACCATAGGCATTTCAATCCGCCAACAAATGATGGTTGTATAATTTTTTTATTCCAGCTCTTCCAAATGTTTCCTCATCTGTAAACAAGACTGAAGAGACAACAACGAATCATGGACAAACGATTCTCCCGCGGTGAGTGATTAGAGGGCGAAAGACCCTGTACACGTTGCAACCGATACGCATACAAGAACTGCTCTTGAAGTATCCTACATGCGGTACTATGAGATGTACGACATGCTAGGGTCACTTGATTCTAGCATGTATCAACATTGTTCATACCTCGATCGTCTCCGACATCCTGTAGAATGTGTTCTTCGTAGTTATGCGCACGAGTGGATCTCAGTCTTCCTTGATCTATAGTTTATGTCGACACGGATTCTGTCGCAGCAACGCAACAATAAACAGCAGATGGAATGACTCGGCTGCCTTCGGTCTGGAAACGCAATCTAATACAGTTGTGCAATGTTTGCATCCATTAACATTTGCGCGGCTGTATGAAAAATAATACTTGCCTGTTCACTATTAGAATATCTTGCTATTGATAGACTGTTATCAGTTAATTCACTACTACACGCGTTAAACTTTGAAAACAAACTAGCCATAAATATACACGAATGACAAGTGTAACTCAATCTACATGGGAACACAGCGCCATCTTTCGTAAACTTTCTTTAAACTTAATAACTCAAAAACGAAGGATTTGCAGATATTGCCCGGTTCACACTCCACCCTCGTCTATTGAACAGGTGAAGAGGCTCATCCCTTGTTCCCTGTTTAGGATGTGGTTTCCGGCTTTCTTTTTTTCAATCTTTTCACTCTTACGTAGCCCCCTGCACATCAGTGGCGTTACCGCCTTGCTCGGGGTGATATGATTAAAAAAATATGTTTATATGGACTTTTGTTTTTATTTTTTTTATATTTTCGTGAGAAACACGCTCTAAAGTTTGTAAAAGTATTTTTATACACTATATATATATATATATATATATATATATATATATATATATACCCAAATATGTCTGTAACCTAACACGAAATTTAACTTAATTCTGATCTGAAATGTTCATGTTATAATGCTTGATCTTTGTGACATACTCACTACTGAATTAACTACATTGAAAATAATGAAGCTTAGAGAACTGTTAACTCGTGATTTATAGCCCGCTTACTAATTAATTTTATGAACGAAAGAATTTAATTAATTTTCTTATCGACGAGTTTTATTTTTAATTCACGCATGATATTATTTTATTTATTTTTCATTTTCATTTATTTTTTTTTTTTTTTTTTTAGAAAATTTAATTCTATTGTTTGGGTTTCTTAAACGCTAGTCGCACCATGAAGGAGACAATATAAAATATTTGTTCTGTTAAATAAATACGTTTTTCATTATTAAGGCTATTGTATGTTCAAATCAAAAATGAATAATTTGAGCGGATGCATTAACACCATTTGAAGCGACTACTAAGGAAACAACTGTCATCAGATTTATTGCTGAAAACTGTGAGATGTCTTTATTGGAGAAAACTCTGGTAAAGCTCATTTGTTACTTATAGAGCAAGTAGACCGTGTTTGTTAGCGTTTTAAAACAATAGAAGGTTAAAGAATGCAACGGACACCGAAATTAGACCAGATGGTACAGTTGCTGAAACATCGTGATAAGGGGTAACAAAAACAAGGAAACGAATCTAAGAATAGTTGTTGTTGTTGCTGCTGCTATTATTATTATTATTATTCCTCGTTCTACTTCTCCTCTTTTTTTGATTTCTCTTGTATACACATTTCCCATGGTGCCCCAGCCAGAGACCTGAAGTCAGAAATGGCTTAATGACATTCTCCTCTAACCAATTTTATATAAAAAAAAAACAAACAAACGATCAGAAGACATCATATATGTTTTATAGAGATAAGGGTCTTCGTACTAATAATAAGTATTTTTTTAGTTTCTGTTTAATGCACATGTCCCTTAGGGTTTCAACCAGTGACCTAAGGTTAGAAATGGCTTCATGGCATTTTTCACTGATTATTTGTTTCAGTCAGTTAAGAGCCATACGTGAAACACGCTTGGGCGATCATGTCTCGAAAGAGATATGACTGATTGGGTAGAAGATTATCCCGCAGTAGGTTGCCATTGCTTTCTGCGGTAGATTGGTTGCCAGCCAAGGCTATAGAACCCAATCTGTTATGTTATTTAACCCATAACTGGAAGGAAGAGACGGATTAATACCTTTTCCAAGGGTATTTGTGCGTAAGTGAATGCAATGAATTCAACTGGAATTTGAACTCGGCTCCTCGATTTCTCGTTCCGTGCCGTTATCCACTGCACCACAACGCATATCCGATCATTTATCTAACCTTTTGTAAAAAAAATTATTATTATTAGCAACAACAATTACTGCTACTACTGCTACTACTACTACTAGTAGTAGTAGTAGTCTAAAAAATAAAGACAAAAACCCAGGCTGGAAGACAGATTAACTGAAACGTCGTATGACAACAAAGATAAGGAAATTGGATTACATTAATAAAAATAACTCATCATCTGAGAAAAACAATTCAAACAAAAACAATCTGCAGAAAATAATATAGCAAACAATTAATTTCCTCTCGATTGCAGTCCATTGCATGCAAAATGGGAGAAGATCTGAAAGAAGATTTCAGATCTTCCTGAACCAAATACGCGATGGCTCCATTCGAGGAAAATCTGAACTGTTTTTCTCGGTCACATTTCGTGCTTGCTTGTCTTTTCAAGAAGAATATTCTGAGCTGAGCAAAATCCATCAAGCATCAAAAAACGCAAACGCTCGAATACGCACGCGTATTGATGTCGGCAAACGATTGCCGGTTTTTACCGTTCCAACTTGCACGTTTATCCCCTCTCCGCCCTCAACCATTTCGGTTTCTTTTTCATACCAACCCTTCTCTGCATATCTTGTCTCTTTCTCTTCCGTTGTGCCATATCCTTTCAGTGTGTGGCTAATCATGTCCTTGTAAAACTACCTTTTTCTTACTGTTGTTCTAAATATTTCTTGCTCCCTAACGAATTCTCTTTGTGATATTTGTTTTGCCATTCAGTTATACAAATTCAGTAGGTTACCAGCCGCTTTAGGCCATGTGAGTATTACATTCTCCAAGCCTTCTCTTTTGATGACTCTCAGAAATTTCAGCTGTCTTTTTCTGATTGGTAGGAACAGTTTTTGTAATTATTATTATTATTATTATTATTAAAACTTCGTCGTTTCTCAAATTCTCTATGATATTTTTGACATTCATTGGTAGACTCAAATCTTTGTCGTATTAATTCTTTTCTTCGTCTAATTGTCCAGAAGTCGCTGCTATAGAGGAGATTTGTAATTAAATAGCAGTTCATCACTTTTTTTGTCTTTTGTTCGCTTTTCTTATCCCTTAATACTTTGCACAGTTTCTGAAAGGCGTCTTTCGCGGTTTTAATACATTTTCAGATTTTAGAACTTCGATATTTACTAAGCTTTTATCTAATAGGATGTTGGGGCGGAAATGAGGGATGAATATTGAGTTGTACCAATCTACCCAATAAGAAGAGCTTAATTATAAAAGAAAATCATAATTACAAAGTTTCTGAAAGGCTCTATTATTCATTTTGAAGCACCATTCCCTTTTCTATTAGTCATCCTGTTTTTATCCAATACAAATATTATGATCTGACGAACAAGGCTTCCACAAAATGTGAACGTTAATTTTCAATACATGCAAGCATTTTCTATCCCTAAAAAAAATGGCAAATTCCGTTTGGACTTCCGAATGGACATAGTGCTACATCATTTTTTCTTAAACCTCTACTGAACATGTCGACAAAGAGTATCTAAATTTATTTATAAATGGAACTTTGTCTCTGTGTGTATGTGTGTGTGTGTGTGTGTGTGTCCGTTACCTATAGACTCCGAAACGGCTGAACCGATTTTCTTGGAAATTTACACAGTTGTACTATAAGCATCTGTAAGTATTCTTAGCTAGGTTTTGTGTCGAGGTACCCCGATAAATATCGGAAATCGATAATCGAAAAAATCGGGTTATAGAAGGAGTGGTCCGATTTTAATCAAATTTGATACACTCATAGACAAAGACATAAGAAACGATATTCAGAAGTTTCAAGGTTTCAGTTCTTACAATAGTGCAGAAAATCGATGCTATATATATATATATATATATATAAAATGCAAGATGCTTGTGTGTGTCTGTTTATCTGCCTGTATGTCTGTATTTTTTTCATCCCTTTTATTTTAGTTTTTGTTTAGGCTTTGGTTCTAAGTAGGTATAATTGTAGTTCTTAGTCTCAGCCATGATACCATTTACTCGGAGAACTTATTTAGCCTTCAAAATTCAGTTTACGACGAAAAAAACTTACTTGATATCGATACCAGGAAATCAAAATTTGACTCACATCCATTCATTTTTCTTTCAATCTACGGTTTCTCTTTAACTGGAAACAACTATTGCTTTTTAGTCTTTCGTGCCAACGTCCAAAGAGTCTGAGCTCCAGGGCCATGGATTAGTTTTAAAGCTTTCATTACACCCGAGCAACGCCGGGCTATACTGCTTCTTCTATAATATTATTCTGTTTGTTCTTACCTACATTCGAATATTACGTTTTTAATATTTTTAAACCATATACAGTATTGGTGATATACCTGAAGACCCAAGCAAACATATTTTCATAACACTGCCTAAGAATCTAGATGCAAAAAAATTTTAAATCCATAAGACAATCAGCCTAATGAGCTATACAACAAAAATTATCATCCAATTTCCGATTGTGACGCCTCAGGCCTGACTGGCAACCCTCAAGTCAGATCCCGGGTGAGACGGCACCAGTTGTGACGCCTCAGGCCGGGCTGGCCGTCTGTCTAATATGACGCTCGTTCTCGCTGACGGTCTTGACGATCCCAGTTGTGACACTGCCACCCGGTTGTACGGTTGGTTTGGTCGCGGTTGCTGGTCGTGACGATCTCGTCCGATGATGTCGCCACAAAAGCTGAGTTACAGGACGTCTTTTGTAACAACGGGCCACTGTCCCACGTTGTGATTAGATCCCAGAGATCACGTCGTGCAATTTTAGTAGTCGCCTTCTTGAGCTAGTCCGGACACTGGTGTTCACATGTGGTTTGAGAAAAAAAAAATTATGGCACCAAAAAAAAAAAAATTAATATAATAATTGAACGAAGTCGAACACGCCTGGAGAGTTACGAAGAATGTCTTTATATAAAGAAAAAAACAATGTCTTTCTTTTCCCAGCAATACAGTTGTTGAAAGTGATATACAGTTGTTTAAAATGCTGGTTACAACAGAGGGAGAAAGTTCTCTAAAAGTATCATAGCTTTTAATCCAAAAAAATGTCTTGTTTAAGTTTCGTTAGTTTCGTTGGCGATAAAGAAAACAGATCTGTTCAAATTTTCACTAAAGTCTTTTCACGTATTTCATTAAAGTCTTTTTCACCTATTCTCTATAATCAGGGTTGTCAATTTTCTATGTAGTTTCTAAAACAGCAAATTTCTTTCGTGTTCTTGACGGAATCTGACGGAATGTACCGAATCGGAGGCGGCCGCTGGCGGAGAATGTGGTGGTGTTGGCGGGGGTGGCTCTCTGCCCAAAATCTGCGACAACTCCAACTGACTAACTCTCCAACTCTACTTTTCTTGTCGAGCATCTATTTTTATAACCAGTTTCGATCCTCTCTGGAGATCCGGCCGGCTCACAGCCTTTGGCCAATGAAATTGTTTCCGCTCACCCGATTTGCGGAAGGTTTTAGCTAGACGAATAAGATTTTGCCAACTAAGATCGGATCTTGATTCCTATCGGGTTCTCACGGGCTCCCATGTCCACCAGCGGCCTTGGCCTTCGTGTGACCTTATCAAATCACTCTGACACTTGTTATGTCTAGCATTTTCAGCTTAGCAAAATCGACATTTCAACTCCAAAAGAAGAGAAATTTATATAAACATATATTTTCCCAAAATAATTAGATTTTATGCTCCCGGCTTTTAGAACTACTTGATGGAACCAAAATTATTGTTTTTCCTAAGCTCACATCGCGTGACGCAATAAAACATTAACAACATTGCCAGTATCGATTTCTCTCTCCGTTGTTGTAAACCAACCAAAGGAAAGTATCTTCGCGGGAGAAGGGAAAGTATCCCTGCGGGAGATAGTGTCACACGATGAATATAGCGCGCAGCAGAATCACACCGGAAATAAATTGAGATCAGTGTAGGATCGTTAAAGACATTGCAACAGGTAATGCTATATTTATGCTTAGAATTATATCAGAAAGAGCAATAAAAATACAGAAGGATATGCACTTGCGTTTTATAGATTATGCAAAAGCATTTGACAATATACGTAACAAAGGACTGTTAGTATTGATAGATAATCTTAACTTATTTAGAAGGATATTAGAATAATCCAGAACCTATACTGGCAGCAAACCGCCCACATATAGATAGAAAATGAGTTCAGTAAATATACAAAAAAGGGGGGTTGTAAAACAAGCATATAACTTCTCAGTAAATTTATTTAACCTATACATTGAGGTGATTCTGAAAGAATCAGAAGTCTTATCAAAGTTCATTATTGACGATTACAATCATTATTACAATCACAATCTTAATAACAAAAGATATGCTGATGAAACAGTGTGCATATTAGATAGAGAAGAGTACTAACAAGAACTCCTACATAAGGTAGTGAATGAAAGCGAGAAGAAAGGACGAAACATCAACTACGGAATGCATGGTTGTTAACAAAATAAGCTATCTAACATGCAAGTTACAAATTGGAGATACCGAAATAAAGCAATCATAAAAATTGAAATATCTAAAAAGTGCTTTAACAGAGGATGAAATGTATGACACTGAAATCTGAAGACTTATTGAATTAGTGAAAGACCCTTCCCAAAATCCAAGCAAAGTTTTAATAAACAGAAAAATTTCTTTAGAAGCAAAGAAAAGACTACTGAACTGCTATGTAATATCAGTTTTTCTATGTGACAGTAAATGCAAGGCAATCTCCTCACAGGAGCAACAGAAACTTGATTCTACAGAAGGATGCTGAGAATATTATGAATCGAACATGTGAGCAACGACGAAGTTTAAAAAAATCGTAACAAGGACACTTTTACTTAACATTAGGAAAAGACTGATGAAGTTTCTAGGGAACGTGAGCGAAGAGGGTTCGGCAAAATTTATACTCACAGGACAGATTGAAGACAAAGGAGAAGAATGCATCATCTACCTTTCGACCTTGAGTAAATGGATGGCAGAGCAAATTTTAGGAGATTAAAAAAGCGGCACATTTTATTAAGAGATACAAAGGACGGGAAATTGTGAAGAGCTGTGATCATCAACGTCCTGAAGGGACACGAAAAATAGATGAAGACGACGCTTGCGTCTTGAACATAAGATAGGGTTCAAATATGCGGGGTGTTTTTTTTTTTTTTGTTTTTTTTTTAATAAAAAAGAGGATTGGATGGAAAAATCTGGTAGATTCTCTCCAGAATCTGTCATTCATATCTATTAGTCTGCCATTCGTCCATACTTAGAATATCTCTGCTACATGTGGTCTGGAATTCATGTTTTATATTTAGATGCAAAGAAGATCCTGATCTGGCATATTGGTTTCGGTGACTTTTCCACCGCCGTAAAAGTGCCTCCCTGTGCCTTTTCTATAAATATTTCCAAGGTAATTGTTCGGATGAGCTCTTTGCTCTGGTACCTAGAGTTTAGGAATTTAAGCTCAGCACTCGATTGTTGATCAGGTCACACTGATTTACATTTGAGTTAACAGAGAATTTACGATTACATTTCGCCAAGAGTTTCTTTTCTCGCACTTCTCGTTTGTAGAAATCTCTTTCGGTACCATGCTTTCCAGTCAACTTTAACCTTTAAAAATGTAAATGTAATGTCAGTCGCTATCTACTATCTTTCTGGTTATTATTTTTTTGTTCTCGCACCTTAGTAAAACTTTTTCTTTTCTAATTCTTCCACACTCAGTAATCCGTTGTGTCTCAGTGGCTTTACTGAGGTGCTTAAGGTGAACTTGGTGATTTGCTTAAGGTGAAATTTTAAAGATGTGACTGACAAAAGAACATCTGGAGTAATATTCCTTCTTTTTATCTTTTTTTTAGATAAAAAGAAGGAATATTACTCCAGATGTTCTTTTGTCAGTTACATCTTTATACGAGATACTTGACATGATTCAAAGAAGACAGAAAACTATGCCAAGACATGAAACTGAATTCAAGAAACTACAAAAGGAAATAAGAACCAAGCGCAGACAGGCTAAAGAGGAATGGCTCAACAACAAATGTGCCGAAGTAGAGATTGAGCAAGACAAATCAAAGAGAAATGCATAAAGAAATAAGGTAACTGACAGGACAAAAAAGTGCACCTCAACAGGATGTATAAAATCCAAGAATGGAACTATCATATTTGAGAAAGAGGAAATACTCCAGCGATGGGAAGAATATATGAAGATCTCTTCTATAACAAGACACAGCAACCGATAGTAGATAATGATGCTGACGGATCGGAAATGCTAAAATCCGAAGTGAAAGCTGCAATGGCCAAACTGAATAGGAACAAAGCAGCTGGACCAGACGGCATTGAAATAGAGATGCTGACAGGCTTAGAAGATTTCGGTATAAAGAAAATTACGGAAATAAGTGAAATCTACAACAGTTGTGTAATAACAGATGGCCTAAGCAGATCTATTTTCATAGCTCTGTTTAAGAAGCCAGGTGTAATCGAATGCGAACTCCACCGAACAATCAGCTTGATGAGCCACATAACGAAGCTCATTGTCAGAATTCTGATGAATAGAGAAAGAAGCAGAATTAGACCGGAAATAGAACAAGAACATTGCGGTTTTTTCAAGGAATCTGGGACAAGGAACGCAATATTTGTGCTTAGGATGCTATCAGAAAGAGCGATACAAATGAAAAGAGAAGTTTACCTGTGTTTTGTAGACTATGCCAAGGCGTTCAACCAAGTACGCCACGAGGAATTGATAGAAATGCTCAGCAACCTTGACGTATTTGGCAAAGACATTAGTGTAATCAAGAACCTCTATTCGGAGCAAACCGCCTGCATACGGACAGGTAACGAATTCAGTAGATATACAAAGATAGAAAGGGGCGTAAGATAAGGATGTCTTTTCAACATATCTATTCAACTTGTACAGCGAGACTATTATGAGGACCCTAGAAGTTATGCCAGGATTCGTCATTGGCGATCACAATTTGAACAACATAAGGTACGCAGATGATACAGTACTGATAGCTGACACGGAAAGAAAACTACAAGACCTCTTAAAAAAGATAAATTAAATTCAAAAGAAAGGACTACAAATAAACTACTAGAAAACCGAATGCATGGTCATCAGCAAACGGAGGGGCCGAAAATGCCAATTACAGTTTGGAAATACTAAAATCAAGCAAGTAAAAAAGCTTTAAGTACTTGGGAAGTGTTCCAACGGAAGACGGAAAGTGCGACACTGATATCCGAAAGCGAATTGGGATGGCCAATGACGCATTCCAAAAGCTGAGTATTAAGAGAGAGAAAACATTCGCTAGAAACAAACAAGGAGTACTGGATTGCTATGTGATGCCAGTTCTTCAATATGGCAGTGAAGGCTGGACAATATCATCAAAGATGAAGGAAAAACTTGAAGCAACTGAAATGTGGTCCTACTGAAGGATGCTGCGGATATCATAGATCAAGAATGTGAGCAATGATGAAATTTTGGAAAATATGGAAACGAAATGGAAATTAATACTGACCATCAGGAAAAGACAGCTGAAGTTCTTGGGACATGTGATGATGAAGGAAGGCTTGGTGAATCTGATACTCACAGGTCAGAGGAAAAATAGCGACAGGGAAAAGCAGCGGATAACATTTTTGAAGGGCCTGAGCAGGTAGATAGCAGATCAGGGTTTGGCTAGGGTAACAAGAGAAAGCATGCTAAGAGCTACCAAGGATAGGGAGACGTGGAAGGCTATGATCGCCTACGTCTTGAAGGGACATGGCACATAGAAGAAGAAGAAATCCTACAGTGATCTGAACCACCGAACTGAATAAAGACGAAATAAGTGACATATTTATAATGTGTTAAACTCATTCGAAGCAAACGAATTCGGATGACTAATTCAAATAACGACGAACATTAAAGAAAAACCTTTTAACTTCGTATTATAATGGGAATCTCAGAGTTTGATTTGCTGAGTGGATGTTGAATTTCTAATACACGTACGAAAAAATTTTAAAATCTTTCCAATGTTTTTTTTATTTGTCCAAATTATAGTAATGAGTTAAACTCATTTAAAACAACAAAAATGAAATTGAAAGTTTTTGAAAAAATTTATTCGTATAAAATTTTTCAAAAACTTTCAATTTCATTTTTGTTGTTTTAAATAAGTTTAACTCATTACTATAATTTGGACAAAAAAAAAAACACTGGAAACATTTTAAAACAACCTGTCACTCTTTCTCATAACTTTCCTCCTATGTAACCCCCTGCAAAACAGTGGCAGTAAAATACCTTGCTTGGGGTGATATGATTATAAAAAAATAATTCTAACTTCAAACAAATAACAACTTTAGAACGGTGGCCTTATAGGAATGATATTTGCCATCATAGCTTCAAGTCATCGGTGAATTTTCGCGAGTCCAGTTCATACATACTATTAAACTTAGCATAGTATTGCACAAAGCTAAAAAGAAGAAGAAGTGGGAATATTGGGCGTACAACGGCCGAAACGTCGTAAACATGGCAGTAAAGATGAGGACAATTGTCCGAACAATGGAAATAGTGTAAATATTGCCTCGTCTCAGTTGTGTTTGAAAACCGACACCTTTGACACCGGTGAAACGTATGCATACAAGCTTTTAAGTTCATATTTCCAAGAATTACTAAGTTTAGCGCCGTACAATGCGAAATTAGTTGAAAACAAGATGGTCGAGAGGCAATATTTCTAGTGGGAAGAGTCTTGAAAATCAACATTTGAAATTGTTAATTCAAGCTAGAAATTCGTTTCTCGTTGCAGACTGAAAATACATAAGTACCTTCAACCATTTAAAAAAATCTCAAAAATCCCTTTTTTATTCTATTATATTTCGCTATTAATAGAAAATAATATGTCTCGACTGACGCCGACAGAACTCTAACGAACATTCTATCAGAACTTTCTCGGAACTCTTGGTATTTACACAGTCTCTTCAACCGGCTTTCTCTTTTCCAATCTTTTCACTGTTTTCTTTTTTTTTTTTTTCTTAATTGGAGTAGATAGACTAAACTATCGCCCGGTTCACACTCCACCCACGTCTATTGAACAGGTGAAGAGGCTCATCCCTTGTTCCTTGTTTAGGATGTGGTTTCCGGCTTTCTATTTTCCAATCTTTTCACTCTTATGTAGCCCCCTGCGCTTCAGTGACGTTACCGCCTTAATCGGAGTGATATGATTAAAAAAAAAAAACTAAGACAGGATGTGACACAAGGTTGGGTATGGCTCAGTTGAAATAGACGCCACATTTTTATTTATTAAACCGTTTATATTACGCCTATCGGTCGGCACATTCGAGAGAATCTAAAGTAAAGAAAATCTGTACCCTGATCGAACCTGCGTCCTCCTTTGTAGGAAAAACCACCTTTACCGATAGGCGACGAATAACGTCACATATAGTGGGATAGGCAAATTGTCGCTATTCTATATTTTTAATTTCCCGCATGCGCGTTGTTTAGTTTTGATTTTGTCAACTGCACTGTAGAGTAGGATCAGTTGGGCACCGTCTGTAATAATCAGACCACCATGACACAATTTGGAGACGGCATGCTGTACTGCTTAGCATTCACGCTGGAAGGTCAAGTATGAACACTTCAGTGTATTTGCGTGTAAAGTGTAAAGGAAAGTACAGAGGATTCGGAAAGGGTTGGATTCATCTAATGGTCATTATGGTAGCACGGCATTTCGGAAAACTCATTTTGATCGTTCTGATGATAAGAAAAAAGAACTCTCGAATTTGGTGGTGAGAACCAGGCCATGATCGAAAACAATCTCTCCAAATCAATCAGGATCATAGACAGGGAGTTAGTGCTACCCTGAGTCAAGAAGATAGTTTGTAGAAGAACATATGTCTGGCAACAGGACTCATCACCATGCCACACAAGCAGGAGAACCCAGTCATGCCTGTCAGGCAATTTCTGCAACTACATCACCTCATACTTCTCAGATTGCAACCCCCTTGGTTATTAAGTGTGGGTGCAATTGAGAGAGAGAGAGAGAGAGAGAGAGAGAGAGAGAGACCAACAAAGCTCCTCGTAGCACGAAAGATGAACAGAAAGTAAAGATTATGACAGCATTTACCAACTTAAACAAGGAGACGATCTAGAAATGTTTCTGAAGGTGTTTGGAGGCAGTGACTGAAGCCAAAAGCGATTTTATTGAACAAATTTACTCTTTAGGATTTCAAAATATTTTTGTTAAATTTTGGTAAATATATATGTAAAAATGAGATGTCAATGTTTTTCTTTTTTGTTGTATTTAGATGACAATTTATCCATTTCACAATATATAATCTAAATCTAAATCTATCTAAACTTATTTATTAATGGACCTTTGTGTATATGTGTGTCTGTGTGTGTGTCGTCCGTGTGTGTGTGTGTGTGTGTGTCCGTTACTTATAGACTCCGAAATGGCTGAACCGATTTTCTTGAAAATTTACACAGTTGTACTATAAGCGTCTGCGAGTGTTCTTAGCTAGGTTTTGTGTCGAGGTATCCCGATAAATATCGAAAATCGATAATCGAAAAAATCGGGTTATAGAAGGAGTGGTCCGATTTTAATCAAATTTGATACACTCATAGACAAAGACATAAGAAACGATATTCAAAAGTTTCAAGGTTGTATTTCTTACAATAGTGCAGAAAATCGATAATATATATATATTTAAAAGGCAAGATGTTTGTGTGTGTGTCTGTTTATCTGCCTGTATGTCTGTATTTCTTTCAGCTCTTTTATTTTAGTTTTTGCTTTGGGTTTGGCTCTAAGTAGGTATAATTGTAGTTCTTAGTCTCAGTCATGATACCATTTACTCGGAGGACTTATTTAGCCTTTAAAATTCAGACGAAAAAAATATGGTATCGATACCAGGAAATGAAAATTTGACTTACAGCCATTCATTTTTCTTTCAGTCTACGGTTTCGCTTTAACTGGAAACAACTATTGCTTTTTATTCTTTTGTGCCAACGTCCAAAGAGTCTGAGCTCCAGGACCATGGATTAGTTTTAAAGCTTTCATTACACCCGAGCAACGCCGGGTTATACTGCTAGTTGAAATTTATAAAACCTTCCTCTTAAAACATTTTTTCTGAAAATATGTATACATACTTTCGTGGCTTTCGTCGCTCTTTCCAGTATTAATAACCGTTTCCTTCCTTCATCTTTTATTTGATGTCGTGTGGAAAGTGAACATTTGATTATGTCATTATTTTCTCTCCGGGTTACATGCTATATCTATTTGAATTTTTACTGCCTGCAGAGATCACATCACTTGAGGCCTTTCAATGATCCATTCCCATCTGTTCACATCAATCCTTGTAAAGGCTCAGGGCGTAATCTACGAAAAGCTAAAATATACTCCTGGTCGTTTGAAACGTTTCCGTATTAGGGTCCTCACCAAACTTTTGTGGACCTATATAGTTCCGCTTTTAAATTGAGGTAATCAGTGGACATAGCATGGAAGGCCGTTCCTAATAGATGAGTAGTGGAAGTCCCTATTGATGTGGTCATACACTGCTATAAGGTCGACATAGCGGTTATACAATTTTCTACTAGAGAGCTATGCAAGTTTGTGGATGTCATCAATATATCTCTTACCGGAATGAGACCCAAACTGATTTCTGAAGAGTTAACTTTCATAAAAGCATGAGAGCCTAGTCAATATAATGTTCATTAATAATTTCACCGTAACGAATGTAATTGAGCTACCTCTGTATGTGTGAGGGTCTTGAGGACTACCTTTTTGTTTCCCAATGGTATCTGCGAACAAGTGAAGATAACGAACCTAACTGGAATTGGAACTCTGCTCTCCGATTAATAATTTCGAGCCATTATCAGTTACACCACCCGCACATCGACGCTTACAACACCTAGTATTCTCAAGTGGTCGACCATCTAGGTACTGACCAGACTCGACGTTGCTTCACTTTGGTGATCGTATGGGAACGTGATATGGCCGTAAGCACAGAGGAAGGAAGAGAAAAAAGAAAGAAAATTAGAAACATGTCGGAGATCTATTGCATGACAAAAGAGAACTGGCAATACACAGAAATATTGACAGGCTTTTGGCGGAACTGTAATAGAGAAGCTGACAGCCTTAGACGATTTCGACGCAGACAAGATTACAGAAATACTGAATTAAATTTACAGCAGTGGTGATATACCGGAAGACCTAAACAGATCGATTTTCATAGCACTACCTAAGAAAAAAGGTGCAAACGAATGTGAACTCTACCGAACAATCAGTTTAATAAGCCATATAACAAAACTCATCATCCGGATTCTGATGAATAGAGAGCGTAGCAGAATCAAGTCGGAAGTAGGACCAGAACAATACGAGTTCTCACTGTATTTATTCAACATATACAGCGCGGCAATTCTGAGGGAACTAGAAGATCTGCCAAGATTCTTCATTGGTGGCCACAATCTTAACAGTATGATATGCAGATGACACAGTGCCGATAGCAGACACGGAAAGGAAACTACAAAACCGTCTACAGAATATAGCAAAAGAAATCGTGAAGAAAGGATTTAATATAAACTACAAGAAAATTTAATGCACAGTCATCAGCAAAAGGAGGATCCCAAAATGCCAATTAAAGGTCGAGGATACTAAAATCAAGCAGCTACAAAATTTAAATACCTGGGAAGTGTTCTATCGGAGGACGGAAAGTGTGACACTGAGATCCGAAGGCGTATTGGGATGGCCAAGGACGCATTCCAAAAGCTAAGCAGAGTATTGAGAGACGGGAAAATTTCGTTGGAAACAAGGAAACTGTCACGTTAGATCTGTCCTCCTATATAGCAGTGAAATTTGGGCGATCTCCTCAAAGACAGAGAGACTCGAAGCAACAGAAATGTGGTTCTACAGAAGGATGCTGAGGATATCATGGACCGGACAAGTGAACAGTGACTAGGTTTCGGAGAGAATGGAAACAAAAAGGAAACTTATACTTAACATCAGGAAGAGACAGTTGAAGTTTCTGAGACACCTAGTGAGGAAGGAGGGCTTGGATAATCTGATACTCACAGGGAGATAGACGAAAGGAAAGACAGGGGAAAACAGCGCCTGACATACTTGAGGAATGGTAGAGCAGGGTTTGGAAGAAATAGCAAGACAAAATATATTAAGAGCTATATTAAGAGACAGGAGGGTGTGGCGGGCTATGATCGCCTGTGTCCTGAACGGACACGGCACATAAAAGAAGAAGTCAAAAAAGGTAAAAGCAGATGAAATAGAATAATAATTTCGCAACACACGGATGGAGATTCACGCTCACAGCAGCAAGTTTAATTTTCTCAAACATACAAGTAGAAATGCCGACGTTTGAGGATTATTGCTTACGACTCCATCATGTAATACTCGGTTTACTCAAAGTAATGATACACTCGTTCTCGTTATCATAAACTTTACCATATAGATTTTTCATTTGGTAATCTGATTTGTTTGAAGATTGTCTACTACTGGTACTACTACTACTACTACTACTACTACTACACACACACACACACACACACATATATAAATATTTGTGGAATACTTTGAAGGTTAAAGTTCATAAGCGGAATTCACAAAATGTCAAGAATTTAGAGGAATTATGCAAGGAAGAATGGGATAAAGTAACGGTGGATCAGTGTGGAAAACTTGTGGCCAACTATAGAAAGCAACTGGAAGCAGTGAAACAAAACAGAGGCTACGCAACAAAATATTAAATTGATGTATCGAATACTTTTGCATAGGGTAATGTTGAACTTTTATAAAAAAAAAAAAAATTCTGCCATGAGTTTTTAATTTTCCTTCCACATACAACTGAAACAACTTTACGCGATATTACTTACCAAATATCAGGTAAAATGGTGAACATAAACTAGAGTTATAACAGAAAATAACATGTATCCAATACTTATGCGTGTCACTGTATATATATAGACCTTTTTCTGTAAAACGTAAAGACATAGAAACAAAACAAAAACACATTTACAAACCTTGTTTTGTATAGGAGAAAATATTAGAATTTGTTGTTAAATTTGTGGACGATCATGTTATAAAATATGTTGTTGTTACTATTTTATTCAGTCAGTTAAATGCCATGAGTGATACACGCTTGGGCGATCATGTCTCGAAAGTGACATGACTGACTGGGCAGAAGATTTTCCGCAGTAGGTTATCATTATTTTCTACGGTAGACTGGTTGCCAACTAAGGCTATAGAACCCAATCTGTCCTGTTATTTGACCCATAGCTGGAAGGAAGAGACGGATTAATACATTTCCCAAGGGTATTTGCGCATAAGTGAAAAATCGGCCCATTTATCATGGTCAGAATAATAAAAATTAGTCGCAATATCATTTTCTGTTTCAGACTTTACTGTAATCCCACTTATCTTTCCAAAATGCCCGTAATTTATAATTTTGTTTCTATAGTTTTAACATCAATGCAGCTACATTCATATGTTTTATTTTCTTTTTGGTAACAAAAGTAATCTGAAAAGAACTTCCTTAACTTTGCCTATTTCTAAGAATTTGCTAGTTTTTGTTTGCTATTCCAGGCTCTAGAAGGTTGATTTTTTTTTCATTTAGCATAGCTAAGTAATATTTTTTTAAAATAAAAGCTTACATATACTTTAGAACAGGTACAAACTACAAGCTACTACAAAATTTTACATTTTGTTTCGACATTAAAAAAGAATGTCTCATCAGGTAGTTAATAATGATGGTAAATATCTTCTTTGTTCCTTATTCATTTGGATACATATATATAAATTCCTGACTAATATATATATATATATTTTTTTTTTTTAATCATTTCACCCCGAGCAAGGCAGAAACGCCACTGATGTGCAGGGGGTTACATAAATGTAGAAAGATTAATTAGAAAAGAGTGAGGAGTACAAGCTAGTTAGAAAGGAACAATAGAAAGCTGAGAAAGCAGGTGCAATGACAGGTACATGGGCGGAGAGAAAGGGAAGGTTATACAGGGGAGGGGAGAGAGCTAGAGGCCAGTGGTTAGTAGGTGAGTATTAACTTTGCTTTTAAATTTCTGGAGGTCGTAGCCGTCAGGAAAGCAAGAATACGGGAGTGAGTTCCACAGGCGGGAAGTGCGAGAGAGGAAGCTGCAGGAGTAGAATTGTCGTCTGCGTTTGGCTAACCTGACTGTGAATGGGTGGGACCCAGTTGCCAGTCTGGTTGAACGGGTAAACACCTGTTGAGGAGGCATCAGTGACTTAAGCTCATCCGAGCAGAAGCCATGAAAGTATTTATAGAAGAGACAGAGGGAGGCCACATTTCGACGATGGGAAAGTGGCTGCAGACGAGTCGCCAGATCACTACCTATCACATTACAGACTCTCCTTTGGAGCTTGTCAAGAACACTGAGGAGAACGGCAGGGGCACCTGACCATAAATGGCAGCAGTACTCCATGCACGGACGGATGGTTGACTTGTATATATGCAGGATGGATTCAGGTGGAAAAAACATCCTGGATCGACATAGTGACCCAATCTTCTTAGCAGTAGATTTTGCTATGGATTCAATATAGTGCTTCCATTTGAGGTCTGAGGACAGGGTAAGTCCGAGGAGGCGTAGTGTATTACTCTCCGGGAGAATCATCTGGTCCATGCTTATGGGAGGCAGAAGAGGTTGCCTGTAATGGTTGACAGACAACAGCTTGGTCTTAGATGAATTGAAGTTGACAAGCCACTTCTTGCCCCAGTTCACCACAGAGTGTAGATCCCGCTCAAGGTCAGCAGCGAGATTATGTCTGTCCGCCAGGTTTCTTACTGGAGCGGGAGTATATTGTAGTGTCATCTGCGTAGATGCCTACTTGGGACTTGATCTCATCTGGGAGGTCATTGATGAAAATAAGGAAGAGCGTTGGGCCCAGGATAGAGCCTTGTGGGACACCAGCATTCGTGCTGTAGGACGAAGAGGCACGCCCATTCAGAACGACCTTCATTTTGCGGTTATTTAAGAAAGATTGGATTAGGTCAAGCAGGCGACCGGTAATACCATAACCGCGTAGTTTGCATAGGAGGCCAGGGTGCCAAACCCTGTCGAAAGCCTTGGGGATATCCAGAGCAACCGCGCGAGCCTCGTCAGACTCATCAAGGGCCTGTAGCATGTACTCCGTTACAGTAGTTAGCAGGTCGGCTGTGGACCTGTCAAATCGGAATCCATATTGCCTGTCGGAGAACAGTTTGTGGGCGGTGAGATGATGAACTATTTCAGCATTTATTATAGTCTCGAACACTTTCCCGAATATTGGTAGAAGACTGATAGGGCGATAGTTGGATGGGTCCGAGGGTTCACCACAGTTCTTAAAGACAGGAACGACTGAGGAGAATTTCCAGCATGCAGGAAAGCAGGAAGCAGAAAGGCAGTAGTTAAACAGTTTAGAGAGGACAGGGGAAAGTTCAGGGGCACACCTCTTAAGGACTATCACCGGGATTCCATCGTCTCCACACGCCTTATGGGGGTCGAGTTTTGAAATTACTCTGGATACTATTGTCGGGGTAATATATACGTCATGCAGTTTGGCCTCAGTTCTAATAGGGAAGTCGGGTGGGTGCACTCCGGACGAGTCGAGTGTGGAGTTGGATGAGAATCTGCGGGCAAAGCACTCAGCTTTCTCAGCAGATGACGTGAGAACATCAAATCCATGGATTAAAGGAGGTATTGAGGATTTCCTATTGTTGAGCACTCGTTTACAAATCCTCCAATAGTCCTTGGAGCCGAACTTGCGGTCAGCTATGTGCTGTCGCATTCTCTCAGCAAACAACTGTTTGGCGTCATTTAGGGTTCTCTTGCACTCACTGCGAGCGGATGTGAACAGGCGCCTATTGTGATCAGTTGGCTGTCTCCGGAATAGACGGAAGTAATGGTTCCTGTGGGCAATGGCGGCTGAGCAGGCCGGAGAGAACCACGGAGAGGAATGAGGTTTTAAGCAATACTTCCTGGTGGGTATGAAGGCATCAATGCCAGTTTTCACCCATGACGAGACCTCAGAGGCACAGTCATGAACTGATAGGTCAAACACTTTTCCCCAAGGGACGTCGCAGAGGAAATCGCGAAAGGCATCCCAGTCAGCTTTTTGGTAGAGGTAGGAGGTTCTATAAGTAGGGGGATCCTGGGGGGAGTGAGATTGGAAAGAAATACTGAGGGAGACTACAGCGTGGTCGGAGTTGCCGAGAGGGCAAAGCTGCGAGACTTGACAGGCGTCGGGCGCAGAGGTGAAACGTATATCTAGCAGTGAGGAATGACCCGAGGGTGTGCTTGGGAAGCGAGTGGGGAAGTCCACCACTTGCGTAAGGGATTGGGAAATAGCAAAGTTCATGGCGTGAATGCCCGCCGAATCAGTAACAGCGTTTTCAAGCCACTCAGAGTGATGGGCATTGAGGTCTCCAAATACAAATATGTAGGCAAATGGGTGATAGGAAATAGCCTTATCTATGTCGTCGGCAATGCTATCTAGTAGGGAGCAGTCAGGAAGAGGAGGGAGAACGGTAAAGGAAGAATAGGTAGCTAACCGAACTGAGGAGAGACAAGCGGAGACATATGTATTGGTGGTCAGTAGATTCGAGTGAAGTCACCCTAGTTATGGGGAGGTGTTCGCTGACATAAACACCCAGCCCATGCATGTGGACAGTAGAATCCTTCCTTAAAAGGGGAAGATAACCAGGGATGAAGAGGTCAGAGGAGGGAATAGCTGAGTTGAGGTTAGTTTCGCAGAGCGCGAGGATGTCAGGGGACTTTTCATGCAGGAACGCTTCTACACTAGCAAAGTTAGTACGAATGCCTCGGATATTAGTGAAGGAGAGGTTAATGGGCTTAGGTGGTTTGGATTTATAGTCATCCACAGACAGATCTGTTCCGCTGTATCACAGCTCATCAGTACGATTAGACAGCCGATTGCTTTTTACCCAGTATTGAAACCCGACCGAATTGGCGTCAGTCGGCGATTCGACTGCTGAGCTATGGGCGCTCGGTAGAAGGAGGCAGACTTTTTAGCGTATATATTATCATTATACACGCCCAATAGCTGAGAGTGTTCTAATTCATTGCTGAATGAACGATGCGTACATGCTATAGTAGCTACTGTTTTTCAAAGTCTACCATTCTTTCAGAGTGCTCAGTCAGGGTGTGAGAGCAAAAATAGTCATCCGCAGACAGATATTTCTGACTAAAAAATCGGAACTGGTGCTATAAAAACAACGATCCGACACGTACCAATTCGGCATTTAATCTCCTTGAAAGCAGCCCCCTAATAAATCCACACACTTTGTCCAGCGTCGTTTCTATTGATGGTAGCATTCCTGGAACTCTTTTATTTGGATACCGCGCAGCAGCCTCGTCATCCTCTTGGATTTACTATACGTCTTGAAATCTTGTCCCTTTCAAGCGGGATTTGATTTTTGAAGAGAAAAGTTTCAAAAAAAAAAAAAAAAAAAAAAACGAGATAAAGGCAATATTGTGGTGGTTGGACCTGGGGAATGCTATCCTTGAACCAAAATTACGACACAAGCCATGGTCACTGATGGAACCTCTGTAGTGAAACGACTAAACTCTACACGCTCTCCTTCCAAGTACTACTATAAATAAGGGAAGTGATCAAATACGTTATAACTTAGTGTGTATACTCGACAGAGTTTAAGGTCATCTAACCCAAACGGCTTTACTTTCGTCATCATAGAAAAAGTCCCGATACTTTTTTTGATCAGACCTCTCTCCATATATATATATATATATATATATATATATATACACATGTGTGTGTGTGTGTGTGTGTGTGTGTGTGTGTGTGTGTGTGTGTGTGTTATTGTAGTGGACACTTTGTAATAAAAATAGACGCTCCATTTTTATTTATTAAAAAGTGTGGATTACATTTCTCGCCTTGCGCATAGAAGAAATCTCATAGCGATAGTCGTAATTTTACTCTACTAGCAGTATAGCCCGGCGTTGCTCGGGTGTAATGAAAGCTTTAAAACTAATCCATGGTCTTGGAGCTCAGACTTTTTGGACGTTGGCACCAAAGACTAAAAAGCAATGGTTGTTTCCAGTTAAAGCGAAACGGAAGACTGAAAGAAAAATGAATGGATGTAAGTCAAATTTTGATTTCCTGGTATCGATATCAAATTTTCTGCACTATTGTAAGAACTGCAACCTTGAAAATTCTGAATATCGTTTCTTATGTCTTTGTCTATGAGTGTATCAAATTTGATTAAAATCGGACCACTCCTTCTATAACTCGATTTTTTCGATTATCGATTTTCGATATTTATCGGAGGTACCTCGACACAAAACCTAGCTAAGAACACTCGCAGACGCTTATAGTACAACTGTGTAAATTTTCAAGAAAATCGGTTCAGCCGTTTCGGAGTCTATAGGTAACAGACACAAACACGCGCACACACACACAAAGTTCCATTTATGAATAAGTTTAGATAATTATAATAATAATAATGACATATATATTTGTGTGTGTGTGTGTGTGTGTGTGTGTGTGTGTGTGTGTGTGGGTGTGTGCGTGTGTGTGACACAGCAATCCCGTTTCTTTTTACGTCTTAAATTGCATTTGATTGTTAATTTTTGTTCATTTAGTAATTTCACGTGGAATTATGGACGAAACAATTCTCGTGTCTTTCGTAAAATTTTGAAAGTAATTGTATCGATTAGACTACGCTTTGCATCTTCTGAATGACCACAAATTTCTTCAGAGTTAAGAGTTTTTTTTTTTTTTTTTTTTTTTTTTTGTATAAACTCAACAGACGGTTCTATTTGATTATTCAGATTTAGCGTGTTTTCTCAGCGTCCATCTTGCAACCTTCAATATGATTTGCGTGACGTCCACTTTTTATTGACAATTCAAAGCATCCAGTTAAATTTCAGGTTCATTCTAAGACGATTTCGATATTTAATGATCTATTTTAACCTACTAACTTTACCTTAGACTTTCGCCGAATGATAATTTCTAGAACTACCTTTAGATTGTTTTTTAAAACATCTCCCTGTAATTGTTTTAATATTTCACGAGCTCAAGAGGTTGTTACACAAAGACGAAATTATGTCATTTGAGTGGTATGAGAAACAATTTTTTCCTCTACTGGGTTCGAACTCAGACATTTGGCACTGTAAGAAACTGTCAAACGGAGAGCAGACCACTTGTTGATAATCCAAAGACAAGTCATCCGATATAGGAGAACAGTTGACACTTTGAGATTGCAACTTCATCTTGGACCACTTGAAAACGGCCAACAAGATATCAGAGGCGGAATCTCTTCGAACTGGCCCTGAACTTTTAAATATTTCTCTAGGATGTTAATTGGATTAACCACTTCAACGCTACTGAAGAGATTTCGCAAGAGGTTTTTTTTTCCTCGGGGATTTTCTTACTCTTATAGGAAGAGTTAGTGATTCAAGTCAATTCAGGATTAATGATGAAAGCAATGACTCTCCTGGAGCTTATGATGAGATATCATGCTGGAAATTTAGTCTACTTGGATCTTAATACTCGAACAGTAAACGAGATATTAATTAAAACTTAACGACAGGAAATGATAGCGCAAACACGCACGCCCAACGCATAAAACACGAGAAAATTCACTTTTTTAATAGACAAGTTCATGCCTATTTTCGTTTTTGATATATACATTCAGCAGTATAGCCCGGCGTTGCTCGGGTCTAGTGAAAGTTTTAAAACTAATCCATGGTCCTGGAGCTCAAACTCTTTGGACGTTGGCACAAAAACTAAAAAGCAATAGTTGTTTCCAGTTAAAGCGAAACCGTAGACTGAAAGAAAAATGAATGGATGTAAGTCAAATTTTGATTTCCTGGTATCGATATCAAATAAGTTTTTTTCGTCGTAAACTGAATTTTGGAGTCTAAATAAGTCCTCCGAGTGAATGGTATCATGGTTGAGACTCAGAACTACAATTATACCTACTTAGAGCCAAAGCCTAAACAAAAACTAAAATAAAAGGGCTGCAAAAAATACAGACATATAGGCAGATAAACAGACACGCACACAAACATCTTGCCTTATATATATATATATATATAATCGATTTTCTGCACTATTGTAAGAACTGAAACCTTGAAACTTCTGAATATCGTTTCTTATGTTTTTGTCTATGAGTGTATCAAATTTGATTAAAATCGGGCCACTCCTTCTATAACCCGATTTTTTCGATTATCGATTTTCGATATTTATCGGGGGTACCTCGACACAAAACCTAGCTAAGAATACTCACAGATGCTTATAGTACAACTGTGTAAATTTTCAAGAAAATCAGTTCAGCCGTTTCGGAGTCTATAGGTAACGGACACACACACAGACAAAGTTCCATTTATAAATAAGTTTAGATATGAGTTGAATATATGGATCGAAATCCGATGAAGACAAGATGAATAGAATAAAGAAAGAACAAGTAGGAAAAAAGTGTCTTTAATCTAACATGTTTCACTTATAACAAACTTCTTCATATATTTAATAAAGACGAATGATTTAAAAATCCGATAGACAGTATTTTAAAAATGAGGTATCATTTCAAACGTCAGATACGTGTCACGTGTGATAAAGCAACGGATGAATATTAAATGTAGAAGATAAAACTTGTGTTTGTTTTTTCCTACTTGTTCTTTATTCTATTCATATATAAAAGACTTCTGGCTCAATGTGCCGCTGCGGAAAACGTGCAAAAATCTGCGTGGCCTAAAATACACCAGGCCAAGATGAAATGTACAGTAGTGAATGAGAACACACAACGCGTAGATGTTACACCAAATAAGACGAAGGTGGAGCAGGTCCAGGTGACATACCACAGCATCACCCAGTGTGGTTTCAGACCTTGCCAGGTATAGTAGTCTCCAAGCGGATTAAATGGCCCCCAGCAAGTAACATAAAAGCTTGGCGCGATTTTGATGAAGACGTATGCATAATTATTCAAGGTACGTCTGCGGGTAACATAGGCCGACGTCTTCATTCTATGAGTAAACTCATTGTCAGTTATGGATCAGAGCGTTTGGCTATATTTCTAAAACAAGTAATAAAGTCTACACTCAGAATAGGCGAGAAGGAATGATAAGAGAAGTAAGGCAGGAACTAAAATTCCTCAAGAAACAACTTAAGGCAGCTTGTGAAGAGGAGCGACCAGCCCTTTCGGAACTGAGAGATATTTTAAGACAGAAATTGAAAAACATACGAAAAGCAGAGGGACATCGTCGCCGTAGGAAAGAGCGGGCCAGGAAGAGAGAAAGTACAGCAAATATCAAGGGCTCTTAGACGAGTATAGAACTAAAGGATGGCGTACTCATTGTTTCCCAGTCGAGATCGGCTGTAGAGGGGGTTCGCAGGAAAGTCAATGATACGAGCCCTTACTAGCCTAGGGATAACTGGACAAAAAAGAAGGCTGGCGATTCAAATGATCTTGGAATCCGTCGAGAAGGCCACCAGGTGCTTGTAGGTAAATAGGGCTAAGAAGTGGCCCAAAACTACAAAAAAATACGAGCGTTCCCAGTGAACATACGTCGTAAATACTACCATTAAAACTTAAAAGTGTACATAGATTTGTGTATATGTATGTTAAAAACTGCAGAGAAACAATTTTTTTTTAGTTGCTTTCATTCACATATTCCTTTTTTTTTTGTTTTTTTGTTTTTTTGTTTTTTTTGTTTTTCGTGTCTTACTGGTCTTTCGAGTAGATTTATTTTATTACAAAATATTCGTACACGTATCTTTCCTTAGCATTACTGGCAATGTTTGATTTTTTTTGTTTTGTTTTTTTTTTGTTTTTTTGAGGAGTAACTTTTTAACTAATTTACAAGTTATATATTCTCATTTAACTATAATATAATATGTAAATAATTATCTTGAGTAATTTATTTTAATCATATTTTTAGGTATACGTTATTTCTCTTAGTTTTTAAACGAATTTATTCTGTTAAGGAATTTTGTATTTAATGATAAATTTTAACTAAAATTTACACATTAGGTTTTTTTTAACTAGTATTTAACATGTAAATATTTTTCGATTAACTTATTTCTGTAAAATGTTTTATCTTTTAGTTTTTAAACAGAATTTTTATTAAAGTATTGGTTTGTATCTCGAAATATTTCTGACGCACCTAAAATGCGTTATAAATGATTCGAGATGGAGATTTCCTTTTGTAAATAGTCTGTCATGATAATCACGTTATTGTAAATATCTCGTAAGATATAGTTAGAAAATAGGAACAAAAAGGAAAGTTATAAAAGAGAAAGACCGAACAAATAAGATATAATAAAGAAGTTAAAAATTAGAGGAAGAGAAAGGAAAGAAGTAAGACGAGCCAATATGATAAAAAGGTTTATTTTATTTTATTTTTTTTTAATATATATATATATATATATATAATGTTGGTTTATTTTCTTCTCTTCAAAAAGACACCCCCCCCCGTCTTGGCCGTGTGTAGGAAGACCAGTACAACCAAGCATACCCGATCTATAACATTATATAGCCCAAGTGAAGTCTTGATCAATTACCTTTTCTGGGGTAACTTATATAATGCACGTCCTAAAGCTAGTAGCAGTTTTTTTTTTTTTTTGTCTGGGTGCGAGCCGAATACTGATCATATTCGGTTGGGTCGCCTATTGAAGAAGTCTGTTGTTTATTGAGACGCACCTGGATTCGGCACTTTAAGGTGTATTTTAATAAAAATAATATATATATATATATATATATATATATATATATATATATATTCTTTTTTCAATATATGTTCTAAAATATATATGTATGTAGGCCACGAAAAAGATTCAAGGAGAGTGTTAAGGAAAACCTGAAGCATATGTAGATTGCTGAAGCCGGCTGGAAGGCATTTACTACTGATCGTGAGCAAAGGAGGGGTTTGATCTTTAGACCTGCCAAGTTGTATGAGGAGAGCAGAGTTTCTCGTGCTGGTGGACTCAAACGATACATCAGGATTCATGGAAATGACATTGCTGCTGTTGCCGCCCTGAGGGATCACTTGAAATACCATATCTATCACAAAATATGCAGGTGGCTTACAATTCTTCAGGGACATGTAAGACCACACGACATAAAAAAACAAACACAGAAAAGAAGTAGGAGATGGCACTCGTGTGAAAAAACGGAGTAATTACCATATATATATATGTATGTATATGAATATGATGTTCATATGTATATACATATGAAGTACATATGTATATGCATGCATGTGCATATGTATATGCATGTATATGTGCATATATATATGTGTGTGTGTATGCATATATATGAACATATGTATACATATATATGAGTGCAGATAAATGTGTATATATATGTCTATATAAAGTATATATATATATGTGTGTGTATATATGTATATGTATGTTTATAAGTGTGTATGTATATATATATGTGTATGTATATGTATATGTGTATGTATATATATGTGTATGTATATGTGTATATATATGTGTGTATGTGTATGTATATATATATATGTATATGAGTATGTCTATATATGTCTGTGTCTATATATATGTGTATGTATATCTATATATGTGTATATGTCTATATATATGTGTGTGTATATGTATATATATGCGTGTATACGTATATAAGTTCGCATACATATCTTTATATGTATATATGTGTGTGTGTGTGTGTGTGTGCAAGTGTATACTTTCGTGTATTTATATATGCACGTATATATCTTTGTATGTATATATACATGTATATATGTGTATGCACGTACATGTATGTATATATGCTTGTGCACGTATATATACATGTATGTATACACTACCGGCCATAATTATTAGGCAACCCCAGCGTTTTAAATAATGATGTATTTCATAATACTTTTTAGTATTTATTGCCAAGTGAATAATTGTAAATGAAAATAGAATGGTTCTTTTGTTAATACTGCACAATAACATGTGCATCAAATGAATTTATAAATATTTAGCAATTATCTATATTGCAGTTTCATCAATGAAAGAATGAAGAAAAATTAGGGTGATTCGGACGAGTCTATCTTTGCTTCCTTGCCTTGTAAAATTTGTAAAGTAATAATAACAAAAGAAACATTCTATTTTCATTTAGAATTATCCATTTGGCAATAAATACTAAAAATAGTATGAAATACATAATTTTCTTTAAAAGAAAAACTGGAGTAACCTAATAATTAAGGCCGGTAATGCATATATGTATGTGTGTGTGTTTGCACGTATATATACATGTGTGTGTTATATATATATATATATATATATGTGTGTGTGTGTGTGTGTGTGTGTGTGTGTGTGCACGTATATATACATATATATATGTATATGTGTAAATGTATATTTGCGTGTATGTATATATACATGTATATATGTGTGTGCACGTATATATACATGTATGTATGTATATATATATATATGTGTGTGTGTGTGCAGTCATATATATATATATATATATATATATATATATATATATATATATATAGTCCTTTTTGCAGCCCATATATTGTTGTTTCTTGGGTGACATTGGTTAAGGAGCTTCCATCCTGTTGTTAAAAAATCTTATAGCAGATATGATGTCATCATCACTGCGATACATGTTCCCAAAGAAGAGCGTTTCTTTTTTTTTTTTCATATTGAGGGACATGTTATAGATGGATCCAAATTAGTAGAGTAGGGAGCCACATTCCAGAAGACATTAAAACGAAGGACTTGTGCGCTCGAGCCTTACCCTGATGAAACAAAACCCCTTTCGTTAGTTTTCCTGTACATTAGGTCTTGATAGTCTCTTGTAAATACAGCAGTAATTTGGCATCGTATGTGCGTTGTGGTACAGTGGATATCGACTCGGAACGAGAAACCGGGGACCCGATTTCGAATTCCAGTTGAATCCATTGTATTCACTTACGTGCAAATACCTTTGGGAAAGGTATTAATCCGTCTCTTCCTTCCAGTTATGGGTTAAATAACAGGACAGATTGGGTTCTATAGCCTTGGTCGGCAACCAGTCTACCGCAGAAAGCAATGGCAAACTAGTGCGGGATAATCTTCTGCCCAGTCAGTCATGTCTCTTTCGAGGCATGATCGCCCAAGCATGTATCACGTATGGCACTTAACTGATACTCCACTGATTATGTGATACTTTTGTAAATAATCAATAAGCACAATGTCTTTTGCATTCCAAAAACCGTTAACTTTCCTGTAAATGAAACGACTTTGGACTTCTTTGGAGCAGATGAGGAGAGATGTTTCCACTGCATGGATTGTCTCTTTGTCTATGGCTCAAAGTGATAAACCCATCTCACTCATACTGGGTAAAAACCTCCAAAGAATTCAGTTTGATCTATCTCAAACAATGCGACCAGCGTGATGCGCTTTTGATTAGGTGATAGTAGACGTGGTATTTGCCAAGCAAAAACCTTCGTCATATTAAGTACGTTGTGCATAATATTTAAGTTTTTTGTTAACTGTCAGGTTTACTGGGGAAAAATGTATTTATTTATAAGAAGAGTTGAAATGAATTTTTTTAAATCATTTCACTCTGAGCAAGGCAGAAATGCCACTGATGAGCTGGGGGCTACATAACTGTAAAAAGATTAATTAGAAAAGAGTGAGGAGTACAAACTAGTTAGAAAGGAACAATAGAAAACTGAGAATGCAGGTGCGATGACAGATACATAGGTGGAGAGAAAGGGAAGGTTATATGGGGTGGGGAGAGAGCTAGAGTCCAGTGATTAATAGATGAGTATTGACTTTGCATTTAAATTTCTGGAGGTTGTAGCCGTCAGGAAAGCAAGAATATGGGAGCGAGTTCCACAGGCGGGAAGTGCGAGAGAAGAAGCTGCAGGAGTAGAATTGTCGTCTGCATTTGGCTAACCTAACTGTGAATGGGTGGGACCCAGTTGCCAGTCTGGTTGCACGAGTAAACACTTGTTGAGGAGGCACCAGTGACTTAAGTTCGTCCGAGCAGAAGCCATGAAAGTAATGCATACAAAATTTCACTGCTCTAGCACCATTTTTTTCATAGCCAGCCTATGAACCTTTCATTCCATCCTTGTATGCATGAGATCCATAACACTGCCTTGATCCATAACACTGCTTTGGATTATTCTTCCAGCTTTATTTGCTGATAAATACTCCAGGAAATAATAGAACTTCTTCAGTACTAGTAAATCGTAACCTCGTAAAACCGAGATTTTTCCAATTAGTCATTTAAACATGTCTAAATATCGTTGGAAAAAGTTTAATTATCAATTGATAAATTGTTTATACCCACCGCTTAAGAGTTAATGACAATTTGTAAATGTTAGTAGAAGCATTGGCTGTGGAGATTAAATTGCCCTAGAACTACTGACAAGATCTTTTATGTGTCGTGTCTCTTAAGGACGTAGGTGATCATGGCTCTCAACATCCCCCTATCCCTTGCAGCTCTTAAATTCTTTATATTAGTATTTCTCCCAAATCTTGCTCTGCCATCCCCTTGCTCAAGCCCATCAAGTATATCCCTATTAGTATTGCTTTTTTGTCACTCTTTTTCTCTATCCATCTTGTGAGTATTTGCTTTTCCAAGTCCTCCTTTCTCATTACGTGTCCCAGAAACTTCAGCTGTCACTTCTTGATGTTAAGTATCAGTTTCCTTTTCGTTTCCATCCTTTCCAAAACTTTGTCAATGTCACACAAAATATTCAAGTTTAATCGGATAACAGAACTTTCTCGTATAAAAGCAACGTGCAGTCAGTTCCAGCCTCCGAGGAACGTTAGACTCTTTCCAAAGTTTGGTAAGTTCGGAGTATTTGATTTAGAAAAAAATTCTAGCAAGTTTCTTTACGATAATACAGTCAGAAGGGATATCACGTCATTAAGCGTTGGCCAGTAATTTTTTCTTGAATACTATTGTTATTGAAAATTTGGTACCTCCACTAAATCGCTGAAAAAACAGCATAGTATGAATAAAAAACACCCCAAACTTAATAAAAACGAACTTTTTACATCAAAATGTCTGTTATTATTATTAAGAGGAAAGGTCAAAGCATTTTTTAATTATTTTTTAACGTATTTTATCTTTTCTAACACGTTCGAAATTTTAGTAAAAATCTTGTTTTGATTTTAGTTAGCGGGTAACCAAATCGTTACGAGAGTTTACAATGGAAAACGTAATATTACATAACGTAATATTACATAACGTAATATTACATAACGTAATATTACATAACTCAGTTTGTGAGAAACATGTTAATTTGGAAATTCTTGCAAAAATCAAATACTTGAAACTTTAAGGGTTTATTCACAAATAAATTAAATTATTTTTGAAATTTTTATTTAAAATATCTGGGTAAAAGGTTTTTTTTTACATCTGTTACCCCGTTTCCACGTAAATTCATGAAATTTTAAGAAATTAAATTTTGTTGGGAAAATTGGTTTTATGAGTTAAACGCAGGACTCATTGGGAAATGTAAATCAACTATTTTTTAAAAACATTTTGTCTTTATTTCCGAAAATGTGATCCCAATAACAAAATAAAAATGCAATATAACTATGACATTATTTAATTTGATAAGTTTTGAATTGTTTGAATAAATAATATAAATTAAGGACATTATAGTCTGAAGAAAAAATTCGATTAATAATGAAATTTTAAAAGAACTGTTTTATTTTTTTTAATTATAATAATTTATAGTTTCAAAAATATTTTGAAATTTCTTTAAAGATTTGTTTGGGCTAGTTTAAAAACTTATTAAGCGAAGATTATACTTACTAATCGAAAATTAAAAAGTTTAATACAAATCGTCGTGCCTTTCTCCTTTTAAAATAATTTTTATTTTCATTTATTTATTTTTAGTGTATTTGAAGTTTGTTTTTGTATGGTAATTTCTATGTGTACATTAAAGGGTCATATGTTTAAGGATTTCTTCTCCTTTACCAGGAAAAAGATTTGTACAGTTATGTCACTTGTGATCGCCATACACTTATCTTTTATTGTATCTGTCAACACATACGGTGAAACGGTCAGAAAATTGAACTCTGTGGAAGGGGTATGTCTTCTAATATGAGACACGGGTATTTGTCCGCTATCCCCTTCTTACTTCCTTACATTCAAAATTTTTAATCCTACCCCATTTTATTTTCCTGTGTATGGATGATTTTTTTTTTTTTTACTTCTACCGGTATAAAATCTTTTAACACATTTGAATTTGAGTAAATTTGAGTAAATAAAATTTTGGTTTCGTCGTTGCTGAAGAAGAGAGGATTTCCTCGTAGAAATAGCTATTCAACGGATTTAAATATCGAAATTTTTGTTATATATATATATATATAACAAAAATTAAGACAGACACGTTATTTCATGGTGAATCGGAAGTATGGGCCTATTTCAGGCGAACCATTGTCAGCTTCCGTTTTTATTTAACAAAGGATTTTACACGACTGAGATTCACAAAAAACTAAAAAGAAGCGAATAAAAAGCGAATATGCATATATGTTTAGAGCTCTCTTAGAGAGTTATCCTACCACTGTATGTACAGGATACTCCTTTGGATTCTTCTATACCCACACTGCATGCTGATATATATATATATATATATATATATATATATATATATATATATATATATAAATTTTAATTTACCTTAAGCAAACCAGTAAACCCACTAAGACACAATGGTTACTGAATGTGAAAGAATTAAAAAGCAAAAACTTTATAAAGGAGAGAAAATGATAAAAGTATAATCAAGAAGACAGTAGATAACGGATAACATTGCATTTACACTTTTATTTACAACCTGTAATTTTAAACTGTTTCAGTGGTGACAAAGAACATATCTAATATCGAGTAGAGTTGCTGGCTTTGTTTGATGAAAATACCATGCAACTATTCAAATGATTTTTAATATTTTTCGCATATGAATAAATTTTCTCGGACTTTTTTATTTATTTTTAAAAAATCGGAAATAATTTGAATTTTGAATTCGTCTCAAGTATTTCCATTTGACACAAAGCCGGTGTTTAACGTGGGAACATCGAGCCCTTAAACTCGAACAAAATTTCCCCGTAGACCCTGCATAAGGTAGGGGCGGTTACCTGCCTGTTTCTTTTCCCAGAAAAGATTCTGGCCTTCGGTATAGCTTTGTCTGGGTTCCTCTCCGCCTGAAGAACGGAAAATTCCGACGATGTTGAGTTCGAGCGGAACTTTGCCATAGTATGTCTGTTCAAACGGTTATAGAATTAAAAATAAATTATTACCAACAGACACATCAAGCAGCGAATACTCAAGGGTAAATAATCTGGTTATTGCGTAATAAAGCCTTCATGCATATTAATTTCATACTTCGTCAAAGAAAATAATCTTTAGATTAACGCGGATTAATGATGAATTCCAGTATTTCTTGGTTCAATCAGTTAAGTGCCATACGTGAAACAGGCTTGGGCGATCAGGTCTCGAAAGAGACATGACTGACTGGGCAGAAGATTATCGCACAGTAGGTTGCCATTGCATTCTGCGGTAGACTGGTTGCCGACCAAGGCTATAGAACCCAATCTGTCCTGTTATTTAACTCATAACTGGAAGGAAGAGATGGATTAATACCTTTCCCAAAGGTATTTGCACGTAAGTGAATACAATGGATTCAACTGGAATTCGAAATCGGGTCCCCGGTTTCTCGTTCCGAGTCGATATCCACTGTACCACAACGCACATACGATGCCAAATTACTGCTGTATTTACAAGAGACTATCAAGACCTAATGTACAGGAAAACTAACGAAAGGGGTTTTGTTTCATCAGGGTAAGGCTCGAGCGCACAAGTCCTTCGTTTTAATGTCTTCTGGAATGTGGCTCCCTACTCTACTAATTTGGATCCATCTATAACATGTCCCTCAATATGAAAAAAAAAAAAGAAACGCTCTTCTTTGGGAACATGTATCGCAGTGATGATGACATCATATCTGCTATAAGATTTTTTAACAACAGGATGGAAGCTCCTTAACCAATGTCACCCAAGAAACAACAATATATGGGCTGCAAAAAGGACTATATATATATATATATATATATATATATATATACACACACACACATATATATATATATACATACATATATACGTGCACACACACACACACACACATATATATATACATATACATATATGTATATATACGTGCACACACATATATACATGTATATATACATACACGCAAATACACATTAGCAGTAGGTTGCCATTGCTTTCTGCAGTAGACTGGTTGCCAGCCAAGGCTATAGGCCCCAACCTGTCATGTTATTTAACCCATAACTGGAAGGAAGAGATGGATTAATACCTTTCCCAAGGGTATTTGCGCGTAAGTGAATGCAATGAATTCAACTGGAATTCGAACTCGGCTCGCCGATTTCTCGTTCTGAGCCGATACCCACTGCACCCCAACGCACATCCAGTAGTTTCTTAATTACTAAAACACTATTATATATATTAACAGCATTTTTTCCGACATTTGAAAGATGGATGCAGCGTCATTTGCCGTTTCCATTTTACTCCCTTGATATTCTATGTAAGAAATTAAGTTGAGTCAATATTCAAACCTCGACAAAGGTATCTTTTGTAATATTTCGATAATTCTCTTCGATTAAAACAAATATCTACACGAAAAGTATCTCTTCAGTTTGCTAGTTAGTGACTTTGCAACGCTTTTTTTTTCTCAACACTTAAAGACAAATTTAAACGTTTGAGTTCGAACACGGATTAATGGAGCCGGAAGTATTGTGGGGGTGTAGCTGCTGAAACAGATACAATTGCGAATTAACTGCTCTGAAATTAAGCGTTCATAATTTTTTTAATCCTAGAAGAGAATAGTGATCAATCGCTATATGTAACGACACTTTGTGAAACCGACTCCCAAGAGGATGCTTCCCCGATCACTACGATCTTAACCAGTTCAAGCGTTTACCGTTATTTTCTTCCATGTATCTCTATAAACTATCTCTCTTACTCTGTAACATTCTACCTCGAGCCTTGTAGAGGGTGAATGTCATTGTTAAAAATACTTTCAAAGCTATCAATCGGGTTGTAAAAGTGTGTGCGGTATACGTAAACACACACACACGAGGTGATATTTAAAAGATCTCGACTTAACCCACTTTCTGAAATCTAAATAAGTAAACATTAGAATATCTGAAGGTGGGGGGGCGGGCTTCTGATAGGGTCGATAAGTTTTCAGCTCCATCTCAGATAAGAGATAATAATAAAATTGTGACTGTACACTGTTATTAGTTGAACTTAAATTTGAAAATTTCATTGTATTATGTTCGATCGATGTAATTAACAAAAAACCTACTGGGTTAAGTACATTAGCAAAGAAATGGGTTATGTTGAAAAATATTTAATATGTACAATATTTTTTTCTTTTTTCTTTCTTTTTTTTTTTTTTTTTTTTTCATTATTATGCTCCAGACTTTTTGATATATCTGCGTAGACTTACTCTCATATCTGAGTTCAATTATTTTTTTCTGTCGGCGTTACCTAAGTTATCGTATTTGTTATTTGTGAATAATGCCAGTGTAGGAGTCAGAACAGTTTTAATAAAAGTTCTTAAAGAGTTTCACCTGCCAAATACATTGGATTTTAACTTCGGTCAGCAGTTTGTCTTCACTATACAATAGAGACATTTTCACTTTTCTATTTACAAGTGACTACGTACTCAGTGCCAGCAGAGACGAAAATCGAAGACTTGCATTCAAATTGAAAGAATCGTTTTTTTTTTTTGTTGTTCTTAGCTTTATGTAATAAAGCTTCGTTGTGATTTCTTGAAGTTTCACATAGCAGTGTAACAGTCCCCCGTTGTCAGCGATGGACATTTTACAAGAATCCCAGCAAATGTCTGACACCGCGAAACTTCTATGAAATAATTTTTAAGCAATTGACTTTTTTCAGATTCGATTATGACTACAAACATTATATTTTTGTAGGTACGCCTGTTAGCATAGACATTACTGTCTTTATCTTATTCAAAGGAAAGATTGGTTGTTTAACGACCTATCAATCTTTATGGGATTGATGGATCATTTAAGGTCATAACTAATGATTTGGGGTAAGGTTATTTTATTTTTACAACATTTTTCTTTTTCGAGTATCAAGATTCATTGGGATTTTTTTTTAAGAGCAGGGTCCCCAAGTCCTACTCTTGTTACTTAACCCATAACTGGAGGGAAGGGACGGATTAATACCTTTCCTAAGGGTACCAGTGCTTAAGTGAATGCAGGGTATTCAACTGGAATTCGAACTCGGATCACCGCTTTCTCTTTCCGAGTCGATATCCACTGCACCACTAACGCATCATCCGTCACTGTACGCTTACAGCACCTGGTATTCTCAAGCGGCCACCCATTTAAGTACTAACCAGACTCAACTTTGCTTAACTTCGGTGATCGAGCGAGAACCGATGCATTCAACGCAATAGGCCGTAAGCCCGGTTGTTTTTGTTTAGCTGCATTATCAACCTGTATAAGTTATTTAATGCTGAAATCTAAATCTGAAAAATCAAACAATATAATTATTTCAAAAAATCTTAAAAAAAAAAAACGAGGAATGAAAATTTGTTTGTCCTTACAGGAAATGAGATTAATCATTTTTGACAATGTCTGCCATGTCTTCAATTTTTGCCTATAAAAATATATTGCTGATAATCTAGTTATTATTTTCGTTTTTCTTCAACGTTCTTACATTCTAATTTCCTTCTCTCATATCATCTTTTCCTCATCTTCTTACCACTCATTTTCCTTCTCGCTTATCATTATTTTTCTCGGTCATAAAATGTAACTGATTCCAACTCTGGCAGATGCTAGACTCTGTCGTATATACAAAGAAACAAAATAATAATACAGATTTGTTTCTATCTTCACGCTAAAGTTGTTTGGTGGTAGAGAATAAGACTGTTTACGTAAAATTAACCTAAATATACATGAGAAAAAGGTATGAATCAATTTCTGAGTTGATTTTGTACCACTAACAGGTATCTTGGAAAAGGCTTTGACGCCAGCATACTGCGATTGGCTTAGAAATAGAATTGGATGTGTTAATGCCAAAGTAAATTACTCTCCCATATCTTATGCATTAGAAGCAAAATACTGCTACCTCTATAATCAACCTTGACCAAAAGTTCATGAGGTTTTATAGAATAAACAAAAATGAACACCAATATTAAGTGACAGAACAATTTACAACATTGTCAAATATTATTGTTATTTTACTTTTAATTCAACTTAATTTTAGATTTAATTTAATTTAATTTTAGTTTGATTTTAATTTTATGATTAAATTTAATTTTAGCTTTAATTTTATTTTCTTCTGTTTTATTTCAAGTTTAGAATTTGTCATCATTTAGGCTCGGTTTGAGAGACTTAAGAAGGCTCTAACATTTCTCCACCTGATGTTTTATGAGACAAGCATCTTGTTGATATAAGTGTTCGTTAAGAGTATGCAGTTTATCTGGTGGTCACAAGTTCAATCAATTCATAGACTCCGGTTCAAAATCACTTAGACGAATTAGCTGGGAATGATTCGTTTTACAAGATATAACTTCTACCATGGAATTCAAAACTGTCGAAATGCTGTGATTATAACAACCAAGACTGAATACATCAGTGTGTTATAAGGATAATTCTTCATCTCGGAGATTCGGAAAAGGAACAACAAGAGAGTCACTTGTGAAATATTAGTGCAAGCAAAGATATGAAAATAATTTGGCCATTGACGGAAGAAGAAATGAATCTACCTACTTGTGCAAATTCGTTAAAAATGTCTTTCGGCGGTTGTTGAAACAAATGTAGGATTCAGTTAAACAGAAAAGTAAGTTTTATCAAATGAATTACAGCAATGCAGAATCTGCTTTCCAACACTAATTGGAAGCGATGTAGTTACAGATTCCACGTACACATTATAGACAAATTATATCAATAACACTTGAATTCATTCATAACAACTGACAATCTCGCCGCGATTTTCAAGACATTCTTTTCATAAAAATAAAATCATTAGCAATACGTTTATAATAGACATAATAATCCAAGTCTGTCAATAACATCTGGCTTAATAACTAATCACTAATAATAATAATGTATTATTAGCATTTATTCTCAACTAGCAGTATAGCCCGGCGTTGCTCGGGTGTAATGAAAGTTTTAAAACTAATCCATGGTCCGGGAGCTTGACTCTTTGGACGTTGGCACAAAAGACTAAAAAAAGCAATAGTTGTTTCCAGTTAAAGCGAAACCGTAGACTGAAAGAAAAATGAATGGATGTCAAATTTTGATTCCCTGGTATCGATATCAAATAAGTTTTTTTCATCGAGAACTGCAACCTTGAAACTTCTGAATATCGTTTCTTATGTCTTTGTCTATGAGTGTATCAAATTTGATTAAAATCGGACCACTCCTTCTATAAGCCAATTTTTTCGATTATCGATATTTATTGGGGGTATCTCGACACAAAACCTATCTAAGAACACTCGCAGACGCTTATGGTACAACTGTGTAAATTTTCAAGAAAATCGGTTCAGCTGTTTCGGAGTCTATAGGTAACGGATACACCCCCCCCACACACACAAAATTCCATTTATAAATAAGTTTAGATATAGTTACATAGTAAAATTATAGAAATGCATTTACATTATAAATATAATAGCGTTTGTTTTACATGCAGCTATTTATTAATCATTTCTCATCAAGCAAGGGGGGGGAGTCGCTAGTGCGCAGGTGCGGGTTACAGTGAGAGAACAGACTGGCTACAGAAAGTATTGAGGAAATGATAAAAGATTAATGAGATTCAAGACAGAAGTTAGCAATTGACGTTGTATTTAATTTTTGGATATTGTAGCTATCAGAAAAGCAAGGAAACGGGAAGGAACTCCATAGACAGGAAGTGCAAGAAAATAAACTGTTGGAAAAGTGGCGGTTACATTTAGCTATTCAGTCAGTTAAGTGCCATACGTGAAACACGCTTGGGCGATCATGTCCCGAAAGATACATGACTGACTGGGCAGAAGATTATCCCGCAGTATGTTGCCATTGCTTTCTGCGGTAGACTGGGTGCCGACCAAGGCCACAGAACCCAATCTGTCCTATTATTTAACCCATAACTGGAGGGAATAGACGGATTAATACTTTTCCCAAGGGTAATTGCGCATAAGTGAATGCAATGAATTCAACTGGAATTCGAACTCGGCTCCCCGATTTCTCGTTCCGAGCCGACATCCACTGCGCCACAACGCACATTTAGCTATTACAACGCTAAAACGGCGGGACCTAGATGCCGACCCAGTAGCTCGCTTAAATTCATGCGGTCAAGGCACTAAGGAAAAAAGCTCGTCAGAGCGGTTGCCATGATAATATTTCTAGAAAAGACAGAGGGAAGCCACGTCACGTCGGTAAGAAAGTGATTGAAGATCCCAAGTCAGGGCCGATTACATTGCAGATCCTTCTTTGAATTGTGTCAAGAACCTCCAGATTAATAGCAGGAGCAGATATAGCAACAGTATTCAATGCAAGGACGAAGAGTAGATTTATAAATATGCAAGATCGATTCGAACGAAAAAATAACTTTCTGAGTCGGCATAGTGACCCAAACTTCCAAACAGTAGACGCTGCTATAAATTCCATTTATAATTGATATATCCCAAGAGGGGATAATCAGGGAAAATAATAGTGCAATAATAATACTTAACACTGAAGATAGATCATAAGAGATTTATTATACAACAGTACAATAAACCAATAGGCATACAAGAACACCAACGAATAGTAACAGATATACCAATCAAGTAGACAATGTCTCTGCTTAGGATTTATGCGTCCGTCTAGTGACGTATGCTCTAGTCACAGTCTTTTATAGACAGGACCATATCCATTCCTAGGTAGGATAGGATATTCCGCCACAACAATAATAGCTGTATAAATTTAGCTAAAACTCATAATTAACATCAAGAAGAGACAGTCGTGGTTCCTGGGAAACGTAATGAGGAAAGAGGAGAAACTAATACTTACAGGACGGATAGACGTAAAGAGAGAGGAAAGCAACGGGAGATATTTGATGGGCTTTAGCAAATAGATGGCGGAACGGGATTTGGGAGAGATTGTGGTGCATTGGATATCGGCTCGGAACGAGAAATCGGACAGCTGAGTTCGAATTCCAGTTGAATTCATTGCATACACTTACGCGCAAATACCCTTGGGAAAGGTACTAATCCGTCTCTTCCTTCCAGTTATGGGTTAAATAACATGACAGGTTGGGTCCTATAGCCTTGGCTGGCAACCAGTCTACCACAGAAAGCAATGGCAACCTACTGCGGGATAATCTTCTGCCCAGTCAGTCATGTCTTTTTCGAGACATGATCGCTCAAGCGTGTTTCACGTATGGCACTTAACTGACTGACTGACCAAGAGGAAAGATGTTAAGGGTGACAAGAGACGGGGACAAATGGAAGTTCATGATTACCTACGTCCTGAAGGGACACGGCACATGAAGAAGGAAGAACAATACTATTCTCTTTTAAAATATTTTATATATATTCATTATAAAAGGTGATTTATATGTATCTAAACTTATTTATAAATGGAACTTTGTTTGTGTGTGTATGTGTGTGTGTGTGTGTCCGTTACCTATAGACTCCGAAACGGCTGAACCGATTTTCTTCAAAATTTACACAGTTGTACTATAAGCGTCTGTGAGTGTTCTTAGCTAGGTTTTGTGTTGAGGTACTCCTGATAAATGCCGAAAATCGATAATCGAAAAAGTCGACTTATAGAAGGAGTGGTTTGATTTTAATCAAATTTGATACACTCATAGACAAAGACATAAAAACGATATTCAGAAGTTTCAAGGTTGCAGTTCTTACAATAGTGCAGAAAATCGATAATATATATATATATATATATATATATATATATATATATATATATATATATATAAAAGGTAAGATGTTTGTGTGTGTGTCTGTTTATCTGCCTGTATGTCTGTATTTTTTTAGCCCTTTTATTTTAGTTTTTGCTTCGGGTTTGGCTCTAAGTAGGTAAAATTGTAGTTCTTACTCTTAGCCATGATACCATTTACTCAGAGGACTTACTTAGCTTTCAAAATTCAGTTTACAACGAAAAATACTTATTTGATATCAATACCAGGAAATCAAAATTTGACGTACATTCATTCATTTTTCTTTCAGTCTACGGTTTCGCTTTAACTGGAAACAACTATTGCTTTTTTTAGTCTTTTGTGCCAACGTCCAAAGAGTCAAGCTCCCTGACCATGGATTAGTTTTAAAACTTTCATTACACCCGAGCAACGCCGGGCTATACTGCTAGTTTATATATAAATATAACTATATCATGAACTCATTTTTTTATAAATGCTGTTCTGTATTATCAATATAATAACTTTTTTTAATGCCATGTCCATTCAGGTAGTAGGCAATCATGTCTTTGAATAGATTTCTTTTCTTTATTATGTATAAATTGCCATGACTTTTTGGGTAAGATAGTGGAGTGACTTACCGGTGCCTTCTCCAAGATCCTTCTTCAGAGTAGTCCTTCTCTTCGACTGGTCGCCATCCCAAGACTACAGAGGCTCCTAACTTGGCATCTAGCATTCAGTCACTTTCTCACAGATGACGTGACTTTCCTCTGTTATTTAACCTATAATTTGGATGTAGCGGAAGAAGAGATGGATTAATGCATTTTTCAACGGAATTAGTGCGAAAGGGAATATACTAATCCGGAATTCGATGTCGGTCCAGTGATTCCGTTAATCGTACTGATAACAGTTATGCTAACTGCAAAAAGGAATTTCTGTCGGGGACGGCATTTCCTACTTATGGAATATCAGTAAGAGTATAATTCACTCAAAATAGAATAAATTCGATTTATGATTCTTAAAATGAGTCGTTTGTATCCAGGATCAGTTTTCATTAATTAATGTGTGGAAGGAAATATGCAAACTACTGTCTCTCTTCCAAGACTGCTGTGTTTTGTTCCTTCACAATCAACCTCCGTTTCCTCACTGCACTAACAGACATAGGTCGACCGGTAAGTCCCATTTAGCTATTAAATTTCTGACTGCTACACCATGACTTTTCGGCATATATTCATAAGCGTGCACACTTGGGCAAAACAAAATGAATAATGCCTTCCTAGAATCTTTCACACTTTCACTGATCACATATACATCGTCTCTTGGTGTTGTTTTTCTCTGCCGATAGCATTTTTCTTTACGTTTTGGACTGATGGATCCAATATGTTTCTTACGGCTTGTAACTTCATGTAACTTCTCCTCTTCACCTGGAGAACCTCTTAACCGCAGACAGGCCTAGTTGTCGTCAACATAACAGATTGCTCAGACAATAATGTATTTTGCTTAAGGATAAAACAAAATAAAATTGGCTTCTTAAATACTGAATTTAACTTTAAAATTTAGGATTTGAATCAGAATAACAGGTATTTTTTTAGGTTTAGCTTTGTTTGACATGTGGTAATGGTCTCATTGCCATTACTTTCATCTCAAGGCGTCCTCATGTTTACATTGATTCATTTTACAAAAGGTGTCATTTATAGAGCGCTCAATAAGGATCGAACATAGTGCAGTAGCCATGATCTCTGCGAAACAAAATTCTTTACTTCCGCTGATATCCTAATGTAGGTAATTACATCATAAACTTACATTATTTACACTCGGACTATTGTCCTCATATTTGTTATTATCACATTTCGGCCGTTGTTTCTTCGGGCCTTCACCAAGTGCTTGTCGATCCGGCTAACTTTCTGTGAATTTCGAACCTTTTACTTAATATGTTGGTAGATTGTCTTTGTTTTACCTGGCTACTGCACAATTTTTACTCGCCTCATTTCCATCGAGTTTGAAGATGAAGACAATAGCTGGATTGTAAATGATAACTACTCATCCCAGAAATTCAAATAGAAACTCAGATATACCTGACACAAGGCTAGAAGTATAGGGCTCCATGTGAGAATCAAACTCTGCATTTGCAACGGTTTTCTAACCAAAACACCTCATCATGAAGAAATGATGGTTTCGCCTGTATCTTACACCGTCATAATTGTATTTACTTCCTTCTTCAAACTTGTGGTTTCGTTAGTTTAACCTAAGCTTAATAAGTAACCATTACCTTTTATAGAGCTTGATCCTCATTTGAGATACTCATGCAATTGACATTGTTCTAGGTTAGTTTATTAATTTAACTAGTTCACCTCCCATTGCATTACCGCAGGTGCCATGTAACGTGTCCCATAACCCATTCAGGTCGTCAAGGCATCACATACTGCCGTCATTAGAAGCAGTGATGCGTCTAGAGCAAGGTAGCCTGACGAATCCCATCCCTCTAGACTCGTTACATCCTCAAAGCAAGGGAGCTCACTCAACGCTGATATTTAACCCTTAACTTGAGGGAGATGGATGTATACCTTTCTCTAAAGATATTTTTGCGACCAAGCAGAGTTCGAATTCCAGTTGAACTCGTTGCAAATACCCTTGAATACTCTTACGTGCAAATAACCTTGAAAAATGTACGAATCCATTTTTCTTCCTCCACTTACGAGTTAAATAGCAGGACAGATTGGTTTCTCTAGCCTTGGTTGGCAACCAGTCTACCGCAGAAAAAAATGGTAACCTACTGCGGGTAAATATTCTTCATGGTCAGTGATGGCTAGAAAGAGACATGATCGCCCAAGTGTTTATCACGTATGGCACTTAACTGTCTGTCAAGTCGAGAACTTTTCAGCATCCCTTCTTACAACTAATTGCATGACATATTCGTCGTGAGTCAAAACCATCTTGCTTCGAGAAAGGTTAGAACACAACTCTGCCGTATATTTTAGACTATCTGTATTCGAAATGTAATTACATTAAAACCAAAGTTAGTATTTTATAAATCCGTTATTTTTTTTCACATCTCAAATGTTACACTAACTTCCCTTTCATTAGCAAAAATTTTAAGTGCCTGCATGTAACATTGCTAAAGGCAAGAAAATAACATCAAACAATGACTTCGCCTCAAAACGGATATCGATTTTATAAGCGATTTATAACTATATATAATTAAGAATTATTAAAATCATAAAATCTTCAATTTATTAATAAAAAAATGAATTTAATTCTGAATTAATATTGGATTTTCAAAATCGTTCGAGTAAAATGTACGGAATAACCTTATTTCACATTTAAAGAAAGCTGAAAAATGAAACGTTCAAATTTTAAGATACGTTTCGGCATTCAGTAAGACTAAACATGCTAAAGATTGTTTTGCGCCAATCTTTCAAGTGAGAAGAACCTACCAGAAGAATCTGAATTCCGAAATCGTAGATTTTTATATCAGTGCAAACACTGATCTTTAACTCCAATGAGAAATACACCGCTGCCGAGACAAGGTATATTTCTTTTCTTTTTTAATTGTTTAGCTTAACTTGGCACAAGACCAATGTATAGGAGCACCCAGTGAAGATCGAACTTATCTTGGAGTGTTCTTTAATAAGGTATACCGTCTGGATGAACTCACAAGGTATGACAACAGACTTTGTGAGATACCATAATAGAATTTCTGAACCAATAAAGCATAGGCTAAAAAAGTAATGCATATATTGAATTGTATTTTGATACTTCTAATGTTATTTGTAGTGAGTACGAAATAATTGGGACTCCCTTTATTTCCTCACTTCAAATTCGGGCGAGCTAAGGAAAAACACGGAAAGAAATTTGCGATATATATATATATATATAATAAGAAAATAAAATTCACAACAGAAGAGTGTCTGAAGTCATGTTTACTTTGACGTTCTTGGCCTGTTTCCAGCATGTCTCTTTTGTTAGGAGTCATGTCAAGGTTCCCGACCTCCCCAGTTGTTTTGTTTTTTGTTTGTTTTTTGTTTCTTGTGATTTTCATATCGACTGGGTCAGTCTTTAATTTTCCCACTCCAAAATTTATTTTATTTTTCCCTCTCCTTTAGTGACTAAGCCTCTTCATTATGTCTAAAGACAGAATACAGCGGCCACACACTTGTTTTGAGGGGAAGGGGTTTCTACTAACATCTGTTAGGTTTTTTTTTTTTTAGTTTAACTATTTTGTAATATTTTAGTTTCGTTTTTGGATTTAACCCCCCCCCCCCCCAACCATCACCATTTAATATTATCCTTATCCTTATCCCATTTCCTCTTCGGCCTTGTGTCACACTTGTTGTAACTTACAGCAATAAATATAGAATGTCTATAGTTCTTTCCCAAAAATATTCTCATAGATTATTTTTGTTAACTAGTAAATGACATTAACATTTCAAAAATATATCCTGTTTTATCAAATTTTCCGTTTATATGATAAATTAAACTTTCATACAACCTTAGCCTTTTCCACTCCAGTGTCGATTTCGGTCGAAATCTTTTGTTAACAAATTAGATTCAAAATACTACCTGTATCATTGAAGCTCCTGAACAAATAAATCCTGAATTTGTGAGGTCCAACGAATATGACAAACTTTTATTTTAAAATTAATGCACGCGGTTAAATGAGTTATTTCCCTTTAATCGATTTTTTTAACCTTAACAACAAATAAACCCATATCGCAGTCTTTTGCAACAATGTTATGGTGTTAGTGAGGTCGATTTTCAATGTGTTCCACAATCATGTCCTTGTACCAACATAGAACTAGTTCAGTATCTTTTTATTTTACCTGCTTATTTGTAAGTAAAAACTGGCTAAGAAAAAGAAAACAAAAATTGATTGAACATGAAATGTTTGTTAATGCTAAATTCTCATCACAATAAGGATGAAAAAATTAAGAAAGCCGTTGAAATATCCTTAAACGGACTACGCTTTATAAATGTCATATAATGTTAATTCTAATAAGGGTGAAATATTTACGTTAAATTGCGTAAAATACTTAAGATCAATAGATAGCACTCCGCTTGTTCCATAATATGTGATACATTTGCATATTTTTAATTTAAATATTGGCAACACTTCTAAAACTATATATATATATATATATCACTTGTTTCCGTTTTCACATCTGTCGCCATCTATTCGTTTCCGTCTTCACATCTGTCATCACCTATTCATTTCCGTCTTCACATCTGTCGTCACCTATTCGTTTCCGTCTTCACATCTGTCGTCACCTATTCGTTTCCGTCTTCACATCTGTCGTCACCTATTCATTTCCGTCTTTACATCTATCGTCACATATTCATTTCCATCTTCACCCGCTGTCGTCACCTATTCGTTTTCGTCTTCACTCCCTGTCGTCACCTATTTGTTTTGGTCTGCTCCACTGTAACTACTTGTCTATATTTGAGACAAATTATCTCCACCACAAAATCGCCTTAAGTGCAAATAATATTTTAACATTTTTTACTTAATCTAAACATTTTTCCAGACCAAATCTTCAATGTAACGTTTCTGATCCTTATTAGTTGTGTAGCGGACTGAAGAACAACTGCTTGAAAACTACGTTCTTTTTTTTTTCTTCTTAAACCACCACTCATTTTCCTTGGTGTAAACATTTAACTTAAATCGCCATATGGTTGTGAAGTTTTGCTCTCAGCTACAACCGCACGCTACTTCATAAATAGTCCAAAAAATAACCAAAGGCGGATTTTCATCCTGCCAACCGAAGAAAACGAACACCCGAAACGGCGCACCTCGCGAAATTAAGCTACATACATTTATGTCAATTTTGGTTACCATACATAGCATTTTTTTTTTTGATGGCTTCCGACTGACACCTGTCATTCGTCACCTCAGATAACAATATGATAACACTGATAAGAGGAATACCGTGATTAAGAAATACTTTTATAGTACATTTCAGGCAGTAAGCAAGTAATACTTGTTTTAAATTTGCTAATTTTACTAAATGTGTCAGCGATGTATATTTTATTTTTGCAAGACTTTTTGAAACCAAGACTTCTGTTTACAAAATTTGTCGATTGATCAAAAATAGCCGAAAAAAGTGAATTTTTTTAAAATCTGAAAATTTTAGATTAGAATCAATATTATTTCAGTTACATCGGAAATAGTAAATGTAATCTCTTAGTTTTCAATTAGAGATAAATTGAAAGCTTCAAGAAAACTTTTTATTTAATAAAACTCGTTTAAAATGCAGGTAGTGAAAATGAGTGGACGTACGTACAGAAAAGAGACCAGATATAAGTATAGGTACCTCCACGAAATCGCTAAAGTATCAGCATACCGTGATGAAAACATTCTCCCAACTTAACGAAAACATAGGTTTGTCGTCAAAATCTTTGTTATTATTAAAGGGAAAGATCAAAGTATTTTATGAATATTTAATTAATTTTTTACTCCTTTCTAGAACATTCAAACTTTTGACTAAAAACTTGTTTTACTTGCGTTAGCGGTTGTACTAATTTTTAGCATAGCAAATTTTAACCCCATTTTTAGTAACAGAGACATTAATTTGGAAATTCTTGCAAAAATAAAATAATTGTGAGACTTTAAAGAAATTTTCAGGATTTATTCACAAATAAAGGAAATATTTCAGAATTTATTTTATTAAAACTCTTGCTAAGAATATATTTTTAAAGATGTGTTTCATCACCTTAGTTAATTTTATGAAAATTTGGGAAATTCAGCGCGATGATTTTTTGTGACTTTACTAGGTAAAAGCAGAATCCTTTGAAAAATTTAATCACCGAATTTTTTTGTAAAAAAAAAAGTTTTTTCGTATTGCCAAATCTAATCTGTTCTGTATCGAAAAATAAAAAACGCAATAAAACGAAGCCTTTATTTAATTAGAGAAGCTTTTGAAATGAATTTGTACAAGATTTGTTTTCATTCTTTACAATTTTAAACTGACTAATTTATAAATTTCTTAAAACTTTTAAAATTCATTTTCAGTTGGATAACTCTGATGAAAAATTGTTATTGCTATATTTACTAATCATCTATTGTAAAGCTTATTACAATCTGAAGACCTCAAATATTTAAAAAAAATTTCGATTCGTTTTTGTATATGTATATACGTACAGAATTTCTGAGTATGGAAATTCAAACCTAACATTATTATTAAAATGTCACATGTTTTAAAAGTTGTCTTCCATGACGAAAAAAAAACAAAAAACACACTCATATAAACTTTATCGACTGCTCCACTATACTTAAGTATGAACACGTTCGGTGGTCATTGTGCTGTCAATAAATCGATTTACACAATAGAAAAAGAAGACCCCGTAATTGATAAATGTCTGTATGAAACATTTTATGCTATAAAAATATTTTTTAAAAATTCAGATTAATTTAACTTTAAATTTGCTAATTTTCTTCAAATAAAGTTTTAAAATATATATTTTATTTTTTCAAAATTTTTAAAACCGAGAATTCACTTTATTTATAAACGTGTCAATATAGCCGATTTTACCGATACTGAAAAAAATCGATTTCGATCAATATAATTTTTGTTTGAAATACATTGCAGAGTATTTTGTTTACTGGAAATAGTAAATTTTAAATCCTTTAGTTCTCGGTTTTAAAATGAAAGCTTCAAGAAAGCCTTTACATCTTTTAAAATTCATTTTAAACCCTATGTATACCGTATAAAATATATCTCAGATAATTATTGATGCTAACATTATTGTTGTCGTAGTAAACTCTTGTAAAAAAATCTGCACTCGCTTACAAAGAACAAAATTTTAAAACTAAATTTCGAACGTATTAGAAAATATTAAAAAAAACTTTGATCTTTCCTCTTAATAATAGCATAAACATTTTGATGATAAAGCTTAGTTTTTATTAAGTTTGAGCCCTTTTAACATCATGCTATGCTGTTTATTTTTTCGGTGAATGAGTGAAGGTACCTATTTTTCAGACTCATCCTTGAAGAAATGGAATTATTTTTGTGTTCTGTGGGTTTCCATGGTTAGAAAAATTTTCTTTTTTTGTGATTCCATTAAATAAGCGATTTTTACAAGAGTATAATTTCACGTACGCGTATTTCTGTTGAAGCGTGAAAGATAAGGATAGCAAATTATGCTTAAAGGAATGTTCTTTTTTTTTTTTTTTTTAATTCGGAGAAGATTCTGGAGACTCGTCTGAGTATTTGTCATGATGTTCATTTTGCCTTTTCTTCTTTGTTGCTGTTAAAGACTTTTTATCGGAGAAAAATTGAGCAAACATGACAATCGCACGCAAATTCGACAAATTCTCTGCTCAGTGTTTTCTAGCGTTTCAAGCTATTTTCATTACTTCATGTATTACTATTCTAAAAATACCTGCTCTTCAACAGGATGTATAAAATCCAAGGATGGAACAGTCATACTGGAGAAAGAGGAAATACTCCAACGATGGGAAGAATATATAGAAGATCTTTTCCACGACAAGAGAGAGGAACCGATAAAATACAAAGATGAGGACGGACCGGAAATATTCAAGTCTGAAGTGGAATCCGCAATAGCCAAACTGAATAGAAACAAAGCAGCGGGACCAGACGGCATAGTCATAGAGTTGCTTACAACCCTTGAAGAATTTGGCATAGAGAAAATTACAGAAGTAATAAATTAAATTTATAATAGTGGTGTAATACCAGATGTCCTCAGCAAGTCGATCTTCATAGTACTGCCTAAGAAGCCAGGTGCAAACGAGTGCGAACTTCACAGAACTATCAGTTTAATGAGTCATATATCAAAACTGATCGTCCGAATCCTGATGAATAGAGCGAGAAGCAGAATCAGGCCAGAAATAGGCCGTGGGTGCGGGTTCATCAAAGACACTGGAACAAGGAACACCATACTTATGATTAGGATGCTTTCCGAAAGGCAATACAAATGAAGAAGGACTTGTACCTATGTTTTATCGATTATTCAAAAGCGTTTGACAAAATACGCCACAAAGAATTGACAGAGATGCTCGGCAGCTTCGACATATTTTGGAAAGACGTAAGAGTAATCAAGAATCTCTACTGGCAGCAAACCGCCTGCATACGGACAGGTAACGAATTCAGCAGATATACAAAGATAGAAAGGGGCGTAAGACAAGGGTGTGTTTTTTTTCACTGGATCTATTCAACTTGTACAGCGAGACTATTCTGAGGACCCTAGAAAATATACCAGGATTCCTCATCGGAAGCCACAATTTGAACAACATAAGGTATGCAGATGATACAGTGCTGATAGCAGACACGGAAAGGAAACTACAAAATCTTCTACAGAAGGTAGCTGAAGCGAGTGACAATAAAGGACTACGAATAAACCGCAAGAAAACCGAATGCATGGTCAACTGCAAAAAGGACAGCCCAAAATGCCAATTACAGGTGGGGGGATACTAAAATCAAGCAGGTACAAAAATTTAAATACCTGGGAAGTGTTCTAACGGAAGACGGAAAAGGCGACACAGATATCCGAAGGCAAATTGGCATGGCGAAGGAAGCATTCCAGAAGTTGAGTCAAGTATGAAGAAACAGGACAATTTCGCTAGAAACAAGGAGAGAGTACTGGATTGCTATGTGATATCAGTTCTTCAATATGGCATTGAATGCTGGACAATATCATCGAAGATTAAGGAAAAACTTGAAGCAGCTGAAATGTGGTTCTACAGAAGGATGCTGTGAATATCATGGATGAGGTTTTAGAAAGGATGGAAACGAAAAGGAAATTAATACTGAGCATCAGGAAGAGACAGCTAAAGTTCCTAGGACATGCAAAGAGAAAGGAGGGCTTGGAGAACCTGATACTAACAGGCCAGATAGAGGGAAAATTAGACAGGGGAAAGCAGCGGGTAACATATTTGAAGGACTGGACCAGGTGGATGACAGAATGGAGGTTGCGTGGTCCAACAGGAGAAAGTGTGCTAAGAGCGACCAGGAATAAGGGAGATGTGGAAAGCCATGATTGTCTACTTACTGAAAGGACAGGGCACATAGAAGAAGAAGAATATAGTTTAAAGAAAAACGGTCTGTTCAAGATATACTTAAGGATTGCAAGAATTTTGAAAAAATAACTGATGCATAATGAACAAAACTGTTGATCTATGTTGCAAACTTGTAGCAAAATCTGGAAGCATTCGGAAGCCGTTATATCACCACAAAAAGTAATTCTCTTCATACTCCGTCAAGAAATCTTGGATGTGTCAAATGTTTCCATTACTCTATGGATCTTCTTGATACTTGCTCTGTCAGTAGCAAGTGATAAACATGATTTCTCAAAGCTCAAGTTTATAAAGAGAAATCTTTTGCTCTTCTACTTAATTTTTTCTCTAAAATTCGCACACAATTTACTTAAATGTTTGATTGAATCTTTTAATCTTGAGTTAAATAAATAGAAAAAAAATACTTCAATGTGACTAAACTCGTATAATTCTTGAATGTAGTATAAAACTAGAAAGAACAGTAAAAAACCGCAAACCTCCGTCAACACAATATCAACATCATCTCAACAATTACCAAGAGATGATTATTAAAATGAGAAAGAATGACTGTAATGATCTTGACCGCTCCCAAGAGTGCAAGAGCAAAAAATGAACTCGACCGCTCGCAAAATTAACTGCACGCTTAAAATAAAACAGGGAAGGTACTTCCGTATTTAAAATGATTTAGGGGAGGTAATTCAGTATATAGCATTAGAACGACAAAAAATAAATATTATTACTAAAGACGGAAAAATAACCCAGAAACTTTATCCCGTAACAGATCGAACCCCAAATTTAATCAGTTTGTACTAGTCATGATGCCACTCATTCCTGAATGTTTTATCCGAATTCATCCTGTAGTTTTTGAGATATCTTGACAACGGATAAACAAACAGACAAACACGACCGAATACAATACCTCCTCCTCGAGGCGGAAGTAATGACGTATTTAGCAATTCTTTACTTAACATTACGTTTTCCTTTCTTTCTTTTTTGAATTGTTTAAGTTACATTGTCGTCAGTAAAAAGTTGTTTAAAATTCAGTCCAATTTGAGGAATGTTGCTTGTAAACGAATTAATTATTAAAAAAAAATCCTGTTGTCTGTTTTCTTAGTTTTGGCTGTACATTTTTCTTTAGGTTCCGTCGCTTATTTTCTACTGTCCGAAGGGTCAGTCAGTTAAGTGCCATACGTGATACACGCTTGGGCGATCATGTCTCGAAAGAGACATGACTGACTGGGCAGAATATTATCCCGCAGTAGGTTGCCATTGCTTTCTGCGGTAGACTGGTTGCCGACCAAGGCTATAGAACCCAATCTGTTCTGCTATTTAACCCATAACTGGAAGGAATAGTAGGATTAATACCTTTCCCAAGGGTATTTGCGCGTAAGTGAATGCAATGAATTCAGCTGGAATTCGAACTCGGCTCTCCGATTTCTCGTTCCGAGCCGACATCCAATGCAACACAACGCACATATGCAGCTTAAATGTTGAAAAAAAAAAAAATGAGGAAAATAATCAAACTAAACAATATATAATGATAAAACCAACAAAAATCAGAAGATACTTTCATTCTAAGTTGTGTGAAAAAGTTTAACTTTTACTTTGACATGAAAATCGTAAGATAATTTCATCTACGTATTGACCAACAGTAAGATATTTTTATCATGACCTTGTATAAGTTCCCACTGTTTGCGTGTAGTTTCAGATGGTAACGCATCAATATGAAAGTACTATAAGCCATCTTGAAATTCAATTTTGTTTTTCATAGAGTTAAATATGTTGGATTTTGTACCAAAGAAAGTGCATTTCCGGGAATTTTACTGTACTACTTTATTGAAAAGAAATCTGCAGTGGAAGCACATAGGCTTCTTGATGAGACTTACGGCGACCATGCTCTGTCGGAAACAACATGCAGAGATTGGTTTAACGCTTCAAAAATAATTATTTTGATGTTGAAAATAAAGAATGCTCTGGCGCACCGAAAAATTTTGAAGACAAAGAATTGGAGGCATTACTTCATAAAGACTCTTGAAGGAATCATTATGAGTTGATCACACAACGGTTTCGAAATGTTTGAAAGCGTTAAGAATGAAGCTAAAGCAAGGACATTGGGGGCCGTATGAGTTGAAGCTAGGAGATGTCGAACAGCTTTTTTGTTTTTTGTTGTTGTTGTTTTTTGTTTTTTCACATGTTAACGTGGGAACAGCTGCTTCAATAGCAGGAAAGAAAGGAAATTTTATATTGTATCGTGACCTGGCAGAGAACAAAGTGGTTTTGCAACATGTCAACGCGAGAACATATATAGCAAAACGGGTAAAAAAACTTACTTGAAAACGCTTAAGCGGGAATATTATTAATATTCACCAGCCACTGTCCCGTACGATTATAACTTTTTCCGATCGATGGCACATGGCCTGACTGAGCAGCACTTTCATTCTTATGTAGATGCTAAAAAATGGGTTGACTTGTTTCTTGATTGGCCTCAAAAGACGTGTCGTTTTTCCGACGTGGAATTCAAATGCTGCTAGAATGATAGAAAAAGTGGTGGTTAGTGATAAAGTTTCGGTGACATGTTTCTTATTTTTGCATTAAAACATTACTTTTCATGAAAAATCAATGAGAACTTATTCAAGGTCCTAATAATATCGCAAATAATTAAATAATTGGATTCTATTATTTGTAATTTTGACACAACACTAAAGTTTCTTTTCTCGTTTTTATATTTAAATGTTCAAATTTCCTAAAATAACTTCACCAAAACTTGAGAAAATCGAAAGGAAAAAAGTTTTTCTTTAGATTTCACCGTACGTTACGTGCTTGTACATCTCATCCTAATGACTTTAACTGACTGATAGACGCGTATACTGAAACACTACCAACGCAATCATGGCCCCTCCCTGGCCAATAGCTAGTTTCATTAACAGATACTCTGCCCATACTTGACGGCCTTTCTGTTAAACAACAGATCTATTGTTTAATTCATACATTTGATTTTTCTACAGAACATATGTTTTTCATCTGTTTTTAAATTGAATTTGGCAATTTTCGGAGTGGTGGATTCAAGTAGCTAAACTTGACGAAGGCGCAATGATTGACATAAGCTTGTGTTCTGTTTCTTTTTTTTTTTTTTTTTGAGAATTCAAACAAGGGATTTGATTACATTTCTCGGTTGACCCTCGTCTGGTTTCTTACTTGTTGAACTTCTCTTTTTGACTCAACCAAAACTTTAGAAATTAAAAAAAAAACCTCAGATTTACAGATAAAAAAACAATACGGATCTAAAACTCATCACTCGGATCAAAAATAAAAAATAAATCTCCTATTTCTGATCTCTCTCGTGTCTCGTCTATAGAATTGTGTTATTTTTGTTTTCGTTAGAATCTTCTGTTGTACGTTTACCTTGTCTACGGAATTTCCTAACTAATCTAAATGTCCAGTTTAAATCACTGGCTTGTAAAACCCCTGTGTGTATAATATAACACATAAAGCTCATGCATCCTTTTGATGGATCTCGATAATTGGCTGATCTGCCATACTTATTTGTTGATTAATACAGAAACCTTTTATGAACGTGGAAGCCTGTATCAATGGATAATGACCATGGCTTCCGTCAAGATAAGTCAAACGAAGATAATTAAATTGAACTGTTATTATACTAGTTCGGTTATTTGGCTCTGACTCATGCTTCGTCTGCGTAAGAAATCACAAAACTTTACACTTAAAATAGAAGGTTTTGCTTAGATGTAAATTCTAATTACTTGAAAAATTCGTCTATTGTATGTATTAAGTGAGACACAAGAACGTCGAAAGCCTGTCTCTAATATTTAAAGTATCAGCAGTTAGATGAGCTTTATTCTTTACTAGCAGTATAGCCCGGCGTTGCTCGGGTGTAATGAAAGCTTTAAAACTAATCCATGGTCCTGGATCTCCGACTCAGTCTAAAGAATATTTGTGTGAAGTTTGGTGAGAATCGGATAAAAATTGTGGATTTGTATAAAAGACATACAGACAGATAAACAGACACACGCACTAACATCTTGCCTTTTATATATATATATATTATCGATTTTCTGCACTATTGTAAGAACTGCAACCTTGAAACTTCTGAATATCGTTTCGTATGTCTTTGTCTATGAGTGTATCAAATTTGATTAAAATCGGACCACTCCTTCTATAACCCGATTTTTTTCGATTATCGATTTTCGATATTTATCGGGGGTACCTCGACACAAAACCTAGCTAAGAACACTCGCAGACGCTTATAGTACAACTGTGTAAATTTTGAAGAAAATCGGTTTAGCCGTTTCGGAGTCTATAGGTAACGGACACACACACACACAGACAAAGTTCCATTCATAAATAAGTTTAGATTATGATGGTATACGAACAAAGAAGAGAAAAATGCTGAGGGCGATGTTGAGTAAATCTCTTGATGTAATCAAGTTCCTATTTACCGTCTTTGTTTTGCGACGCTTAGTTTATACTTTTGTTTGAGGTTCGACAGCTCACCGAAAGTGGTTCATGTTACATCGCTGTCCCTTTCAAACTTCGATGAATAGCCTTTTCGTCATAATTTTTTTTTTTTTATCATATCACCCCGAGCAAGGCGGTAACGCCACTGATGTGCAGGGGGCTACGTAAGAGTGAAAAGATTGGAAAAAAGAAAGCCGGAAACCACATCTTAAACAGGGAACAAGGGATGAGCCCCTTAACCTGTTCAATAGACATGGGTGGAGTGTGAACCGGGCGATAGTTTAGTCTATCTACTCCAATTGAAAAAAAATAAAAATAAAAAATAAAAAAATAAAAATAAAAAAGGAAAAGAAAACAGTGAAAAGATTTGAAAAAAAAAAGTCGGAAACCACATCCTAAACAGGGAACAAGGGATGAGCCTCTACACCTGTCCAATAGACCTGGGTGGAGTGTGAACTGGGCGATAGTTTAGTCTATCTACTCCAATATTACAGTGCAATATGCATAATGTATGCAGTGTAAAATTTTATTTCATTTACCGAGAACTACAGGAAATAACAAGATATTTAATAATTTTCTAACTCCAACTAAATATTGTTAGCTGAAGCCAAAGCGAAGGTTTCGGTAATAATTAGAAGAGATCCAAACGACAAGAATATTTTGAAGTGGTTCATGCGACTTTTGTAAAATCAGTTTTTTACTCTTACTATTTAAGTTTATAGGTAGAAAATCCTAAACATTTTTAATACGAGCTCAATCAGTAAAGTATCCAGCCAGTTTGAATATTTTGAGAAGTAGTTACGCAGCCTTGATGTAATTTTGCAATCAATGAGAGGGAACCTTATTGTGCATATAAAATTATGCTTAGGGTTACTCGGTACTGAAGCGCCCTTTTATGATTATAGTGAATATAATACTGTGTGACCGTTACGTTCTTCCATGTCGGACGTTTTTGCATGGGACGATCGAATACACTATTCAGATTGCTCTCACCTTTTCTGCGAAAGGACTTTGCCACGCTATCTGTATTCTTTCTTTTTGCTCCGGGATGTAATAGTGACAAATCGGGACTCATCTCCGTCAAGGGTGAGGAGGAAATCTCTTTCCCCACGCAAGACGACTACTTAATTTCACTAAATCACGTGGCGCGCGCGCGCGCGCACACACACACACACACACACACACACACACACTTGCTAAACCTATAAACTTTTTTGAGCTATCTGTATACACGTGAATATAATTTTGTGTCTCTCTTCTATGTTGCTCTTTTAAATTCTTCACGTGTTGAATTTATTTTTAAAGTTCTCATTCACACCCGCAATAAGTGGTAGCACATGTCCGAAGCACAACCAGATTAGCCTCGCTGACCGTTGCTTCACAGCCAAGACGCCATTGTCTTTATAATGACTTAGCGAGTATAGTCTTCATGTTACGTATTCTTCAGAATTTGCTGTGTCACTTCATATATAACTGTGGGCTTACGGCCTATCACGTTGAATACACCGGTTCTCGCTCGATCACCGAAGTTAAGCAACGTTGAGCCTGGTCTGTACTTAGATGGGTGATCGCTTGGGAATACCAGTTACTGTAAGCAATTAGTGACGGATGTGCATTGTGGTGCAGTGGATATCGGCTCGGAAAGAGAAATCGGTGAGCCGAGTTCGAATTCCAGTTGAATACCCTGCATTCACCTTAGCACTGGTAACCTTGGGAAAGGTATTAATCCGTCCCTTCCCTCCAGTTATGGGTTAAATAACAAGGGTAGGACTTGGGGACCCTGCCCTTAAAAAACAAATCCCAATGAATCTTGATACTCGAAAAGAAAAAAAAGTATTACTAGACACAAAACTTATATAAAAACAATAATAAATTGTTGAAAGAAAAAGGTGTTACCAGCAATAAATAAATAAAATTTAGTTGGCAATAAATGACCCGCCGAGGTTGATTTGCCATAAAAACAAAACAACCAACAATCATATATAATTGTTAAAGTTAATTAATTTTAACAGATTCTATTTGCTAAATACTACTTATAACATCAGCCACTAAAGTTTCAATTATCTACATGAACAAGGATGAAACAACATCAAATTTTGTAATTTCAAAATATTTCAGTAAGTATCAACAATCTATATGTGATGTGCTCTGAAGCAGAAAAAATGGATTGGCAATAGCCAGAAATTTATACGGCTATTATGGTAACAAAATGTTTTTATATAGCTAATAGATTTACATTCTAACCGGTTTAATCCGGTATTCCGTTGTTTGCTATTTCTTTTAATCGGCTGACATTAGTTCATTCAGCGTCTGCGAAGGTATCGCCACACGTTGTTTACAACTTTCTGTAGCAGCCGACAGTAACATAGTCTTTTGGTGATGCGGTCTTGCTCATTTCTTATACAGTGGGCTGTGCGGACAAAAAAATAAAAAGGACCGGAAAGGAGTAATCTGCTCTTGAGCAGTGTAGGATTGGGAGTGAGCCTATGGACAAGGAGGTGAACGGTAGCTACAAAAACACTAATTCCACCACCTTTTTGTGAGTCTTATAAACTCTAAATATTTCCGATTGATGTAAATGTTTTTGTCTTATATTCGTTGACTATTTGGTCTGTAATGTGTAAATGTACCTTGGGTTTAGTTTCCTTTCATGTTGTTTTAGTTTTAATAACTTACTTTAGAACTAACAGGGCTATAAGTTTTTATCCATCCTTGATTTCAGTAATTTTGGCTTATGTAATAACGTTTCTTTTTTTTTTTTTAGTCAATACCGTGTTAGTGTCATGCATTCTCATCTATAAACGATAGTTGATTTATATTTTGCAATGAAAGTTCGGAAGTAAGAAAATTGATGAAATTCAACAAGGACAAGGATGGCATCGGTGTGGCAAGTCAAATAGAGAAACTGCTAAGTGTTTCCAGATTAATCATTAAACTGTTAATAATATTTTCGATAAATTTGATAAAGAAGGCTATCGTCGCGTGAAACAACGTTCAGGAAGACCAAGCATCGTGTCTGAGCGAACGAAAAGGGCAGTAAAGAGGAAAATCATCGAAAATCGTCGTCAGAGCGTCAAAGATATCGGCAACAGCATGGAAATATAAACATATGCGGTAAGAAAGAATCTGAAAAAGCAGCTAGGCTATCAAAGGACAGTTGCAAGAAAGCTGTTGCTTTCAGAGGTTAACAAGAACAGGAGTATAGACTAGGCGAGAGACTTCGAGAGAAAAGATTGATTTTTTGGCAGTCTGTAATTTGAACAGATGAAAGTAAATGCTGCCAACATTCGAATTCGAGACAGGTTTATGTTAGGAGAAATCACAATGAGATTTGGAACATTGAATGTCTGCAGGTAACCGTGAAACATGGAGGGATTAGAGTCATGGTATGGGGCTCTGTCAGGTTTGGAGGGAAGTTGGAGCTGATTCTTGTTGACGAGCGGTTGAATGGTCCAAAACTCTCAAAATATATTAAAGAAGAGAATACTCTTACTATTTGAAAACCAATCAGATTGACAAGAATGTTTACCTTTTTCAAGAAGATGGTGTGCCATATCATACAAGTAAAGTAGCAAAGGCCTCAAAGAAATCGCAAAGTCCTGAGTAGAATCCAATAGAGCACGTTTGAGAGCAGTTTGACCGATTACTTCGTGAGCGTGCAACCAAAATGACGTTGGTGACAACCCTTGAAGAAACATTGCTAAAGGAGTAGCAAAATATGGATCAGACGATTGTCAAATTGAACAAATTCATGAAAAATCAAATACAAACACTGAAACTAGTAAATGGACGACCTGCTCCATACTAGTTTCAAATACTGTTTATTTATGTTGAATTATGATTACGTAATTAAATTTGGAAATTGGGTGTAGTTTATTTCTACTGGCTAAAAACTTTTCTTCGGCCACTATATATAGCTGAATATTTACCCATTCAGGGTAGTAAGTATACATTATTTGCAGGTTTTAGCTCTCTTAAGCTTTGTATTGCATGAAATAATAAAAACCGTCTTTGAAACCATTAATTATTGTTTTATTTCCTATTTTAGGCTTTGTTTTATCTTTGATAACACAGCAAGATAAATATGTGGAGAGCTGACAAGTCGATGTTTACATAGGGATGTTTTTTGTCGTCTGGTATTTGTTGTAGTCCGACAATGGTCTGGTCTCAAGGGTGCACGTTTAAAGAGGTCGGAATAGAAATGAATTGTAAATCATTTTCTCTTAGAAATGCATCGCAAATGATTTTACCCTAGAAATGCATTAAATTCAAGAAAATGAGATTGTCATTGGCCAAAAATTAATGCTAGAATTACTGACAGAATAATGGTAATTAAATGTATAATGTAAATTCATTGCTGATGCTTTACTATATAAATGCATTGTTGTTAGTGATTTTCAGAAACTTAAGGCAAACTTTAATGAAATATGTATATTATATGTCATGTAATTTTACTATACAAATTCATGGAAACTGATTTTACGGCAGACATACATTATCGTCAGTAGTTCGGAATGAATCTGTTACTGACAGAAAAAACTATTATATGTATGCATAATGATTTTACTATCATTGCATTTTGTGGACTATAAAAATTTCCTCTTGTTATGAAGGCTGTTAAATGTATAATTATCATAAATAATGCAAAGACTCTTTACGAAAACGTAGAAAGAATTTCGTTTCAAATAAGACAATGGTTGTAATTTTAACCGCCAACGGATGTACTTTTTATTCGATTCTGGTATCCCCGGTGATTTTCCTATTGCAGCATGCCTCTCCTATTGTCATACTCCCACGTTCATTAATGATCACCTCATGTGGTTTCTCGTCAGCTATTTAATCGATTTGCATGCACTTTGATTAAGATGGCCACAGGAACTATTTCCGACATGAGACTGAAAAGACGGGAATTTGAGAATTAAGCGAAGAAAAAAAAAATCTTGTTTTTTTCCGACTGTAAGTCCTAATAAACCGAATAGTGGAAAATAAGTTTTATTTTTCATGGTTAACAAATTAAACACACAAAACATTACGAGCAAATTGATACTTTTCTGGTTCCACGATTGAAGTCTTGTGCTCTAACGCAAAACTTAAATAGTACAGCCAGAATTTAAACTTTTTAATAAAAAATCCCTGAACACTTGATGAAGAGAATTTCTATGTTCTCTTTTCACTGTACTCGATTATTATCGCCTTATTAAGCAATGTCAATATTTTCTAAGACTAAGCACAAAAACATTTTTAAAAATATCTTCCTTAAAGCAATCTGCATGGTCTTTCTGAGCGTATTCGAGTTTTCCAGAAAGGTAAGGTTATTTCTTATTTTAAGACATACTAAAACGTGGTCATATATTTAATATGTTGATACCATCACCCTAAACCTATGAATTTGATTATGAAAAAATAATTTCGTTCCACACCTTTTTCAAAATACTCTTTAATGAAAACTCGGTGTGAGAGTGTCACTTTTAAAGTTAGAGGCTACATTCGATTTAGAAGCGCAGTTCAATTTCCAGGAACTTTTTGTGTAGCATCGTGTTAAATAAAATGAATCCAATCTACTTTGAAAAAAACAGACGGTTTAAACAGCAATCATAAAAAGGGAGACAATCAAAAATGGTAGATGAAAATTATAATTAATAAGGATAACGTTATCTGCCAAAATATCAGTTTAAATGAAACTGTGAGAACGCGGATGGTTATTCCACAGTCACTCTAATCAATCTGTTATAAGAATAGGAAACTATATGCCTTTCTTAAATAATGTGATTTTCCTTTCATTTCATCGTTTGTTTGATGCTTATTAGATTGGCCCATAAAAAACTAACATCAATGAAACATAGAAATTTAGACAGCGACATCAGGGAGCTTGGTTCAAGGGAGACAACCCTGTTTTCACTAATGACAAAAAATAACATTCGAAAAGTTGTTTTTCTTTGGGTGCGAATTTAGCATTGCCAGATTTTCAGTTTTACTCCCTCGATAAAATAAGTCATTTCTTTAAAAAATTCAATGATCTACTATCGCAGTCGATATAATTGCCTTTAAATTTGAATTTCTGATTTTTACAAATATTGCTTTTAATATTTCCACTTCATATAATTTGATTAAAACTTTTTTGTAAAAATGTTATGTTTTTGTTATTTTATGTAATAAAAGCTGTGGATTATGATTTTTTTTAATCATATCACCCCGAGCAAGGCGGTAACGCCACTGATGCGCAGAGGGCTACGTAAGAGTGAAAAGATTGGAAAAGAGAAAGCCGGAAACCACATCCTAAATAGGGAACAAGGTATGAGCCTCTTCACCTGTTCAATGGACGTGGGTGGACTGTGAACCGGGCGATAGTTTAGTCTATCTACTCCAATTGAAAAAAAAAAAAAGAAAAAGGAGTGAAAAGATTGGAAAAGAGAAAACTGGAAACCACATCCTAAACAGGGAACAAGGGATGAGCCTCTTCATCTGTTCATTAGACGTGGGTGGAGTGTGAACCAGGCGATAGTTAATATTCGGACTTTTGATATTTTGCCAGTAAAGCTTCTTGATGAATCCTATAAAATCATTAACAATACATTTATGTGGGCACCTCGACGTGATGTAATAATTAGAAAGCTTGTCTCGCTAGAACAATTACGACTGCATAGTGAGTTCGATCCTTATTGGGCATAACAAACTTTCGGCTGTGTGCCACATCTAAGCTAACTTAGAAAATCATCATTAAAACTATAATTACATGAGATCAGTTGTTTTCTCAGTCCTGGTTCCTATTTCTACTCTTTTGTTAAGAATTTCCATTAAATTTCACAAATGGGACTTGTCGGTGTGGCAGTTAATATTGGCGAATCATCTCACTATTATCTAAATCTAAATCTAAACTTATTTATAAATGAAACTTTGCCTCTGTGTGTGTGTGTGTGTGTGTGTGTGTGTGTGTGTGTATCCATGACCTTTGATACACTCATAGACAAAGACATAAGAAACGATATTCAGAAGTTTCAAGGTTACAGTTCTTATAATAGTGCAGAAAATCGATTATATATATATATATATATATATATATATATATATATATATATATATATATTCATATGATAGGTGTGATAGATATGAATATGTCTGCTCTATCACTGATATTGAGCGCTTTTAAATAAGTACCACGCATATATAATATGTAAACAATATAATATATATAACAAATTGCATATATATATATATATATATATATATATATTTATAATTATATACATACACTTTTCACACACACACACACACACACACACACACACACACATACATATATATATATATATATATATATATATATATATATATAAAAGACAAGATGTTTGTGTGTGTGTTTGTATTTTGTTCAGCCCTTTTATTTTAGTTTTTGCTTCGTGTTTGGCTCTAAATAGGTATAATTGTAGTTCTTAGTCCCATCCATGATACCATTTACTCAGAGGACTTATTTAGCCTTCAAAATTCAGTTTACGACGAAAAAAACTTATTTGATATCGATACCAGGAAATCAAAATTTGACTTACATCTATTCATTTTTCTTTCAGTCTACGGTCCTGCTTTAACTGGAAACAACTATTGCTTTTTAGTCTTTCGTGCCAGTGTCCAAAGAGTCTGAGCTCCAGGACCATGGATTAGTTTTAAAGCTTTCATTACACCCGAGCAACGCCGGGCTATACTGCTAGTACTTATAATATATTTGAGTAAATAAATTTACAGAAACTGTAAAACCGAAATTTCTCCAACTGCCAGCACTTCAAACATCAATAACTGAATAATCTCAAAATCTGAAACAATGATTGTTAACATTAAATTCTAGGAAAGATAAATCTGATAGCTGTATTCGAATTCCAGTCGAGTTCGTTGTTGCATTCACTTTTGCGCAATTATTCTCGGAAATGCTATGAATCCATCTCTTCACTCAACTATGGGTTAAATAGTATGTCCGGCTGGGCTTTTAAATCATGCTTGGTAATCAGTCTAGAAGAAAAATAACTGTAAATTCAAAACCTGAGGAGGGTTGTTTGTAATGTTTTTTTTGTTTATTGTTTTTTTTTTTTGGTTCTGCACAATCATTCGCCACTGTATTCAAATTGTATGTGCCGGTAGTTTGGCTATTCGGTGCTAAGAACTAAATTTCTGAATTCTCATATGTCAAAGACGACGGGAAATTCCATCATAGATGCATTCAGTGTAGAGAGCACATTATTTCCCAGCTTGGAATTTCTCTCCTGTTTTAATATCTTCCCTCTAGTCTAGAAAGTTCTTCTGTGTGAGCCGAATACCTGTCCTTTAAGCGTCAGTACCATTAGCCCTTATGAAGGTACAGAATTGATGCAAATATTTGCATCAGTTCTTTATCTTCGCTTGTCGAATATAAACGCATCTTTGTTGGATTTTATGTGATTGAGAATTATCATTATCATTATATGCCTCATTATTTGGACTAGCATTCTCATCTTGGTTTTTATACCCAACTAGCATTATAGCCCGGCGTTGCTCGGGTGTAATGAAAGCTTTAAAACTAATCCATGGTCCTGGAGCTCAGACACAGCCTAAAGAATATTTGTGTGAAGTTTGGTGAGAATCGGATAAAAGTTGTGTATTTGTAAAAAGGACATACAGACAGACAAACAGACAGACACACAAGCATCTTGCCTTTATATATATATATATATATATATATATTATCGATTTTCTGCACTATTGTAAGAACTGTAACCTTGAAACTTCTGAATATCGTTTCTTACGTCTTTGTCTATGAGTGTATCAAATTTTATTAAAATCGGACCACTCCTTCTATAACCCGATGTTTTCGATTATCGATTTTCGATATTTATCGGGGGTACTTCGACACAAAACCTAGCTAAGAACACTCGCAGACGCTTATAGTACAACTGTGTAAATTTTCAAGAAAATCGGTTCATCCGTTTCGGAGTCTATAGGTAATGGACACACACACACACACGCACACACACACCCAAAGTTCCATTTATAAATAAGTTTAGATTAGATTTAGATGTTCTTACTCCGACTTGGGAAAAATATATGTTTTAAACCAATGTTTCAATCCATATATCGTTTTGAAAATACAGTGGTATGAGTCTAGAGCCTTTAATCGAATGTCGGTAATCAGTTCAGAAAAATCATATGTTCTGGTTCCGTACCCTCACCCACAAAAAAGAAAACTGATAAGTAACCCAGAGGTGAATGAGACTAGTAAATATTGACTGATATGAAATAAACATGGAAAATGGAATAAGAATAATCAATGCACATTAATTGAATAATGGATTTGTTTCAAAATTCCGGAAATGTTACCATGTAGATCGACAGGTATTTAAAGAACGGCAGAAGGTACAACAGCCGAAAAGTTGAGAGCATAGCAACAAAAAATGAGAAGGGTGCTCTGAATAGCAAGGCGTATAATAGCGTTGAAATGCATCCGACCCTACAGTAAAACTGTAATTGTTTGATTTTCATTTGATTGCTAAAATATTATCTTATAAATGTAATGATTACAATGGCCGAACATTTTGAGGTGTTTGTCATTAGTAAATCATAACATTGTTACTACGGGATACATAAATGTCGAGTTGTTAAATGCATATCTGCAATTAAAAAAAAAAGCTCGTTGCTGGCAGAGTTTGTGATCTACAACAATGTCTAAAGTTTCCAAAACGCAAGCTTAGTACTAAGTAGTTGCAGCTCTCTCTCTCTCTCTCTCTCTCTCTCTCTCTCTCTCTCTCTCTCTCTCTCTCTCGTTCAAATTTCAATTAAAACCGCCTTCTTTGTCCACCATATTTACAAATAAAAGAGAGTGGCATCTACAATTCAGAAATATTCATAGAGATATGCAGAGGTCAGATTACTTGAAAGACATATGGCATGCTCAGATTTCAATTAAAGACGCCGCCTATCAACATTATCACCAGCCTTTGTGCAAAACTACACATTTTTACACAACTTCCGGTTGGTTTGGTATATAAATCAAAGCAGCTTTTATAGTTTACACTATAATATAGAATGTAGATCACAAGCCTGTCTAGATTTAAGCTGTAGATCACATACTATACCAGCACCCAAAAATATTTATGTACAAAAATGTACAATCTACATTAAGACATTCATTTGTTTAAAAAGAAGTGTTCAGATTTGTTTAATTGCTTAACTAGAACTCACCCATCGACTACTGGTGCCGTTAGAAAGTACGCCACGGCTTCAATCACTAAACAGTCCACATGATAGTGACAGCATTTAAGTTACGTAAAAATAATGTAACATTAAAGTTGGTTAAATTTGCCGCGGTTGTTTGGTGCTGACATAACGCTCAACAGTATGAAAAATGAAACCACCGAACCGAGTTCGAAATCTCTCTAAAGTAGTTGTTTATTTCGCACTAATTCATTTGAGAAAGTCATGAATCCATTTTTCCAAATCGGTCGGGCCATGAATTTTTTCTTACTGCTAGCAGAAACGCTTTATGCAGAGATTAAAATGTTCCACTTTTTAAATAGTTCTCCTTTTCAGAAACCTGTTTGAAATGTTCTAGAGGTTCTAAATGAATTTAGAACCCGTAGAGTTTTCATAAACATGATGTTCTTGCATTCAAACCATTCTTTATGTTTTTATTCTGGTGGAGTACAATTTTGTTTTTTGAATAGTGATTGTTACACTGAACGTTTTGTTTGCCTTCTATCATAAACGATTCACATTTTTGCACTATACTTTATCGTCGTTATTTTGGGGCACTTCAACGTGGTGTATAATGTTTAGCAAGCTTGTTTTGCTAGGTCAATTCCGACTGAGTAGTGAGTTCAAACCTCACTGAATGCTTCACACATTCGGCCTTGTGCTACATCTAAGCTTATGTACGTGCAGCAAAATTTAAATAATACTTCCTTGGCACTTTTGCCGGGAAATTTAAAAAGTTATTAAGCTCAAGCCCTCGGATGATAGTAGGCATCTCCCTCAGGTGGTATGTCACCGTGGAGCTTTATTGTCAGGTGCTTGAGGCGTGACCAAAAGGGGAAATGCCTATGAGGCTTGAGCAATTTTTCAATGATACTAAACTGATCTTGTGGGCGTAATGAAAAATACAATATTTCATCTATATTTCTACTACTGGAGCCTGTGATTTTTCAAAATTTGCATAAATGAGAATGCCTAAATAAAAACATTTTTAAATCAAATCTTCTGTTCTGGGTGTTTTATTTTACATCTCAGCCTAATTTTATTTGAGATTTCGGACCAAATTTCATACATTTGTATTTTGTGGTACAGTGGATATCGGCTCGGAACGAGAAGCCGGGGAGCCGAGTTCGATATTCCAGTTGAATCCATTGTATTCACTTACGCACAAATACCCTTGGGAAAGGTATTAATCCGTCTCTTCCTTCCAGTTACGGGTTAAATAACAGGACAGATTGGGTTCTATAGCCTTGGTCGGCAACCAGTCTACCGCAGAAAGCAATGGCAAACTACTGCGGGATAATCTTCTGCCCAGTCAGTCATGTTTCTTTCGAGACATGATCGCCCAAGCATGTATCACGTATGGCACTTAACTGACTGACTGTATTCGGAAATGCATTTTTTTTAATTAAAGAATCCTACACAAAAAATAAACTTTACTTTTATTTCTCTGATGAGGTGCTATGCCAGTGTTTGAAGAATCCGAGTATTGCTATTTTCAAGTTATCCAGAATTTCACACATCTCCCGAAATCAGTTCACCAGGAAAAAAAATTTAATCACAATATTTTGCTTTCTTTACGTTTTGGAGCAACGCACGCACACACACACACACACACACACACACACACACACACACACACACACACACACTTCTTGAATCAATATTCATACAACAAAAACAACCATTTATAAATACAAATTATTATAATTTAAAAACCCGCATCCTCGTATATAAAAAAAATAAATAAAATAAGCCCACACGTCACAACACTCACTAGTTCTACGAAACTCATCATTTGTCTCTACTGTAGGGGCCTCGGTGATGCTTATCAAATTGGCCTTGTGCCAAACGCAATCGAAGTTCCCACAATTTTGAAATATCAGAAAGTTGGATGTTGAATTGTAGAAGGATAAAATATTTCGCCTTGTATTCAAAAGTAAAATTGAATTAAGTAAACAGAAATAACGAATTTGGAAAATAAGTGAAATTGTATCTACGGAACAGAATGGCATAAATGTGTAATAAGAAAATATCCAAAGAGAAATGTGAGAAATGTTCCGCAGAAATTTAGTTTATAGTTGATAGTAGCAGAATGTGTGTATGTAGAAAGATTAATCAGTCTACTTAACTAATAAAGTCTGTGTTCCTTTCTCTTTTCTGGCCGGCGAGAGATGAAAAAAATGAAAATCAAGCAGAAAAGGAGATTGTACTTATCGGAGTCAGTTGAAGTATTTTGTTGTTGTTTTCTTTGACGGTGTGTGAGTGAAGACAAAGAAAGGAAAATTGGAAGGAGGAAGAATGAATGTATGTCGACGAGGCATTACTGGGTCGGCTTCTTGAAGTTTCTTCCTTACATTGTGACTAGGTCCGTCAGATTACTGCTCCCATTTCGGACTGATTTAACCGGTCAAGAAACGTGGTTAAATAGTGAAATTTAGTCACGTGGTTGGATTAAACGACATTCCCAATTTTTTAGGTGTTAAGAAAATTTGACAGGGGTCATATATCAATTTGTTATTTCCTATCCAATCAGAATCCAGAATCTTACTTTTCACACTGAAAAATTTGTGAAATTTGCCTTGGTCTAGGTTATTCCAAAATGGTTTCAGTCGTTTTGATCCGATTTTGCAGGTGTGCAATTTTACTTTTTTCGTTTGAGTTAATTGTTAGATATAAAAAAAGCCATACAAAAATACTGGGCCACAGCGAAAATGACATCTTACGTTTGGCTCTTGATCTCAAAGTAGTGAAATCGAATATCGCTTGTAATCGAAGCTTTGGATTGAGCCGCGGCGGAAGCTATATTAAGGGGAGAAATATTTTCACAAACACAAAAAGAAATAAGCAAAGGAATCGTTGGGTTAATCTTTATTTGGTTTATGTAGTTCTTGGGACAACAAAAATTAAACCAATCCCGAATTAATCTTCATAACGACATTGGAGATGGGTTCGGAGTTCTTCATGAATATTTGGTGACAGTCGACGTGAAGACCAGAGGCATCAATATGGGAATTTGCCGCGCAAATCTCTGAGCTGTCTGCTTATATGCATTCCGGCGTGGGATCGACGGGTTCTGAAGATTCGATATTCCCCAATTTTCGCATTAATCTCTAGAGGGTTCTTTGTTCCCTTAATTCTGCATTCCTAATCAACTTTCCAAATTTGGAGAATTATCCACCTTCCTTTGGGAGTAGTCACTGAGATCGTTCCTCCCCTAAACTCCAAGTTGCTTTACTTTTTATCTCGTATCATCACTCCATACAGTTGGGGCTAAATTCTCCCTCTTTCTCCTTCCTTCTCAGCATTCGGTTCAGCCTACTTCCCAGCGCAGACACAACTTTTTTTTTTAAGTGCGTAGGAGAAAGGGCGGGGTTCTATTCTAGTCTTTAATTTTAATTCTCTCAATTCCGCGAAGAAAGGATAACATTATCAGACCCCCTCGTAGAGCCTGTTGTCATTACCTTAACCCCTCAAAAATGGTTTGGCTTTTTTCTTTACTCAAATTTCCGCATTCATTTTCGTCAGCGAAAATATAAGCCCCGCCCATCTCCCGCTTTCCCTGCCAACGACATGTATCCTCCCAATCCCTCAATGTAAAGATAAAATTATTTCTCATTCCATGGACTTTATTTTTTGTCCAGGGGAAAAAATAAACAAGGCTTATCTCTTTCCTCGTCAGCTGTATTTGTTTTCTGAAATCCTCAAGGAAAAGACAAAATTATTCCTCGATTGTTTCACCGCATGTCAGATCCTCGATAGATAAAAAAATATAAACTTTTGGTGCATCGTTCCAATTCGTAAGGAAAAGGAAACACAGACGACTCTTTTCACACCTCCTCACCAGGGGTAATGTCTTCCCTTCCCTCCTCTCTCCCCCTCCCCCTCTTTGCTTATACTTCATATTAGGATTAACCCTTTTATGCCCTTCCAGCTTAGATTTTATTATTAACCACTTCATACACCCGCATCACATCAGTGAATGCTAAATAATCTCTCCAATGAAGAGACTTGAAGCATCAGAAAGGTGGTTCTACAGGAGGATGTTGAGAATTTCGTGAACCAAACATGTGAGCAATGACAAAGTTCTAGAGACAATAGAAACAACGACACTTATACTTAGCATCATGAAGGAACAGTTGAAGTTTCTAAAGAACATAATGAGGAAAGTGGGCTTGGAAAATTTAATACTCACAAGACATATAAACTGTAAGTGAGATAGAGGAAGACAGTGTATAACCTAGCTGGTGAGCTTAAGTGAATGCATGGTAGATAAAGGTCTGGTTGATGGTGAAAAGACAATTTAAGAACTACAAAAAATAAATAGTTCTGTAGAGCTATGATCGCCAACATCCTGAAGAGGCGCAACACATAGAAGAAGAATTAGTGTTGATGCTCTTGGTTGGGATAAGGACCCTAATTCCATGTGGTATTGTATGGAATAAGGTCCAAATTTTATCATTGGGATTTTTTCCCAATCTTCTTAGCCGTCATGCCAATCCTATTGGAGAAACTGTTTTCGTTGGAGCACTTTTTTCTTAATTTCCCACCAACAGTGCTTAGTTATATTACGATCAGGACTTTGTGCTGGCCATTCCTCTAAACATAAAATAACTTCATTCATATGAATCCTCTTTGATGCATGGGACGTATGACATGGAACATCGTAATGTTGAAAAAATTATCCATATTCGTTGTCTGACAGATTAGACCGTATCAAGTAAATAAATTTTTCGCAGTTTAGATTTCCATCAAGTTTTACCAATTTTCCTCTACCACCGCCTTTGTTGCAACCCAAACACTATTACATGTGCACTACTAAATTTTACGGTCTTTGTGGTGTATTTTGCATTGTTTCTTTCTTGCATTGGTCTTAAATTTTATCTTGCACTAGAATATGACTAATATTTATTCATCAATAAACAGTACTTTTAGCCACTTTCCAGCGTTCCCTGTCAAATTTTCTTTTGACCACTTCAATCTTCTATTCCGATGTTTTCTCGTTAATGAATCTTTTGTTCTTTTCAAATTCCTTTTTCGTAACGTTTTGTGTACTCTGTCGATTGAAACTTCACTTTTACGACCACATTAACTCCTCACTTGTTTTGGATTGCTTACCTCGGTTCTCAGAATCTTTCTTTAATCTCTCTTGTCTAACTTTTAAGGTCTTTCGGATTTCTTTGCATTTAAAACACTTCCAAGTAGAAGTAAACATATGTTGGATATTTTGAACACTGAGATTTCCAGACGCCTGGTTTACACTCATGTAAATAAGATGAAGAAATTCATGCAAAGAAATTTGAATGTTTTTTTTTTTTTTTTAATCATATCACCCCAAGCAAGGCGATAATGCCACTGATGCGCAGGGGGCTACGTAAGAGTAAAAAGATTGGAAAAGAGAAAGCCGGAAACCGCATCCTAAACAGGAAACAAGGGATGAGCCTCTTCACCTGTTCAATAGACGTGGGTGGAGTGTGAACCGGGCGATAGTTTATTACAAATTTATCATCTCAGATCTTTCTTTGGCTCACTAGTTTTGCATGGCTTTTTTCAGCTTCAAGAGGTGTATCTTCGGTGACACGGCAACTATGAAAACCCAACGACTTATTTTTCGAATTCCCAAGGTCCATATACACTACTGATAAAAGCATGCTGTTGAACAATCTTAATAAAATAAACGCGTATAATAATTTTATGTAGTTAACCCAAAAGCTTTTTCACACTAGTCTATATGAATATGCGTCATGCCCTGTAGCCTGCGTACAGTGCACTCTGCTCCAGCCTACATTTGACAACAGTCTTTCCCATAATTATATAATGCTTACAGTAGAGAGAAGAGTGTACACGTTTGTTAATTACAAAAAAGCAATGCCTTTTTTCATTTTTTTTTTTTTTTTTTTTGTCTAATATAAAAGTAGGAGTGAATGTTTGTGAAGGATTATAAAAAAAAACTTCCTCACTCCGAAATTTATTTGCCAAATATTTTGAAATATTTTTACGGCGATAAAGCTTTTGTTGACAGATTACTTCATAAAGGTTAACTGATTGCCTATCCGATGCAATTGCACACGGTATATGCTTTAATTATAGAAGGGAACTAAAAAGACCTGGTCATTTGGTTGTGGGTCGGCAGAAAACTTTTATATATATATTTGGCCCATAAATATAGCCTACCTTAAAACTCTCTCTCTCTCTCTCTCTCTCTCTCTCTATATATATATATATATATATATATATATATATATATATATACTAGCAGTATAGCCCGGCGTTGCTCGGGTGTAATGAAAGCTTTAAAACTAATCCATGGTCCTGGAGCTCCGACTCAGCCTAAAGAATATTTGTGTGAAGTTTGGTGAGAATCGGATAAAAATTGTGAATTTGTATAAAGGACATACAGACAGATAAACAGACACACACACAAACATCTTGCCTTATATATATATATATATATATATATATATATTATCGATTTTCTGTACTATTGTAAGAACTGCAACCTTGAAACTTCTGAATATCGTTTCTTATGTCTTTGTCTATGAGTGTATCAAATTTGATTAAAATCGGACCACTTCTTCTATAACCCGATTTTTTCGATTATCGATTTTCGATATTTATCGGGGGTACCTCGACCCAAAACCTGGCTAAGAACACTCGCAGACACTTATAGTACAAATGTGTAAATTTTCAAGAAAATCGGTTCAGCTATTTCGGAGTCTATAGTTAACGGACACACACACACACACACACACACACACACACACACACACAAAGTTCCATTTATAAATAAGTTTATATATAGTTTTAAGGTATGCTATATTTATGGTCAAAGTGCTCAATATCATGGATAGAGCGTATGTCAAAATAAAATGGGACACTAAATTCAACACTCGACAGTTTGTTTCATGCTAAACGCAATCGTCAATCCATGTGCGTTGCTCTTGCTCAACTATTTATATATACGGGTCAATGATGCATTGTGGGTATTCTATTGTATTATTGTAACGGTTATTTTGGTGGGCAGTAATGGTTTGTTTTCAAATTATTCTAGGCCTATTGAGTGGGAATAACTGTGGATCTGAATGCAATTTTTGTCTATTCATAGTATTGTTAGATTACATAACTATAAACAGGAGATTCAGGAATGCAGTTGTTCACTACTAACTGCGGATGCGACTACCTCCTGGCTATATGCAAACTAAGAATGAAACGTCAGAGAGTGAAGTCTAGTGAAGCATCCAGACTAATATGACAGACTCGTGAACGACCTCAACGACCTGCAGGAAAAATATGCGGACAATGTGAAAAAGAAATACGAGAGACAAACTTCCCGCCTGTGGAACTCCCTTCCACAAGTCTGCTTTCCCGACAGTTACAATCTCCAGGTGTTTAAATGTAGGGTCAATAGACACCTCCTATCACACTAACTCCCAACTATTCTCACAACACTCTCATCTACCCAACCCTCATTCTCGGTATCCTCACCCGCCTATCACCCACCCTCTGTTATGTCCTATATTTAACCAGCCTTTCTCCTCTCTACGTAGCCCCCTGCACAGTAGTGGCAGTGACATGCCTTGCTCGGGGTGAAACGCTTATAAAAAAAAAAAAAAAAAAAAACTGGAAAAGAAAACTCGAAATGGGACGCACTAAAAAGAAGGTCTAGTAACATCAACAAACGACATCATCCAAAAGGAAAACAGATGTAGAAAGAAAAATGAGTGGATCACAGATGCGATTCTCAAGTGGATGCAGAAGAGACAGAATATAATGCCAAGACAGGGTACGGAATACAGGAAACTACGCAAGGAAATTATGAGCGAATGCAGACAGGCTAAAGAAGAATGGCCCAACGTTAAATGTGCAAAAATGGAGAAATTGAGCATAACTAATAAAGGAAACATAAAACGATAAGGGAACTAACAGGACAAAAGATATGCTCATCAAGATGTATAAAATCCAAGGATAGAACTCTCGTTTTAGAGAAAAAGAAAATATTTCAACGATTAGGCGAATATATCAGATTTCTCTTACACGATAAAAGAGAGTAACAGACAATACACAGAAATACTGACGAGCCGGAAATATTAAAAACCGAAGTTGGAAACTGCACCGGCTAAATTGAATAGAAACAATGCAGCAGGACCAGACTGTATTGTAATTTAGATGCTGACATCCTTAGACAAATTCTGCATAGACAAAATTACAGAAATAATAAATGAAATCGACGACAGTGGTGAGATACCGGAAGACCTAAGCAGATTGATTTTCATGGCACTGCCTAAGTCAGCCGCAAAGGAATGTAAACTCCACTGAACAATTAGCTTAATAAACCACACAACAAAACTCATCATCCGAAATGATGAATAGAGCGTGCAGTCGAATTAGGCCAAAGATAGAAGAACAGTGCGGTTTCATTAGGAACACTGGAACAAGGAACGCAATATTTATGTTCAGAATGTTATCGGAAAGGGCAATACAAATACCGAAGGACGTGTACTTGTGTTTTATAGATTTTGCAAAAGCGTTCGACGAAATACGCCATAAAGACTTGATAGAAATACTCGGCAAACCTTGATATATTCGGGAAAGACAGAATAATCAAGAGCCTGTACTGGTAACAAACCTCCTGAATACGGACAGGAAACGAGTTCAGCAGATATACAAAAATAGAACAAGGTTTAAGACAAAAATGTGTCTTCTCACCAGATCTATACAGTGAGGCAAGTCTGAGAGAACTTAAAGTTCTGCATGGATTCGTCATTGGCAACCACAATCTCAACAATATATGATACGAGGTCTGATAGCAGACAGGAAAAGGAAACTACAAGACCTCCTACAGAAGGTAGCTAAAGAAAGTAAAACGAAAGAAATAAACATAAACAACAAGAAAACTGAATGCATAGTCATCAGTAAAAAGAGGAGACTAAAATGCCAACTACAAGTCGGCGATACTGAAATCAAACAGATACAGAAATGTAAAATACCTAGGAAGTGTTCTAACAAAGAAAGGGCAACACTGAGATTTGAGGGCGCGTAATGACATGGCAAAGAACGCATTCCAAAAGCTGAGTAGAGTATTGAGAGACAGGAAAATTTCATTGGAAACAAAGAAGAGAGTACTGGATTGTTATATGATGTCTGTCCTTCAATATGGCAGTGAATGCTAGACAATCTCACCAAAGATAAAGAAAAAACTTGAAGCAACCGAAATGTGGTTCTACAGAAGCATACTAGATATAAAGTAGGGGATCAATTCCATATTACAAACAATAAATAAACCGACCCCTCACTTTGTGGTCACAGCAGTTTATATAGATTTATTTTCCTGAGATGCACAAGGATGCATTCCAGGAGCTGAGTAGAGTATTGAGAGACTGGAAAATTTCGCTAGAAACAAAGAAGAGAATGCTGGATTACTATGAGATGTCTGTTGTTCAATATGGCAGTGAATGCTGGACAATCTCACCAAAGATGAAGAAAAGAATTGAAGCAACCGAAATGTTGTTCTATAGAAGGATACAGAATATGCCTTAGACCGAATATATTAGCAACGACGAGATTTTGGAGAGGATGGAAATGAAAAGGAAAGTTATACTTAACATCAGGAGAAGACAGCTAGAGTTTCTGGGACATGTAATGAAGAAGAAAGGCTTGGAGAATCTGATACTCACAGGACAAACAGAGTGAGAGACAGAGAAAGCAATGCATGATATACTTGATGGGCTTGAGCAAATGGATGGAAAAGCAGGTTTTGGGAGAAAGGGTATCAAGAGTTACTAGGGATAGGGAGATGCGGAAGGCCATGATCGCTTTCGACCTGAAGAGATACAGATAATAAGTCTATTATATATTTACACTCTTACACCCTGATTGAGCACTCTGGAAGAATGGTAGACTTTGAAAAACAGTAGCTCCTCTGGCATGTACGCATCGCTCATTTAGTAATGGATTAGAGCACTCTGGCTATTGGGCGGGTATAATGACAATATACACGCTAAAAAGTTTGCCTTCTTCTACCGAACGCCAATAGCCCAGAGGTAGAATCGCCGACTGACACCAATTCGGTCGGGTTTCAATCCTGGGTTAAAAGCAATCGGAGTTTTACCGTACTGATGAGCTGTGATACAGCGAAACAGATCTGTCTGCGGATATATATATATAGTAGTATAAATGTTAGTTTTAGTGAGTACACGTGTTTGAATTATTATAAGCCCAGTTTTTTTTGTTTTTTTTTTTGTTTTTTTTTTGTTTTTAAAACAATGAAATTGATAAAAACAGACCTAGATTGAGAAGACTTGCTAAAAAAAACTTATCTGCAGCAGGAATCGAATTTGTATCTTTTTTTTTCTTCTTTTTTTTTTATCAGAGAAACGGCCTTTTTTAGCCTTAGTGAAGGTTACAGAAGGATGCTGAGAAAATCACGGACGATGCATTTTAGGAATGGGGAAATTTTGAAGAAAATGCGATAAAAAGGACATCTGTATTTAGAATCAGAAAAAAATTGAAATTTCCAGTACATATAATTTGGATGGAGTATTTTAGAGAACATTCATAAGACATGCTTAAGGCAAAAGGGAGACTAACCAACTTAACGATCGTGTCTGAACGGATAGCAGAATAGGGGCTGGGAATTATAGTAAGGATAGAACATTGCTAAGAGCAACAAAGATTAGGAAGTTGTGTAAAGTCATGTTCGCCTACGTCGTGATAAGACATGGTACATAAAAGAAAAATAAACGAAGAACGAGGAAAAGAAAGCCCATTGAAGCACATAAACACATAATATATATATATATATATATATATATATATATATATATATATATATATATATATTTCTGTAAATTCAGATAATACCAACATGCGTGCACAGACGCAAAAATATTCTTCCTTTATGTGCCACTAGGAGTATAGCCCGGCATTGCTCGGGTGTAATGAAAGCTTTAAAACTAATCTATGGTCCTGGAGCTCAGACTCTTTGGACGTTGGCACGAAAGACTAAAAAGCAATAGTTGTTTCCAGTTAAAGCGAAACCGTAGACTGAAAGAAAAATGAATGGATGTAAGTCAAATTTTGATTCCCTGGTATCGATATCAAATTTTCTGCACTACTGTAAGAACTGCAACCTTGAAACTTCTGAATATCGTTTCTTATGTCTTTGTCTATGAGTATACCAAATTTGATTAAAATCGGACCACTCCTTCTATAACCCGATTTTTTCGATTATCGATTTTCGATATTTATCGGAGGTACCTCGACACAAAACCTAGCTAAGAACACTCGCAGACGCTTATAGTACAACTGTGTAAATTTTCAAGAAAATCGGTTCAGCCGTTTCGGAGTCTATAGGTAACGGACACACACACACAAAGTTCCATTTATAAATAAGTTTAGATTAGATAACTCGTCATTACTGATCATGGCACTCCATAATTTTTTATCTTTTGTAGCATTTTTTTTTCTCCCAAACCTTGTTCAACCATTTATTTGCTCAATCATGCTTGGTGTATATCGTTTTCCACTGTCTCTCTTGTTCTCAATCTGCCATGTGGGTATCAAAATTTCTAAGTCCTTTTTCTTCTTTATGTATTTTATATTAAATCTGTTATCATTTATTGGCGACAATAGAGAGAACACCAACAAGAAAGAAAAATCAAGGTTTTTAATTCCACGATTAAGACGCAGATGACTCATATTGTATACGAATTGTATTGTTTTTTTTTTTTTTTTTTTTTTTTTTTTTTTTTCATTTAATCAGAGAAACAGTTTTTTAGTTATAGTGCGCTGCTACCTTTTTAGCTATGGAAACCAACCTCCCTGACTGAAGACAAAAGGATACAGTTTATTGTTTTACGTAGGCACCTCCACTAAATCGCTAAAAAAACAATATAGTATGAATAAAAAAAAGTTCCAAACTTAATAAAAACAAACTTTTTCCATCAAAATGTTTATTTTATTATTAAGAGGAAAGATCAAAGTATTCTTTAATTATTTTTAAAATTTTTAAAATCCCTTCTAACACCTTCAAAATTTTGATAAAAATCTTGTTTTGATTTTAGTTAACGCCTAATCAAATTCTTACGAGAGTTTACAATGGAAAACGTAATATTTCATAACTCAGTGACAAACACATTAATTTAGAAATTCTTGCAAAAATCAAACAATTGTCGGATTTTAATGAAACTTTCAGAACTTATTCACAAATTAATTAACTTATTTTTGAAAATTCTTTTTAAATTTTGGTAAAAATAGTTTCTTTTTGCCTCTTTTACCCACCTCCACGTAAATTCATGAAATTTTAAAAAATTAAGTTTCGTTGTGATAAATGGTTTTATTAGATAAACGCAGAACTCATACTCTTATGTCACTTGTGATCGCCATACGCTTATCTTATCTTTAATCTTACAACTTGTCTACACATTTGATATACGGACAGGTCAAAAAAGTCAACTCTGTGATTAAGAAATAGTTTTATTCTAAATTTCACGCTATAAATAAGTAAAACTTGCGTAAATCAGATTAATTTAACATAAAATTTGCTAATTTTCCAAAAATAATGTCTCACAGATGTATATTTTTTTCCAAGATTTTTAAAACCGAGAATTGACTTTTGTTTACAAATGTGTCGATCGCTTTAAAATGGCCAAAAATTGAATGATTTTAAAAAATTGAAAAATTTTAGATTCAAGTAAATATAATTTTAGTTTGAAATACACCAGAGTATTTTGCTTACTGGAAATAGTAAATTTAATCATTTAGCTTTCAATGAAAACTAAAATAAAGTTTCAAGAAAACTTTATTTTTAAAAATTCAATTTAAAATTTAGATATCGAAAATGAGTGGAGGTACCTAGACGTATATTGTTTTCTTAATCTAACGTTATCCTACCATTTTGGTATGACCCAAAAGCGCATACGTTTATTTTTATTTCTGATAAAATACAATTAATATTGACAGTGGGTTAGCGATATTCTTTTTTTTTTCCCCTATTTTTTTTTTTTTTTTTTGGATCAAGTTTGGGGAGTAATGAAAATTAATATATAAAATACGAATTTCCTGAATTCTTTCTTTTCTCTTTCAAAATGAACATCTCTTATCGCAGTATTTAATAAAATGATTTATTTATTTTTCTTTTCCATTCATTATATTATTTATGTAATAAAATGTTACTTCCAGGATTTCCGCTTCTTTCCATCCGGAGTGAGTCATCGGTTTGTTTCTGCTGCAGACACGACATGTTGTCTGATTACTTAAAAAGACGCATAAGATTTAGATTTCTTTTGCTGTGCTTGTAGCATTCTTGAACGAAATCTTAAAGGCATATAATGTGTATAATAAATACTCAGAAAAGGAAACTCACACGCTATACACCCGAAAAAAATCCCAAGTCTATACATAACTGTAGACGCTTAGAAATATATAAATTTTTATTTTTAAGGAAAATCACAGGACCGGACTGATTAGCGAGATACTCTGACATGCTATTTACTTGTAGTGAAGTAAAATTTAATTACGTGCTTCACACTGTCGCATTGTGTCAAACTAATTTTGTGTCTGTACAGTCGGCTATAATAGCTCTGTCGCTACAAACAGATTTAGTGGCGAGTGTCCAATCCCAGGTAAAAACAAATATCTCAAATGTTTTTTTTTTGTTTTTTTTTTTCAAAGCAGACATACCTTATACACTCGGAAGATTTGGCCCAAACAATCTTCTTATCCCCACCTACTCCACTGATATTTAAGAAGATCATTACCTATTTTACATGGGTCAGTACGCCAGACAATGGAGAAAAAAAGGCAAGCAATCGAATTTTGGGTTCGAGCTCAGGTAAAAGCTAGAATTTCGAATGATGATTTTCAAGGTAGGTTATACTTGAATAACTGGCGCTATACAATATTTCTACGTCTTGATGGGACAGAACACATAAAAAAATAAACTAAGAACGATTCTATATGAAACTTGTTATTAATTATTGGCGGTAATAGAGAGAAACCCCAGAAGAAAAAAAGTAAAACTCTAGGTTTTTAATTCCACCATTAAGACGCAGATGACTCATCTTGTATACATATTGTTTTGTTTTTGTTCTTTTTGGTTCGTTGTTTTTTTTTGTTTTTTTTTTTTGTTTGTTTGTTTGGTTTTTTTTTTTTTTGTTTTTGTTTTGTTTTGTTCTCTCTAATTGTGAACCTTTAGTGTTGAGTTCAATACTTAGTTGCAGTGCGGAGATGTTAGCCGGATACATTTAATATTAAATTAAAATAAAAAAATGAAGCAAAAACATTTAAAAGAATCTGTGTCCATACACAATTTTTTATGTCGGAGATAAGTTTGGAGTCAGTTCACTGCACACAAGTTACGGACACAAAAATTAAAGGAAAGAATTCCTGAATAGAAGAGAAAAGCTGAAAACCAGTTTTTTTTTCAACTCAACTCATTTTTGTTTTCTTGTTTGTTTTTTTGTTTTGTTCTGTTTTGTTTTTTTACAGAACAGCTTCAATCTGCTCTTATTTATTTTACAATCTATTCAAATTTGACCGAAACGAATAAATCTCAGTGCCTTCGTACCTATCAATCCCAAATTAACATATTCAACCTATTCACATCTATTGCTGTCTGTTGCATACTATTCATATATATCTACCAACCTCGCTATCGCAACTTGTTCATCTCTATTCATTTTCGCTTTTTTCATTGGATTCTGCGCCTCCCCATCCTCTCTTTATCTCTCTGCATCTTCCATTTTTCTGATCTCTCTCTCTCTCTCTCTCTCTCTCTCTCTCTCTCTCTCTCTCACTTCAGATTATTTGTTCCGATCAACACAGCTTGTTTTTTTTATCTATTCTCAATCAAAGTAGGTTAAAACCGCCTTTCAACGTCAACTTTTTTCCGCATGCCTCATCAGAACGGATTTTCCAACCGTAGCATACCAGGATTATGTCGCCCTGATACTTGCATCCTCGCCATATAAATCTTTACAAACAGCTTCCAAAATGGTGAATCTTCTTCATCAGGCACAGTTTAACATTTGGTAGTCATTCTTTGCATTTAATTCCAAACAAAATATCCTTGCTTCCGTAAACTTTGAACCAGGCAGTTTGCAACGAATGCGCCACACCCATGTGTCACGTGGAGTTAGAGAAGACGAAGTTATGTTTAAGTTATTTCACTTTTTGTATTAGTTTGAGTGTGAAGATATTCACTAAACTTGGTTGCATAAGGCTGTAAAAAGTTTGAGAGGTAATAAGGTTTGAACTTAGTATCAAATGACTTGCTTTCGAAGGCTCTACAGTAGACGCCCATCTTCTATATCTACGACGATCTTTGCAAGATAGAGTGAACAGCTACAACTGTGTGGTACAGAGTAACGTGCTGTAGCGGTAGCGAGGTGTTACTGAAAAGTACTTGGCACGACCAAGACCTTAAAAAATTCTCGATGTTTGATTGTATTTTAGAAAGTTGGTTAGGTCGAAAATTTTTCAGCATCCCGTCGTATTAACAGCGACCTGCATAATAAGCAAGGTAACCAAAACTGTATATTAGGCACCCCTCTGTATATAGATACTACTAAATTATAAGTAAAGTATTAAGGAACTGTACATGCATAGGATGTGCGTTGTGGTACAGTGGATATCGACTCGGAACGAGAAATCGGGGAGCCGAGTTCGAATTCCAGCTGAATCCATTGCATTCACTTACGCGCAAATACCCTTGGGAAAGATATTAATCCGTCTCTGCCTTCCAGTTATGGGTTAAATAGCAGGACAGATTGGGTTCTATAGCCTTGGTCGGCAACCAGTCTACCGCAGAAAGCAATGGCAACCTACTGCGGGATAATCTTCTACCCAGTCAGTCATGTCTCTTTCGAGACATGATCGCCCAAGCGTGTATCACGTATGGCACTTAACTGACTGACTGCCATGCATAGATATTACTAAATTATAAGTAAAGTATTAAGGAACAAGAAAATGCCATTGGAAACAAAGAAAAGCACTTAAAATTTTATGTAATATCGATCTTCCGAGATGGAAGGAAATGCTGGTGAATCCTCTCAGACATAAAGAGAGGACTTGAAGCAAAACGTATGTTGTTCTAAGGAACGATGCAGATAATACCATAGACTGAACAGGTAACGACATTTTAGAGAAAATGAAAACAAAAAGAACACTTATATTAAGTATAAGAAAAGAGACAATTCAAATTCTCAGCTCAGGGTATGTGAAGAAAGAGGGCTTAGAAAATTTGAGACTCATCGAGCATATATATTACCCTACTTCTATAGCACGACTCGAAGTTTCATGCACTATTCAATCATCAGGTGCATATTATGAACTGACCATTCCGGTATTTGATACTTTATAGCTCTGTTTATGAGCACTGTTTTATTAACCACAAAAAGAATATTTACATATGTGCGTGTACTTTGATGCATATCCATATGTATATTTATTGATACTTATACCTATATATATATATATATATATATATATATATATATATATATATATTATAAATTATGTTTTAGAACATGTACATAATTTTTCTATATCTGTCCTCTTCTCTACAATCATATGTTTGTTTCAATGTTGGGACTCCAACATATCATCGGGAGAAGAAAAGAGTCTTGTAGAGAAGAGGACATATATAGAAAAAATTATGTACATGTACTAAATAGTAATTTATAATAAATATTCACAGCTCTATACATCATATATCGAGCACTGTTTTAAATTAATATTTTGGACGGGAAAACATTTTTTTCTTTTCTCTCCTCGTTCTATACTCACTCGGATATATAAATATATATATATATGGTTTGTCAAAAATATTTTTACAAACACTGGGAGCGGATTCCTAACAAACCAAAAAGGACAAAAATCTATATCAACTTGAGTCCACAAATCCTTCGTTATTGAGTTATTAAGTTTAAAGAAAGTATACGATGGATGACGCTGTGTTGCCATATAGTCTTTGTTACATTTGTAATTCGTATACATTTGTATCTACTTTATCTTTAATGTTTAACGTGTGAAGTAGTGAGTTAGCTGAGACGTTTTCCGTTTAATAATGGCAGGATATTCACATCGTTAGCGGGTAGATATGATTTTTACATGAGACTGTGTGAATGTTAATAAACGCGAGGTTGCACGACTGTATCAGATTGCGTTTCCATACCGACGGCAGCCGAGTCATCCAACCATCACTGCTGTTTATCGTCGCGCTGCTGAGACAAGTTCCATTGCACCACATTATCCGCTCGTAGACTTGAACAGGAAGAACACATTCTACAGGCTGTCGGAAACGATCCAAATATCAGCACATATGAAGTGACCCTAGGATGTCGGACATCTCATAGTAGCGCATGTAGGGTATTTCAATACCAGCTCCTGTACCCGTATCAGTTGCAACGTGTACAGGATCTTTCACCCTCTGCTCACTCACAGTAGACAGGACAAACTTATACTGATAGTTTATTGCACAATCTGCAGATCAGTTTTTTGTCTCTTCAGACTTGTTTACGGATGAAACAACATTTGGAAGAGATAGAATAACAAATTTACACAACCAACATATGTGGGCGGATCGAAATCCCCATGGTACAATACAGGCTAAATACCAGCATCAGTTTACGATTAATGTATGAGCTGAAAATGTAGGTGAATGTCTGGTAGGTCCATATGTTCTCCCAGCACGTCTTAGAGAAGCTGTCTACAGGGATTTCTTTCGAACACGCTTCCAGGCCTGCTAGAAGACGTACAAGTAGACGCATGCTGTTGATACAATATGGGGCTCCAGCACATTTTGGTCACATTGTTCATGATGCATTGGCTAGCATCTATCATAAAAAATGGACAGACAGGAAAGGACCGGTTCTATGGTTTATATTACACGTTTTCCTAGCCTCCAACCTTTGATTTTTTTTTCATCTAAATCAATTGGTTTATGCAGCATACAAAAAAACTGGATAAAAGTCCTGAAGACTAGCTGGGTTAGAATTGTAGCTGATGACGAAACTTAGTTTCATCAGTTTGAGCCTAAAGATTAAGAGCCATCAAAAAAATGCTTGCCCAAAAGCAAAAGAACTTCAGTTAAAAGGAAAAGTTATTGCGATTTGCTGAGGCATTTTGCTGCTTGACCATTTGATTGGAGGCCTGCTTATTACAAAAATGTTTTCAGAAAAGATTAATCAGAGAAAGCTTTTTTCGTGCCGAATAGTGTCCCTGCTAAATTCTTTCAGATTTTTTCATGTTAACACATTTTGAATGATATTCATTTTTTAAAACATTAATGTCGTACAAAAAGCTATTTTCACATGATTAAATTATCGGTACCCTCAGTTTTTCCAGAATTAGATAAATTATTGATATCATTGCTTATCGAAGTACCTTAATATTGGAGAAATAAAGATAATACTTAAAAAATATTTGTGTTGTTCCATTCCAAATTAACCATCGGCCACAGGTGATCTTCTCAAAAACATCTGAAAAATTCACAGGTATTTATTGATCAACCCCAAATATTAGATCTGTATGTTTCATTAGTTTTAAAATCAGAGCAACTTTAAATTTCACCGCATTTATTTTTTATTCTGGGACAGCTTCAGGTCTTACATAACGAAAGATCCTCTTTCAGCTTTCTTCAAAGATACTGCCGCCATCATCTCTGGATGGATCCTTTCTGGTATGAATTTTTATACTCCAGAAGAATTCCAGCGAAAACGGAACAACCAACCTTGGTTCACTCCTGAATGTGCTGCAGCCATAGCTCACCATAACCTTTACTACAATATATACCACAGGGAATGGTGTAGTAGTGCACTTGCTTCATTCAAAATTGCTCGCAATTATTGCAAAAGAGTTCTAGAAAATACAAAGTGTAGCTGTTGAAAAACAATCTAGACCAAGGTCGAAATCAAATTGCTTGGATCTCTGGAGTTCTGTAAGATCTCTAACCAAATTCGGAATAGAGGTAAAGCGTCAGTGCCTGCTATCATAATTGACCCTGAGGTCATCTCATCCTAGTTAGATAAGGCAAAGCTCGTCGCCACTATCTTTGCTACTAACTCTTTGTCACGGGTCAGTAAATCTCAAGGCTAATCAAAAGTTTTGATCTTAAGGTCACCAGTTCAGAAAAAAATTTTAATGGTTGTCTCTTAGAATATTAACCTTAAGCTATCCCCGATCTTGGAGAAACTATTTAACTGCTGCATGAAGGAGAAACATTTTCCAAGTCTGTGGAAGATGTCCAGTGCATGCCCTGTTCTCAAGAGTGCGGGTGAGCGTTTAATATGGACCCATCGGTCTCCACATGGTCATTAGCAAAACTTTTTGAGGCTATAATCAACAAGAAGGTTGTTGACTACCTCAATAGACACAAACTTCTGAACGACAAGCTGTACGGGTTTCGATCGGCTCGGTCCACTGCTGATCTTCTAATTTTCATTGCTCACAAAGTTAGTGAGGCGATAGACGACAAATGCATCTGAAAGGCAATCGCATTAGGCATTTCAGAGATCTTTGTCAAAGTGTGTATAGAGAAATACTGTACAAGCTCTCTAGTTATGGAATCACTGGAAGTGTCTTCTCAATTTTGAGGTTTTTCCTAACGGATAGGTCCCTAAAATTAGTGGTTAATTGCCAATCCTCCGAGGCTGACAGGATCCAACCTTCTACTTTATATAAGTAAATTGCTTAAAAGTATAATCCGATTATTTGTGAATATCTATGCTAATGATACAATATTATATGGGTGCACCTCCAGTATTTTAGATGACCAGAAATTGGCAGATGATCTCTCCTCTGATCTAGCTCTAACAGCTCAGAATGGAAAAACTGGCTGATTATATTCATTGCCTCAGAAAACAAAATAGTGACGTTCCTTCATCATCGAGCGATGGAATGACGCATTTGCTAATTTCTTTTGTCTACAAGCTTTTTGAACGTCGATTGTGTGTGTGTGTATATATATATATATATAATGTGTGTGTATGTGTGTGTGTGTGTGTGTTTGAATGAGAGAGACATATATGTGTTCGTAGAAAAAATAAAAACAAAATTACAGACACATAAATACTAAATTTGGCTTCGATCTGCAGTGCAGAGATACTAAACCGAAACAGAATTAGCAATCCATTCGTAAATAAGCTTGCTTTTTTTTTTAAGAGTATATATACTGAAAGCTTTGAATTTCATAGACTAGAAAAGTAACATATATCATAAAACATATAATCATTATTCAAAATTAGGATCCTGTTCAGGCAGCTGATATCGTTGCCTACTTTCTACTGGCCGTTACTTCAGGCAGAAAAAAGATTCCAGTTTTGCTGATTTTCCTCTTCGTTTAAAAAAATTGGAGTGACTCAAGTTTCTTACCCTATCGTAATATAAACATACAAGATATCGATGAAGTTTTCTTGTGACGTTTACATTCTCTCCTATGTCTCCGATAGAAATATGAAGAAAAATTCAAATTTATACTCGATATAGCATATTACAAGCATTTTATATCTTTTGAAGTTGAATTGCGTAAGAGTTTTAAGTTATGTTTTATCATAGACTTTCTTCATATACCATGTTCTTTAAGGATTTGGACAATTTTAATGGTAAAATTAGCAGTTTTGATACAGGAAACATTTTCCCTTTATTAACCTTTAATAACACTCCACCCACGTCTATTGAACAGGTGAAAAGGCTCATCCCTTGTTTCCTGTTTAGGATGTGGTTTCCGGTTTTTCTCTTTTCCAATCTTTTCACTCTTACGTAGCCCCCTGCGCATCAGTGGCGTTTTCGCCTTGCTTGGGGTGATATGATTAAAAAAAAAACAAAAAAAAAAAAAACGAACAGTTAGTGTTACTCTAGATTAATTTTTTTTTAAGCAGATTTTCAGGAAATTAAGTCCCCACAACTTCGCCAAAAATAACAATTCGGTATGTTTTATCATTATACAAAGAATTGGACTTCCCTCTTAATAATGCATTAATTCCTAATATATGACTGCCATGTATTTATCTGTTAAAATAATTTACAATGTCTTTTATATTAAAATCAGTGGAAATTCATTTGCATTAGAGAAATAATCAACCGATTCTATCAGTCATGCCAATAATTACCTAACAACTGACTTTTCTCTGCATTTCTCGTAAAATTTCCATTATACATCCAACAGCCTTTCCTATACTATCAGGAATGTTTTGGTTAATTCATAACCATTGACAAAGTCGAGTTAAGTATCAAAACTTATTCAAACTTCTTTTATGTGCCGTGTCCTTTCAGGACTTAGATAATCATAGCTCATCTTCCTCTCCCTTGTAGCTCTCATTAAGTTTTGTCTTTCTGTTATTTCTTCTAAACCCTGTTCTGACATAATTTGCTCAAGCCATTAAGTATGTTTTGCACTACTTTCTTCTTTCCTGCTTTCCCTCCGTCCACCCTGTAAGTATCAGATTTTCCAAGACCTCCTTCCTCAATACGAATCCCAGAAATTTCAACTGTCTCTTTCTAAGGTTAAGTATAAGTTTCATTTTGTTTCCATTCTCTCCAAAACTTTGTCTTGGCTCACATGTTTGGCCCATGGTATCCTATAGGTACCTCCACTCATTTTTGTATACCTAAGTTTAAATTGAAATTTTCAGAATAAATAAGTTATCTTCAAGCTTTAAAATTAGCTTTAATTGAAAGCCAACGGATTAAATTTACTAATTTCAGTAAGCAAAATACCCTGGTGTATTTTAAACCGAGGTTATATTGATCGGAATCAAAAATTTTAAAATTATGAATAAGTCCTGAAATTTTCATCAAAATCGGACTATTATTTGTTTTTTGCAAGAATTTCCAAATTAATGTGTCTTTCACAGTCAAAAAATGCCTTCGCGTAATATTACGTTTTGACGTAATACAATCTAGCATCAATTTATCGCTTGTACTGACAAGAGAAAAAAAATTCTACCACTAAATGAGCCTGTTAGAACCTGTTAGAACAATTTTAAAAAGTTGTAAAAATAATTTAAAAAATACTTTGATCTATCCTCTTCATGATAGCATAAACATTTTGCCGAGAAAACTTTGTTTTTATTTAGTTTGAGGCCTTTTCCTTCAGACTATGCTGTTTTTTCCAGCGAAAAAGTGGAGGTACCTACCTAAGTATCCTTCTGTACAACAACATTTATGTTGTTTCGAGTCTCTTCTTCATCTTTGAGATTGTTCCGCATTCTCTGCTATACAGAAGGACAAACATCACATAACAGTTCAGTACTCTTCTTTGTTCCAACGAAATTTTCCTGTCTCTTAATACTCTTCTTAGCTTTTGAAATGCGGATTTGGATCTCGGTGTTACATTTTTTATCCTCTGTTAGAACACTTCCTAGGTATTTAAATTTCTGTACCTGCTTGATTTTAGTATCCCTGACCTGCAATTTGCATTTTGGACTCCTGTTTTTGCTGATGACCATGCATTCGTTTTTCTTGTAGATTATACTTAGACCTTTCTCCTCACTTTCCTTCGCTACATTTAGTAGTTTGATTTCCGTATCTGCTATCAACACTATGCCATCTGTATATCTTACATTATTAAGATTTTGGCTGCCAATGGTGAATATTTGCAGAATTTTTACTTCTCTCGGAATTGTCTTGTTGTATAGGTTAAATAAATCCTGTGAAAAGACACATCCTTGTTTTAAACCCTTTTCTGTTTTTCTACTGAACTCTGTCCATATGCAGGTGATTTATTGTCACTATAGATTCTTGATTATTCTATTGTTTTTCCAGAATATGTCAAGATTACCAAGAAACCCTAACAGATCTTTGGGACATACTTTGTCGAACATCTTAGCGTAATCTATAAAGCACGGGTACATGTACCTCTATTTTTGTATTACTCTTTCTGATAACATTCTCATAAATATCACGTTCCTTGTCCCGGTATCTTTGACGAACCCATACTGTTCTTGTCTTATATCTGGCTTGATTTTGCTGCGCGTCTTATTCATCAGAATTCGGATGGTGAAATTTTTTATGTGACTCATTTGTCTGATTTTTCGGTGGAGTTAACATTTTTTGCGCCTGGTTTCTTAGGCAGTACTATGAAAATAGATCTCTTTAGGGTCTTTTGGTATGTCACCACTGTTGCAGATTTCATTTGTCATTTCTGTAATCTTGTCTATGCCGAAATTGTCTAAGACTGTCAGCATCTTTATTACAATTGTATCTGACCCTGATGCTTTGTTTCTGTTCAATTTGGACAGTTTAGCTATAACTTTGATTTTTATTATTTCCGGACCTTGTGTATATCTGTGTATTGCCGGTTGTTCTCTTTTGTCGTGGAAGAGATCTCCGATATATTCTTTTCTTCGCCGAAGTATTTTTTCTTTCTCTAATATGAGTGTGCCGTCTTTGGATTTTATGCTGCCTGTTGATGAGTACGTCTTTTGTCACGTTCTCTTATTTTTTATGCATATCTCCTTTATCTGTAATATTTAATCTATTTCTGCACATTTTTCGTAAAGCTTTCTTCTTTTCTGCATTCTGTGTTTGTTCTTTATTTCCTTGTGTAGTTTACTATATTCTGTTCCATGTCTTGTAACTGGTTTTCTGCCTGTTTTGCATTTGTGATATTTTTTCGTCCATTTTTCTTTGGAATGATGTTGTTTGCTGATGTTACTAAAGTTCCTCTTAGTGTGTCCCATTTCGAGTTTCTATTTTCATTTTGTCCTTTGTATCTTTTCACACTATGCAGGTTCAATAGAAAAATATTGAACGGTGTATTTTTTCTGTACCGTCATAAATCTTTAGCATGTTAAGGCAGAACAAAACGGGTGGATAAAACCAGGCGGTGATTGAAAAAGGCCGAAATCTTGTTTAGATGTCGTTGACACTCCAAACATCTGTGATTATTGATTCATTTCTTTATCTTCTACGGTTAGAATTATGTTGTGTCACTTTATGTCTGTGATTATTAGAGCGGATGAACCTTCTGAGAGATTTCTTTAATCCATATCCACATGGCGTCAGTTTTAAATTGGTACTAATTTTTATTATCTTTTCCTTGGTATTTTGGAAAGTGAAAATTTCACTGAAATATGATAGAAGATTTCGGGATTTACACCTGAAATCAAGAAAATAAGAACTTCCAAATTGTCAATAAACGAGAGAAAAAGATGGCATCCGTTTAAACTGACGAAAACGGAGAGAAAACCAGGTGAAAGGAAAAATAAATCTAAATAGATGGAAGGGATGGAAATATAATAGGCAGGATTTTTTACTTATTTTTTATTTTATTTTATTAAAGTTTACGCAATACAAGGCCCACTCTTAGTAAAGAGTTATCGAATGAGGTGCGTAAAAGAAGAAAGTAGAAATTGACGATTATGTAGATATGGAATGTAGATAACGATTGAACATAGATTTCAAAACATTAAGAGTGTAGTGTTTGAGGAAATATCCGCACAGGAGTCAGTTTTGTAGTGAAAAGAAGCTTTCTGTGTGTAACTTTCTTATAAATGCAATACGTAGGGGATGCGGGTGAGTTAACCCTGTGGACGTAGCAAGGCGGATTTTGGCTTTAAAGGTCTGAGCTGTTCACACTAAAGAATAGAGCTCGTCTAAATATTTGCCATGTAAGTAGCAATAGACTTGCAGAGTTGCTAGGTGGATATTAAGAGACAATGAGCGAAATATTAAAAGGACGATAAGAATGAAAAAGTGGGAAAAATATACGCTATAATTCTTTACAGAAGAAAGACTGCTGTAGAAAATTTTAATGCATTCCTAAATTCCTTTTTCGCATATGAAACTAATCTGTTTTTTTAAAGTTATAAAAACAACGAATGTTAGGAGGGGTAAGTAAATATACGAGAAAATATGGAGGATGAGATCAAAGCAGAGGCATCTTGTACTTGTGTATATCACTTTCCTTTGAACTTCGCAGATACTATACTCTGATCAGTATTTAGCTATACCCTCCCACGGTGGGAGAGCATAGGTAAATGACACATGGACCATTTCACGTGGGGTGCCTATGTGTGTACACGTGTGCCAAAATTTACCTTCATTACATAGCTGCGAACTAATCAGAAGCAAGTCTCGGTGTGGAGTAATGCCTAGCGATACTCGCCTGGTTGACCATGACTGTTGAGTATTGAGTTCAATCCTCACTGGTTATTCCATACAAAATTCAACATTAAATAACCCATCAGGGGATGGCTTATGGTAAAGACAACCAGCATACTCGAAGAGATAAAACTGAAAACAGCACAAGGTATAAACAGATAGTACACTTTGCTTCCGGTCTGAAGGCCGGGAAGCATCCATTCGCTATTTATCGACTTGACCACAGTAGTAAGGTGTAATTCGAGATAGATTTGTCCTCACGCGTATGGATCAAAGACAAAAATTAACGAGTCACCGCGGCCACTGTTACATTGGCATCGGCATCTAATCCTCTTCAATGCAATGTAGAATGTGATACTGCACGGTTGAAATTAATGTAACGTCATCCCTGAAGCCTTTTTCCCTAGAACTACCCAAAGGAAGAAACATGGCAGGGAGGTAAAGAATAGATTCTACAGTCTGGTCTCAACCCAAAATCTGGGGAGCGTGATTATTTACTTGCCTTTCTTCGGTTGTAAGATGCGAAACAAAGTCATTTTTTTAGTGGGGTTTCCATGGCCCCTTTCAGACATTGACCAATTTCCGCAATCATTGTTACGCTGGGGTCGGTATTCTACATACTCTCCTCAGAGTTGGAATCTCCGGGACCCGGGACAAAAATCACTCAAAGCTTTTCAACGTAAGTTGCAAACTGGTCCGAGCCCGAAGGTCGAGGAGAGTGTGTTCTGATCCCAGGCAAAAAGCCGAGATAGTCTAAACTGAGGCAGAAGTGCCGGAACCATTCTTAATCATTTTGACGGGTTCTATGCGAATTATTATAACACAAACAAAAAGCCGTTTTCGCAACCACTTCCAGAAAACCACGTAAATTTCAATTATAAATCGTATCATGAATTCTATAAAATAATGGGAAAGTCTGCCATCGAATGAAATCTGATACCACTTTCGTAAGCTTAGAACAGCGGCACTATTAATATGTCTTTATAGACGAAAAGAAGGTTAAAAAATGTAGTTAAATGCTGCCAAGTGGACTAATAAAAGCTAGGGTAAAAGTTGAGGTGGAAATATGAGACGATGTGGGTGGATGAGGCGAGAGAGTAAAAAAAAAATTGTTTAGGCAAAATACACTAGTTTTGGTAGATGGAATCAAAGAATGAAAGTAGGTGAATTAAGAGTGGAGAATAAAGAGAGAGAGAGAGAGAGAGAGAGAGAGAGAGAGAGAGAGATTTACATAGCTTTCCTTGATCCGGCAAAAAGGTCAAATGCTACTTGGGTGGGGGTCACAGACGGTCAGGGAAATTGCGAAGTGCTGATCTAACAGATAAGGAAGTCCCGTCTGCGAGCCTTAAAAATCTCCATTCTTCTAAGTATTGGTTTATAGCAAGGCTAACCATTGATGCTGCAAGAAGGGACGCAACTTCGTCAGACCTCCAAAAAAAAAAAAAAAAAAAAAAAAACATGCATAAAATGAAATAAATGTCGATTAAAATGGTATATATTTGCTTGGCCATGCGAATAAGTGCGACACAAGAATCCTACATTTACGTAGAAGCACATGTTGCTTAGTTTCACCGGCTTTTGCTGCGTATTTCACATACGACTCCCTAACGTTATTGCAATCGCGGGTTATTGACCACATAGTTTAATAATTAATGTAGAAAAATATATATCGATTTTCCTTTAATACATGATATATGGTCTCTCTCTCTCTCTCTCTCTCTCTCTCTCTCTCTCTCTCTCACACACACACGCACACACACACACACACATAAGGCGTTCGAGTCACCTGAAGATCGCGTGGGTTACAACTAGTGCCATCTTTTCATAAGAATTAACGTCGTCAAACGCTTTAGCTTTGGCTAGGTAATTAAGACATTGAGCATTTATTATGTAGGTGTTTGCCTTTTGATTTTTTCCTTATTGCTGTCCTTGTTCGAGATTTTGTCTTGTTTAAGCGTATTTAGGTCTTTTGGCAAGTTATCCGTTGGTTCCACCAACGGTTTTTTTTTCTCGCGCCGAAAGCTTCAATGCGAACGTTTCACAGTGTTTGGGTGTTAATATGAGGATAGTGCAGAGGATTCTGAAGGAGTTGAAGGAGTCTAATGGAAATTACAAAAGTACTGCAACTCAGAAAACTTACTCTGCTCGTTTTCATTTGAAAAGAATCTCGAATGGGGCTTCAGGCTCAGCACGGAGATCTACGCCAATTGCTTTGAGGAAGTAGTGCTGCCCAGGGTAAAGAGGGTAACTTCTGGAAGATCCTATCTCTGGTAACATGACTCTGCATCATGCCACCCAGTCATGGCTATTAGACAATTTATGTGGCCATATCACCCCTTACATATGGCCATCTAACTCTCCAGACTGCAACTCCCTTGATTAATATGTGCGGGGTGCAGCTGAACAAGAGACCAACAAGTCTTCAACAAAAGATGAACTGAAGGCAAAGATTATGGCAGAAATCCCCAACTTAAACAAAAAGACCTTCCAGAAGAGATGCAGAAGATTCCGAAGTCGTCTGAAGATTTTGGTTGAAGTCAATTGCGATGTTATCGAATAAATTTACTCTTTAGCATTCCAAGATAGTTATGTGCAATTTTGGTAAATATATGTTAAAATGAGATGTAAGTGTTATTTTCATTTTGTGTGTGTGTGTGTGTGTGTGTGTGTGTGTGTGTGTAATTTAGACGACAATTTATCCATCGCACAACATGTGTGTATTGTTTAAAATGTGCTGTATTTAAGAGGAAAGATTGCACAAGCGGAGATCGAGCGTTTATAGATATAAACAGTGGGAGCATAGGAATCACCATACCATGGTGACTGTCACTTTCACGCTTCCTACCATCTTCAGAACATATCACTACACCTTTAGCGAACATTGCATATAATCCACCGGGGTGATTAGTGGAAATGGGGAAGAAGGTTCTTCCGGATTTTTTTGTTTAGGAATAAAGATCTGAAAAGATAATCAAAAATAACTTTAAAAATTAGAGAAGAGACAACAATTCAGCATTTAATAGCTTTCTTTTGAATTAAATATTGGGAAAGAGAGAGGAGGAGGGGAGAGGTTGGAAGAGAACAAACAAGAATGAAAAGGAATTTGAAAAGGAGAGGGGAAGAATTGAAAAGATAAAGAAATGTGTGTGTGTGAGTGAGTGAGAAAGAGAGAGGGGGTGAATGGAAAAGATAAAAAAAAAATGGAGAGAATGGGAGTAAGAAAGGGAAAGATCAAGAAATACTAACGAGAGAAAAAGAGAAATCCGGCGTTAAAAATATAGTAATAAAAAAAACAATGGATTTGTGGTTACATGCTTCGTTCCGCTGTCTGCTTCCTCACCGCTTAACTTAAATCGTATCTTCAAAATCCTCCCCGGATACTAAAAGTAAATCAGCAAGGTATCGTCTCTTTCTAAAACCGGAATGAAATCGCTACAAAAACAGACCATATCCTGCTGAGCACCTCGACGTGGTGTAATGGTTAGCGAGCTTGTCTCGCTAGAATCATAACAACTGAGTAGAGAGTTCGATTCTCACTGGGTGTCCCACACTTTCGGCCTTGTGCTGCACCTAAGCGTCGCTTAGAAAATCACCATATCTTGACTTTAAATTTACACCTCACATACGCCTCATTGTAGGCAATAACTTGCTCATGTAAGTGAGTTTAATTCCCACTAAAATCCGTACTATTGCAACTTGTGCTAGACTCAGCTAAATTTCACGACTGTAATTAAAGTAACCATCTCATCATGGAGCGGTAGTTAACAAATTAATCCCGCCTCTTCATTTCTACTTTAGTGAGTTCGAAGTTCACTTAATATTCCTACTTTTCTTGTACCAGGCTATGAAGATACCTTTTAAAAGCCAATTTAGCGAGTGTAGTAGTAGTTGCGTTTGACACAGTCACGCCGTTCGATAATGTTGAAGATTGCATAAATTTAGAATACTGATTTTTAAGATAGGTCGATTTCCTCGAGAAATCGGGGAGCCGAGTTCGAATTCCAGTTGAATTCATTGCATTCACTTACGCGCAAATACCCTTGGGAAAGGTATTAATCCGTCTCTTCCTTCCAGTTATGGGTTAAATAACAGGACAGATTGGGTTCTATAACCAGTCTACCGCAGAAAGCAATGGCAACCTACTGCGAGATAATCTTCTGCCCGGTCAGTCATGTCTCTTTCGAGACATGATCGCCCAAGCGTGTTTCACGTATGGCACTTAACTGATTGAAACAGAAAGACTTGAAAGATTGACGTAGCACAAATTTTCTTCCCTTCCCACCATTTGCCATATTTGTCCAAACACTAGAAGAGCAACAGAGAACGTAGTATCGACGAATTAAATTTGTATACGTTTGCTTCCCAGTAAGGGAATCGGTTAATTCATGAAACCCTTCTCAAACTATGGTTAAATGGTAGTTGAAGCCCTTTGCCACTATAAAAGACACACGAGGAAAAAAAAAAAAAACTACATCACTCTGGCAGAAAAAAAAGAACTAATCCAAAGCCTAGATCATTGCGCTAATAACTTCACCCGTTACAAAAGACAACCTGATACTGGAAGCACATATACCACCCGCTCTTTTACAAGAATCCTGCTGGAACCTAAAAATAAAAAATAAAAATGCATATGGCGATTTTTCTAAGCATAGCTTAAATGCGGCACGAGGCCGAAAATAAGGAAAACCCAGTGAGAATCGAACTAACTAACCAGTCGTAATTGATCTAGCAAGACAAGCTTGCTAACCATTACGCCACGTCAAAGAGCCCCAAAGAAAATGCATATGTTGATTCCAGCTTCCGACATTATCATAATATTCAGGAAATATTAGAATTATATACTTTGCTATTCTAGCATGCTTGTTATACTCACAACGTTTCGGCTGTTGTACTCTCTAGGCTTCTTCGAGTGCCTGCCGTCGTATGCTTTCCGAAATCTCAAGCTGAACTTTTCATCCAATCCACGCGAGTAGATTGTTCTTTTCCCGCTTTCCATGCTTAGGAAAGATGACTCATATCGGTTAATATTCATCAGTCTTGACCGTCTCTTTTACTGCGGTGAATTGATAGACATAAAAGAATTCGTCAAACAATACTGAAACTTTTGGCTGAATAAATATTTTCAGAATTATTTTAAAATTTTATTTTCCGTAAAAGACGCGCTTTATTGGTATCCATCTAGATTATATTGAAGTTCCTCTGAAATTATGAATACCGGATAAAGATATTTAATTCTGTATGTTGGTCGCACAGGATTTACTTTCCCAGTCATTTAAATCAAACAGATTATATTTGCCAGGTAAAAGAGGTTTACATATATGTATTACTAGCAGTATAGCACGGCGTTGCTCGGGTGCAATGAAAGCTTTAAAACTAATCCATGGTCCTGGAGCTTAGACTGTTTGGACGTTGTCACGAAAGACTAAAAACCAATAGTTGTTTCCAGTTAAAGCGAAACCGTAGACTGAAAGGAAAATGAATGGATGTAAGTCAAACTTTGATTTCCTGGTATCGATATCAAATAAGTTTTTTTCGTCGTAAACTGAATTTTGAAGGCTAAATAAGTCCTCTGAGTAAATGGTATCATGGCTGAGACTAAGGACTACAATTATACCTACTTAGAGCCAAACCCGAAGCAAAAACTAAAATAAAAGGGCTAAAAATATACAGACATACAGGCAGATAAACACACACACACAAACATCTTGCCTTTTTTTTAAAATATATTATCGATTTTCTGCACTATTGTAAGAACTGCAACCTTGAAACTTCTGAATATCGTTTCTCATGTCTTTGTCTATGAGTGTATCAAATTTGATTAAAATCGGACCACTCTTTCTATAACCCGATTTTTTCGATTATCGATTTTCGATATTTATTGGGGGGTACCTCGACACAAAACCTAGCTAAGAACACTCGCAGACGCTTATAGTAGAATTGTGTAAATTTTCAAGAAAATCGGTTCAGCCGTTTCGGAGTCTATAGGTAACGGACACACACACCGTCAAAGGTCCATTTATAAATAAGTTTACATTTAGATAGATAATTTGCCGCATTGTGGAGCCAACACCGAATATCAAGCTCTGTTCACGAGCGAATTGACTTTCGCGACGAGTTGTGTGACCATTCCGCTATGATAGGTGGATTTAATTCACTGAGCATCGCGCATTTGGTTGATTGATTCGTTTTTACGGCTTATCAACCCTTTGCAAGTTATTTAAAGCCAGAAAAATTAGCCCATAGCTGAGGGAGAAGAAGTGGATTCATACCTTTCCCAAGGGTATTTGCACGTAAGTGAATATAATGAACCCAACGGGAATTGGAAGTCGGCTCTCCGATTAACAGTTCCGAGCGATTACCTATTATACAACTTGCACATCCAAACTTACAGCACCTGATATTCTCAAGCCGTCACCTATCTAGATACTGACCAGGCTCGATGTTTTTTAACTTTGGTGTTTGTATAGGAACCGGTGTTTCAACGCTATATGGCCGTAAGCCTCGTATCGCACATGGTGAAACGGGAACGGATTAGAGGTATAAATATTGGAATATTCCGCTCCCCCAACTGGGAATCTTTGAAAATCTATCACAGAAGTCCCTACTCTGGTAGGTGGGCTCGAACACAGATTACTGGCGTCATTTCAACCAAGACACAATCTTTTTACTGGCTACTACTGATATTTTGTAAGATTAGTTTACTATGTCACAGTGGGGAAATATTGTAGAAGATTATGCTGCGCCAATCTTTCAAATGTTTTTTAAAATCGGTATTTGAGAGATGTGCTTAATGTTTTTACATTTAAATCTGCGTTCGCATACAGATTAATGGTACAGTTGAGAAATACTCAGTGATGGAGCAGGCACCTAGCTAACGCTCAGAACAATGTTACACCAATCTTTCAGACCTACCTATCTACAACATCACCCTTCGATGTACTGACCTTTCTCTAAGCTTGCACACCAGCCAATATCGCCCTTGGAAATGACGCAACACTTTCAGCCACGAGATACCCCCTTTTTCAGTTGTAAATATTCAAACGAATTACATTCCTTATTCTCACCAGCTGTAACCTTTACGACTAAGACCCGCTCTGCTACGCACATTGTTGCGTGCCACTCTAATTCTCTTTGTATTCAATTAATGAGATGTAAGTTCCACTTTACGCTACTTTATGGAACTGACACCCAAGAGGATGTTTCTTCGATCACTACGATCTTAACCTGTTCAAGTCTAAGGTCAATCGTTATCTTATTTACATATCTCATAAACTGTGCCTCTTACTCTGTAAGTGCTTCTTTGGCCAGGTACAATATAAACATCATTGTAAAAAAAAAAAAAATCACTGTTATTTCTATAAAGCAATTTATTAATACTCATATAATGTTAGTGGTAGTGGTAGTGGTGGTAGGGAAAATGATGCTGATGGCGGCGGGATGTTGATGTTGTAATGATTGTTGATAAAGATAAATATTAGTAAGTAGACTGAACTCCGAAACACGTCGTCAATAACGGGCTCGATGGGTCGACATACACGGCTGTCCGAATTCCACTGTGCAAACATTAACAAGATATAAGCGGGAGAAGAGGCCAGCTATGGATTTGTACCGATTCAAGGAAATCAGACATTTTTGCTGCGGTTATTTATAAAAAGAACTTGACTCCTAAATGTACGAAACGAAAGGGAAAAAAGAAAAAAAAATTAAATAGGGTAGGCGAGTGAAAAAAAAAAACAACAAAAAACGAAAGATGAAAAATAGAAAACAAACTTTCTTTCCGAGTTGGGTCCCGTCGTTTTATATCATCTGATTTTTTTTTTCTTTTCCTTTCATTAAGTACACAAGTAAATCCCTACTTTACTCAATTTTATACTAAAAGAAAGGAAGGGGAAATGTTTCAAAACAGGCGTTCGTTTTTCGCTTGCTACGAGTCGCCTTTTTTAAAAAACAATTATGAAAGATTTTTTTTTATTTTATTTTAAGTTATTTTAATTTTAATTTTGTTTATTTTTTAGTTTTAACTGACTAATATTTCTCTTTCAATTCTTGTTAAAGAAAAAATAATGAATTAATTTTCGGTGTGTTTTTTTTTCAATTTCCCAACTCAAACTTCATTTACACAACTTAATTTCACTTCGGCTACTTACATATCCTCTCGTTCATTTCTCTGTCTGTCGCCCATTTCTTCTCTCCCTGACTCTTTGCCGGAATTTCGCTGAGGTGCCGAAAGAAAGACATACAGAAGAAGAAAAAAGAAAAAGAAAAGATATACACATATAAAGATAGACAGCTCAATATATCTAACTGAAGTATCTATTTCCATTCTACAACATGGCTTTCCTTTCCAAAGCCGCTAGCCTCTTGAAATTTACTGTTCCTCGTGTGGATTTTCCCTGGATAACAAAGCCGGCCGATACAGACTCCGACGCAGTGAGTATAATCTTTTTAAAACTTGTTCTCAATTCTGAGTCACTCTTTTGTACGCTAATTTCATAGACAATTATTCATGCAATGCCTTCGATCTTCATTGGGTGTTCCATACTTAGGTTCTTGTATTAGACGATATAAAATGGTTGATTAGTAAACACAGACATATGAATGGTTATAGGATAGTTCTCATCCCGACCAAACATCGAATATATTTTTTTTCAAGTCTCTCTTATATTTATGTTATCATCCTTTGACGTGAATGAAGCAGTGGTTGGTTAGCTTGTCTCACCGACCAGTTTAAATACAGTAAAGTCAATCCTCATTGGGTACACTATGCTTGTGATTTTGTAGTTGTTCTCTGGCTGCATGCACCTATTTATTAATGAACACACACACCTGTAACAAATCGGTGAATCGAGTTCGAATTTCAGTTAAAGCTACTTATTATCACTTTGCTCTCGGAAAGACATGAAACCACCCGTTTTCGCTTTGTCATATGTGTTGTTAAATGTCTCGTCACTGGAATGTCACACTACTTGGGAAAAAGTGGTTGAGTATTCACATAGCGAAATACTGGTATCTACACAGACAATCGAAGGAAGATCTTGTTAACTCCGAGTCAAAGCTGAATTTAAATTTACCTATATATAGACATATATATATGTGTGTGTGTGTGTGTGTGTGTGTGTGTGTGTGTGTGTGTGTGTGTGTGTGTGTGTAATGTTTCATTCCTTGATATTTGACATGAAATCTTTCAAAAATTCAGGATATTCGCTTCATAAGGCGATCGATAGAATCCATTTCATATATTTTTGTAAATATATCAAAATTAATATTTTACACTATTATAGCGATACAATTTTAGACAACAAATCGTTTATCTTCTTACAACTTATGGTATTTACTGCGCGTCACTTAGTATAATACAATGTATGGAACACACAATAATGATCGAACTCACTACCGTAGTAATGCAAGATTAAACTTGCTCACCGATAAGGCCACGTCGGCGTGGGTAAGTGTTAGCAAGCTAGGCCAGTTGATCATTACTACTGAGTATTAAGATCGATCGTTAACGGCTGCCCAATAATTATGGACTTACGCAAAACTAAGCTAAGATTTAGATATATAACAATTTGGTAACTAATGCTCCAGCGTGAAGTTTATGTATAAATTGACTGCGCATTTGACTTGATAAACGAATCTTGGTAAACTCGCAAGCTTGTCTAATATTTTAACCATATCAGCTCTTGGGGGTCGACTCCAGTTTTGCCACAAAAATCTTGTAGAATCGTCTTTACCTTGAGGTGTGGGTAAGTTCTCTTGCCCAAAACTGACAAGCTAAGTTGTGATTGGTTGCTACAGTAACTCGAGAACCCGCAGTATTCGTGGACACGCACGCACTTTCTCTTTATTTGCCTATAAACGCTTCCCCGAGAACAAATAACTTACATTCCTACAGTGGATGCTTCGGTTTCCTTAAGATTGCCCAGTGTACCAGCATTGGTAATTTGGTAATCAAAGAAAGGGGTTTGACTGGCAGATTAGCTAGTTCGTCTATGCAATTTAGTCATCACTCAGCTTTCCTGTTGCTTTGGCCTCATGTCAAAGTTCATAATATATGGATTTCTACCATTGAGTGATATTTAAAATTTTCGTCTCACAGATCAGTTCTCTTATGCCGTAAGCTTGATCCTCACAGTGTATCTCCTTACTATGATTACCTTGTATCAGACTAAGCCGGTTCCCGTGCTATCACCGAAGTTAAGCAACGTTGAGCCTGGTTAGTACCATGTTGGGTAAACGCTTGGGAATACTAGGTGCTGCAAGTTTGGATGTGTGAGTGATGTAATGGATAATGGTTCGGAATTGTTAATAGGAGAGCCGAGTTCTAATTCCCGTTGGGTTCGTTATATTACACACAAATACCCTTGGAAATTGTATGAACCAACGTCTTCTTCCCCAAGCTATGGGTTAATTAGGACATATCACTAAACCATTGTTATCTTTAAAAAATTTTACAATCTAAAAATATTTTCTGGATTTAAATAACATGCAAAGGATTGATAAGCTGTAGAAAACGAATCAATCATACTAAGCCAATGTTAATAAATATTTTTTATTCTTTATGTGCCTAGTCCTGATTAGGACGTAGGTGATCATGTTTCTGCCCTTCGTATCTCTTAATAAATTTTGTCTTTTTGTTATTTGTTCTGAACCGTGTTCCATCATCAATTTACTCTACCTCACTAAGTGTGTCATGCATCGTTTTCCTCTGTCCCTCTTGCCTTCAATTAGTCTTGTGAGTATCAGATTTTCCATGCCCGTTTTTCTCATTATGCACCCTACAAATTTTAACTCTCTCTTTCTGATGTTAAGTATAAGTTTCCTTTTTGTTTCCATTTTCTCTAAAACTTCATTGTTGCTTACATGTTTGGTCCATGGAATCCTCAGCATCCTTCTGTAGAATCATATTTCTGTCGCTTGAAGTCTCTTCTTCATTCTGTCTAGCATTCATTGCTATATAGGAGGTCAAATATCACATAACTGTTCAGGACGTAAGCGATAGTGACTTTCGACATGGTTCTTTCGATAATTTCTCTGGGAAAGATAGTGGGATGATTTTCCTTTGCCATCTTCATGGGTTTGAATTCAGTTATTCTTATATCATGTTTTTTTGTATTTAACGCATAGCTGGAAACAGAAGAGTAGAGATGGATTAATGTTTTTTTTTCCCCCCAAATATATGTGTGCAGAAGACGCGACGGAATTCGAACTGGACATACGGTTTCCTTTTTCCTCGCTGGCAACCGTTACAACACCCGTACATTCCATTATATTTTTTTATTATGTTGAAATATGACTGTCATACTTTTATGTTTACATTAATGCCATAACTTTGTCACAGATTTATATAACGTCTGTCTGTTGCAAGTAAATTTCTTGGGTCCTAGGACCCACCATGCTACTTACATTGTAGCAAGCCATCTACATTCCAATTGTATTCCGTCGGCGAGAAGTTCCACGCAAACAGCTTCTTTCTGCGAACCACCGCCTTGTGGTACAGACTCCCAAGAGGATGTTTTCCAGGTCACTCTAATTATTACCTGTTGAAGTCTAGAGTTAACCATTATCTTCCCCTCCTATCCATATAAACTTGCTAACCATTACACCGACGTGGTGTAATGGTTAGCACGCTTGTCTCGCTAGAACCTGTTACAACTAAGTAGTGAGTTCGATCCTCACTGGGTACTCCATACTTTCGGCCTTGTGCAGTGCTTAGAAAATCAACTATCCATATAAACTACCACTTAATGTAACCCTCTACCTGGAGTGGTCCCAAACGTTCTACAAGGTGAACCTTACTGTAAAAAAGAAAAAAACATATGTTAAAAAGGGATATTTATATATAGTAATTCTAGGGTGATCAGTTTAGTACTTAATGACAATAGGAAACGGATTCTCTATTTTATGTTACATGGGATTTTACTCGAATCGAAAAAGAGACTTGAATTTGCGGCAACAATTAATGTTGGCTTTTCGTCATTAATTCTTATTATGAAGAATTATTAACACTTCCTTTCATAATGATACATTATTTAGAATTTGCTATATTTATAGGGAAGTAGAGGTACCTCGATGTGGTATAATGTTTAGCAAGCTTGTCTTGATTACAATCGAGTTGTGAATTCAATCCACACTAGGCACCCCTATATTTTCGGCCTTGTGCCACATCTAATCTGCGCTTAGAAAATCAATTTATAGGGAAGTAGGGCCCAGTTTAAGATATAGGATCCAACAGTGCATGGTGACTGTTAATTTCACACCTCCAGGCGATCTTCAGTCTTGAAGCATGATACTTTATCACCATGCACTGTTGATTCTTACATCCAAACACGCACACTCTTTATTACTCTCTCATATATATTCCTTCATCCTTTATTTTTCTATCACTCCCTCATTCTCTCTCTCATCCTCTCTCTCTCTCGTAAAGTATAAACTGCACTATTTACATTTTATAATTATAACGAAATTTTAAAAATTACTTTACTATTATCTGGCAGCTAAAAAAAAAAAAAGATATCAATAAATTACGTTTTTTTTTTTTTTTTTATGAAAATAATAAAAGAATCTATTTGTTTTCTACCATCAAAAGAGTCCAGTACCTACAGGAACTTCCCTCGTCTTTTTTTTTTCGTCTTCTTATTTATTACTATTTTTTAAAATATCCCTGGTGATTTTAAAGAGAAATAAATCAATTTCTTGGATAACGATTTTATAAAGAGTTCCATAAGCATTTTATTCAAATAAGGGTAAAAAACAGAGCAGAAATTGTCATTTGAAAAGAAAAAAAATTTAAACTGTTGTTACTTTGCTATTAACTTGAAATATATCGATTCCTTATAAAGTGGAAGAATAAAAGTTATCTTAAGAAATTTATTAATTTTGTTTCCGGTTAAATCATGCTGAAAGCACTGGTTTTCGTTCATAAATTCGAGACCCTTCTAAGCCATCAAGGCATAAGCAACGCCAGATTTTCACCTTCTGAATGTAGAGAGGTCGCATAAGATGAGTACCACGACAAACTGATCCCACATGTAAACAACGATGAAGTTTTATATAGTCCTTTTTGTTTTCTATTATACGTAACAGCTGACATTTATAGGGATACATAATAAAGAAAGATGGCTTGGAAAATTTGACACTTAAAAGAGGGTCCGAGGGAAACAGGACATAACCTGCATAAGGAGCTTGAGTAAATGGATGGCAGAACAAGGTTTAGCAGAGATAGCAAAGACAAAATTTAGTAAAGTCTACAAAGGACAGGGAGTTGTAGAGAGCCATGATCAGTAACGTTCTGAAGAGTCACTGCACATGGAAGAAGTTACGAAAATGATAAAAAATGAACTCAATTGTAATTACACTCTTCGATTTTTATGACAAAAGTTAATTTTCCTTAATAAAATTGATAAAAAAACCGGTGAATGTAAGATGTATGCATAATTAAGATGATAAATGCACCCAATGACATTCAGTTTATAATAACTGTCCTTATTAAACATGTTGATAAAAAAGCTGTTTGGTGGGTGCCACGTTTTATGATGCAAATTAAAAGTAAAATACATTTTATTGGTAAACAAATCCAAGATAAACAACAAGCATAGGTGTATATTTGATAAAATATCCCATAAATGAGAATAAAGTTTTATTTTATTATTTTACATGTTTATATGGGCTCGTTGATATTTTATAAGCTACATCAGTTCTTCAATCATTGATTTTTTTTTTTATTTAACTTTTTTACTGTTTCGACTTTAAAATAATTTTTAGCACTTTTAATGCTCCCCAGAAATTTTCATTGCTTAAATATTTTCCATTCTAATATCTTATTCTATTATGTATTATGTCTCTTCAGGATATGGGTGATCAGAACTGTCCACAACTTCCTGTATTTGTAGACATTAGTAAAATCTGTTCTTTTTCTATATCTCAGAATCTCTGTTCTGCAATTGTGTACACAAGCTCGTTACGTAGGTTTTGCACTGTTTTCGTCTGTCCCTCTTGCTTTCAAAATGTTTGGCAGTGTCAAATTCTCTAAACTCTGTTTCCTCATTGTGTGTCTTAGAAATTTCAATTGGTTCTTTCTGATGCTGCGTATAGGTCACCTTTTTATTTTCATTTTCTCTAAAACCTTTGCCGTTGCTAACGTGTTCAGTTGGTGTTATTCTCAGAATTCATCTGTAAAACTACGTTCTCCAACTGTGATGGGATGGCCCAAACATTCACTACCATATAAGAACCAATATTAAATAACAGTTCAGTACTCTTTTCTTTTTTTTTATTGGATTAATAACCACTGTAGATAACTGATATTTTTAATCATTCTACCCCAAGCAAGGCAGTACTGCCACTGGTACAGAAGGGGCTACATGAGAGAAGATTGAAAGGTTACATAAGAGGAGAACGAAGACAAAGAGGGACCGAAGATAAACCGGTTACAGGGTGTGTCATATAACGGGCAAGAGAAAGATGGGAACACTGGTGTGAAGATAGTTGCGTGAGAGTAGAGTAAAAAAGGGAGAACAAAATTCAGAGGGTGTTGGGGAAAGGATAAGAGAAGTATGGGAGTCACGGGGATAAGAGATGGTAATTGATGTTGCGTTTAAACACTTGGAGAGTGTAGCTAACAGAGAAGCGAGTATACGGAAGGGAGTTTCACAAGCGGGAAGTGCGAGAAAAGAAGTTAATAGAGTAGAAGTGGAGTTTGCATTTGGTTGTTTTAACTGTAAAAAAGAGGGACCTTGTTGCCAGTCTGGTTACTCGAGTAAATTTTTGTAGAGGAAGCACCAGGAAGCTAAGCTCGTCGGAACAGAAGCCATGAAAATGTGTGTAGAAGAGACAGAGGGAAGCCACATCCCGTCGGTGAAAAAGTGGCTGGAGTCGAGCTGCCAGGTCGGGATCGATTACATTGCGGATTCTCTTCTGGAGCCTGTCGAGACCCCTGAAATGAATAGCAGGGGCTTCTGACCAGATATGACAACAATATTCAATGCATGGGCGAGTGGTTGATTTGTATATGTGAAAGATGGACTCAGACAAGAAAAACTTCCTGATCCGACGCAGTGACTCAACCTTCCTAGCAGTAGATTTAGCTGTTGATTTAATCTTGAGGTCGGCGGTTGAGAGAGTGAGGCTGAGAAGATACAGTGTGTTGCTTTCGGGAAGACTAGCTAGAACCATGTTAATGAGGGGCAAGAGGGACTGTCTATGGTGGTTGACGGATAGCAGCTTCGTTTTGGAAGCATTAAAGTTTACGTGTCATTTCTTACCTCAGTCCACTACAGATTGGAGGTCCTTCTCAGCAGCGAGGTTGTCTTTGTCCGCCTTGGCAGATTTCTGACTGAGGCGAGAGTAAATGGTGGTGTCGTCAGCGTAAATGCCTACTTGGGATTTGATCACAACAGAGAGACCGTTGATAAAAATCAGAAAAGGCGTCGAGCCTAGGATGAAACCCTGAGTGACACTCGTGTGATAGGATCTGGAGGCGTGCCCGTCAAGACGACCTTCCTTATGTGGTTTGATAGGAGCGATTGATTCAAACCAAGCAAGCGTCCAGTGATACTATAGCACTGTAGTTTGCACAGAAGAGGTGTTGCATTATAGAATACTAGCATCATAGCCCGGCGTTGCCCGTGTAACTCAGAACATTTTAATAGTAGAAGATGCCACTTTTTATTTTACATATTTTGTTTTTGTTTGAAAAAACACATTTAAAAAAAATATTTCTTTTGTTTCAAAATTACGGGGAAAAATATTCACATTTTTTTTTGTTGACCAAATGAATTTTTAAAACGTCGGAATAAAAATTAAATATAAAGGCTTATTTTTTTTTTATTTCTTTAATAAAAAATATTTTAGTCGCATTTGACACGTGATTTGATTTCTGTGACGTAAAACGTCAGAATAAAAATTAAATATAAAGGCTCATTTTTTTTTAATAAAAAAATATTTTTGTCACGTTTGACACGTGTGATTTGATTTCTGTGACGTAATTCAGCAACCATCTTAGATCTTAGATCTTAGATGTTTTACGGAGCAAATGTAAACAATCGTGTCCACTGGCCAAAAAGTGCAAAAGGGAAAATTGCTGAACTTAAACTCAAAAAGTATGTGTCGACCTGGCTTCCCTGTAGATATGTATCCCTAGAAAGTTTGAATGACGTAGCTTAAAAAATGTAGGCGTTCATAGGGAACAGTCACACAAAGACTCACAGATTGCCTTTTATATATATATAGATTATACAAGAAGACTAAACCTCTAATGAAAAAAATGTCCTAATTAATATTTCAAACTCCAATTAATATTTTAAATCTTTCAATTTCTTTTGACAAGATGGGCAATAGTCAGCATTGCAAAATCTAAAGGAGTACGATCGTGCATGTATAAATTCTTAAAGCTTTTTGGTTGTCCAAGAACAAAAGTTTTCAGAACGTATCTTGATACCATCATCAGTTTTAAAAGATCTTATAATCTTACTTCCTAAAACGCTAACTCGAAACATTATTCCACATCTTCACCTGTTGTCTTCTAAGTTGTATTGATCGATTCTTTCCATAAAGGATTCAATGTAGCTCTACATTCATCAATAAAATTTACTGCTGAGAAATCAATTCTGAAATGCTTCTTTGCTCAAGTTACACATTTCTCATTGTGAATATGACATTTAGTTAAAGATGTTTGCCAATGTCTTTAGGTATTTTTGTATGTCTTTCTCATGGGGCATAGTAATCTTTGTATGTCTGATACTAAAAAATAAATATCGGTAATTATACTACTTTATATAGTTATATGAAATCCTCTTCAAGACACCTGAACATTTTTGTGTAATCTGGATGTTTACTGTATACCTTTTAAATGTTACAAGTTACATGAAAGATGTTATGCAAAGCGAACGTGTTGGTTCAATACATCACATCATAAAAATGTTCATTTGAATTGGGATTTGAAAAGTTTTGTGACCAGAATAACACAGTGATGTCTTAGTCTCTGAAACTGTTCTATCTCGTACAGTGTAGCAGGGGCGTTATCTTGTTGAAAGATGTCAATACCATCATAGAAGACTGTTGTCATGAAGATACCTACCTGATCTTTAATGATATTCACAAATATGTTACATGATTAAATGTCTTTCCTATTGTCATTTATCAGGATACACTTATCCAAACCATCAGATTAACTCCATTGATTTATTTTCCTGTATCGAAGTATTATCGTTTCTTCAGGGTAACGGAACACACGTACGTTATCTCCCCCACCCCTAAAATACAAAAAATGAACTCCTCAAAGTAGTGTTAATTATTCTGAAAGTAACAAACAGATATATTGAGACAGTAGCTGTCATTCTTGCCATATGTTGTAAGTACTAAGGTTTTGTCTCATTTGTACGCATACATATATATATCATCATCATCATCATCTCACCCTTTATACACCCAATGGTGTGTAGAGCAGTAACTTTTTGTGACTGTTTCCGTAACAAACTGTTTTTTATGGGGCAGGGTTGTTTGCCCTGCGCCCAACCCCAAAACCTGGAGGACCAGTGGACCAGTCCTTACGTTTACAGCACCTAGTATTCCCAAACGGTCACCCATGTAAGTACTGACCAGGCTTGATGTTGCTTAACTTCGGTGATCGGACGAGAACCGGTGTATTCAACACTATATATGTCACCCACATATAAGCCTGTTTCGCTGTATCACAGCTTATCAGTGTGGCTAGACATATCCACTTGCTTCTGGCCGGGATCGAAACTCGACCGATTTGGTGTCAGTCGGAGTCGCTACTCCCTAGGCACATGGAAATCAGAGAATGGAAATTTGAACGTGTTGCATAGAAGCAGTGTATACACACGCCAGTCACCGAAAGTATATATATATATATATATATATATATATATATATATATATATATATATATATATATATATATATATATAACACGTTTAAGTTCTTATGATTTTCGCCATATTCGTGTCTTTTATCAAGTTTCTGGCTCTAATAAAAGTCCGAGAAACGTTGAGGCAGCACTTAAAAAAATCTTCACTGAACAAGACGCAACTTTCTGGATGTGTCAGAAAACTATAACAAATGAATTTTGGTTTTCAGGGAAGAAATGATAATCACACATGTGTGACTTTTTTTTTCTTGTGCTAGGAAAATAAATTAGTCATAAGTTCAGACAGCAAATGCAATGATAAAAATATCTTGTATTTGAACAGCTATGAAGGGAGACGAATTGGCAATGGAGGCAAAAATAAATACTAGCTTTACCTACATATCCAACAATATTTCCAAATGAATGCGTTCAGCCTTAACTATTCAGATAATGTTGTTCTGTTCATACGTAAACACGCACACACACACACACACACATACATACATACATACATACATACATACATACATACAATTTAGGGGCAGCTACCTTTCTTTCAAATATCTTTCATTAAATACGGCCGACAAGGAAGATTTAATTATCTTTTTAAATTTTTTCCAGCATTCTAACATTTTCCGTTTTGTTGGCGTTAAGGTATATAAAAATTTTCATTAATTTTTTTGTTCTAAGCCACTTCTATAGCCATTTTCAAGGATGTTTTTGTCGCTGGTGTTGCTTTTCCTTTATTTTATTTTTGAAAAAGAAGCGTTAATTCCAGGCCTTTACGTGTTGCGCGACTGGAATTCGCATGAGAATCTTTCTATTAAAAAAAAACTTTCAATTTTACATTTCCACTATAGAAAGAGAAAATTATTTGATAAATAGTGCCTCTCGAATAACGAGATGTTTCTAATATTGTAATTTATATAGAATTCTTGTGCTTTCGATCAGAATTTTTCTTAAAGGGTTTCGTAAATTATGGGTTAATAAATGTTTTTTCTTATGACACTTTGGTTTGATAAATGACATGTAAGGCGTCTACTGTAGGAAGTGGTAGTGTGTACGATATAGATAATGGATTTGTGACAAGAAACAGTCTTGTATCAAACATTGAAAATCATACACTATACTTGTCATCGATAGTTTAGATTTTATGGGGTTATTTTGACAAAATTTATGGTTTTCCATTTTCTGTAATATATTATAAATTTTACATGTATTTCAGAAATTACGGCAAAAATATGATGTTTATTAATTTTTCGTGTAGCGAATTCGTCTTGCTTATAACTATTGTGCATCTGGTTGCAGTAAAATATATTGATGATATGCATTATTTTTATTACTGGTGTCGTGTATTTTTTGTTAGAATAATTTTATTTGTTTATCAGTGATGAAGTCGAGAAAATTATTATTGACAAATGTTTATATAATGCGTTTTAGTTCACTCAGAAATATTATTTGGGAAGAATTTTGTTGTCACTGCTATTTTATATATCCAACAAAACGAAAAAAAATATCAGGATGCTAGAAAAACTTGTCGGCCGTATTTAATGATATATAAACTCTTTCTGAAAAAAGCCATAGGGAGATTTGAATGAACCCGAGTGGCTGGAGCGTTCGCTTTTTGACCATGAGACCCAGGTTTCGAATTTCACTCTGGTCATTTTCAGGACGATAACCTTTACATGCAATCGGTCTGGGAAATTGGAAATTGTCTGGAAATTGTCTGGAAATTGTCTGAAAACCATCCCACAGAAAATTAATTTAGTCATATTTTGATGAAAATGTTTTATTTTTATTTGTTTTTAGAAAAAACTTCTAATCTTGTATTCCAAAATGTATTAATGTAATAATTTTTTTCCTTCAAAAATGTGTTATGGTAATAATTTTTTTCCTTCAAAAATGTATTGTTGGTAATACTTCTCCTTCAAAAATGTATATTTTTTATAAAAGTCTATTTTTTTTGTATATATTTCTATACAGGACTATTTTTAAATTTTTATTTTGACCCAAGTTTGGTGGGGGGTAACTATTTGCCCATAGCTGGGACCTTGATTGGGAGGTTGTCAGGAGTATGGAATCACCTCTTAATTGTTGTTGTGTGTAGCACCTGTTACGGTCCCAGCTATGGGTTAATAGTTCACCTCCAAACTGGGGTCAAATCACTATGAAAGACTTTTATAGAAATATATACATAAAAATAGACTTTTATAGAAAAATGTACAACAACACTTTTCTGAAAGAAAAAATTATTGCTATAACATATTTTTGAAGGAAAAAATTATTACCAGCAATACATTTTTGAATACAAAACTAGAAGACATCTTCAGTTTTCTAAAATAAAAAATCCATCAAAATCTAACTAAATCAACCTTCTCACTATAACCAAACATTAAAACAAAAACCTTTAAAACCCTACCTTTTTGGCATTAAATAATCAACAGAGATTGATATGCCGTTAAAAAAAAACTTAATCTCAAACTCAATACCAGAAATACGACTTATGATTTTCTGGGAGTTTTCAAAAGTAGTAGAAAATGTATATAATCATAATTCCCAAGTCTGAAACCCGGGTACTTTTTCATTATAGGTTTAGTCTTCTTGTATAATATTCTATAACGCAACACCTCTTAAGTTGTTTTTTTCTAGAACAATCTTTTTGTATAACACTGTATCAGATATTGTGTTGTCACAATTTGGCTCAAGAGCAAAACCTACTTAGTAGAAAGGAGGGTAGTTTTTTTGTGGTGAGATGGTGTATTCATTAAATATTTTATTTGATCTAAACGTTTCACTGTACAATGCAACAGATGATTCATGAGTTTACAGTATCTACGTAGAGTATTGACAATCTTCGCACTTCATTCAAAACAAGAAAATATCACATATGAACTTTTGTCTGTGAGGCTAAAAAAAATTAATTGCTTTCTTTTCATTCAATACTCCTGTTGACACAAACTTGCAGCTTTCTTCAACGCATTACCGCCCGCCACGAAATTAACGAAAATACCGAGGAAAAAATATCCCCTCACACTGTTGCCTTTTACTCTCATCATTTATTTATTTATTTTTAACTTTTGACACGTGCTATCAATTAGTTGACTCAGTGCATTGCAATAAAGTCTGTCTGTTATGACTGTACTTTTTTTCTTGGAGTCAGGATACACGTAATAATAATAATAATAATAATAATAATAATAATAATAATAATAATAATCCCTTAAATATCGTGTAATTTTTTTATTTCGATCCGAGCGTAAATTATTGGAAATACGAAACGACTCCAACAACGAAATCTGTATCTCCGCAGTGTAAACATAAAAAAAAGTATGTATTTTATTTCCTTGTTGGTGCCTTTATTTTAACTGTCAACATTAGATTGCAAAATATCAAGTGACAATTTCAAATTAAAACTCAGCTGATTATATACCTGACTAAGAACTTATTGGTCTACCTCACATATGTACAGGGTGCGATGAATAAACGATCGTCCAAACTGTGTGTGTACGTGCGCACGCGCACGCACGCATACACACACAAAGTACTAAACATATTCTACAAGAAAACTGAATGCATAGTCATCAGCAAAAAGAGGAGCTCAAAATGACAATAACAGCTCGGGAATAACAAATTCAAGCAGATACTGAAATTTAAATACATAGTCGGAAGGTGTGACACTGAAATCCGAAGTAGTATTGGAATGGACAAGGACACATTCCAAAAGCTGAATATTTCGTTCGAAACAAAGACTACTGGACTGTTATGTGACATCTGGTCTTTTATATGGCAGCGAATGCTGGATAATCCCCTCAAAGATGAAGAAAAAACTCGAAGAGAAGTGTTATTCTCCAGAACAATGCTGAGAATATCATGGATCGAACACGTGAGCAACAACGAGGTTTTGGAAAAAATGGAAACAAGAAGGAAACGTATAGTTCTTGGGAAGAGGCAGTTGAAGTTTCTCGAACACGTAATGAAGAAAAAGGGTTTGAACAATCTGATACTCACAGGGTGGTTAGAGGGAAAGAGACAGAAAATATCATGTGACATGCTTAAGTAAATGGGTGGCATAGCGGGGTTTGGGAAAAATAACATGACAAAATGTATTAAAAGGAATAAGAGACAGGGAAATATGGAAGGCCATGGTCGCCTACGTCCTAAAAGAACACTAAATATAAAAGAAGATTCGTCAAGCTTATGCAAAAATATCTTGAAATACTAAATAGTAAATTTATTCAATAAAATCGCTATTGGCTTCCGCCACGACCTCTATATGATTTTGGAATCTCCAGCAACTCTTTGTTTAAGTCTGTGAATGCTGCCATAATCCTTTCCTTTAGTGTCACAAGAAATTTTGTTAGTCGCTCTCTCAAGTACGCTTCACACATAATAATCAAGGGGGTTGCAGTCTGGGGAGTTAGACAGATGTGAGGGATGATGTGATTGCAGAAACTGTTTGATAGCCATGACTGGGTTCTTCTGCTTGTATGACAAAGTGCAGTCCTGTTGCCAGCAGCCAACCTCTTGACCCAGGGCAGCACCACATCCTCAAGTCATTTGGTGTAGACCTCTGTGATGAGTCTGAGGCCATGTGGGAAGATAAAAGGAGGAAAAACATCACCATCACTAGTGATCACCCTAAACACCATGATGTTGACTGGATATTTGATTTTCATCACTTTCGGTACATCTTTTGGATGTGCGTTGTGGTGCAGTAGATATCGGCACGGAACGAGAAATCGGAGAGCCGAGTTCGAATTCCAATTGAATTCATTGCATTCACTTACGTGCAAATACCCTTGGGAAAGGTATTAATCCGTCTCTTCCTTCCAGTTATGGGTTAAATAACAGGACAGATTGGGTTCTATAGCCTTGGCTGGCAACCGGTCTACCGCAGAAAGCAATGGCAACCTACTGCGGGATAATCTTCTGCCCAGTCAGTCATGGCTCTTTCGAGACATGATCGCTTAAGCATGTTTCACGTATGGCACTTAACTGACTGACTGACATCTTTTGAGGACACAACATCTTCTGCACTGTCCTAAGATCGACATCCAAAATCGCCCTCGGTTCATAGACTAAACTATCGCCCGGTTCATAGACTAAACTATCGCCCGGTTCACACTCCACCCACGTCCATTGAACAGGTGAAGAGGCTCATCCCTTGTTCCCTGCTTAGGATGTGGTTTCCGGCTTTCTCTCTTCTAATCTTTTCACTCTTACGTAGCCCCCTGCATATCAGTGGCGTTACCGCCTTGCTTGGGGTGATATGATTTTTTTTAAAATTAGAGCTTCCGGCACGAATGCCAAGCAGTACAGCATGCCATTTCCACATTTCTGTCAGAATGAATTGCTACATGGTGTTCTTTTTCTCACAGACGGTGTCCAACTGACCCTACTATACTGTTCAGTCAACAAAATTAAAACAAACAACACGCATGTGCAAAATTAAAAATCTTTAAAATGTTCACTGTAATCTAAGTTTAAGAATGTTGACTTCAAATTTTCTATCGTCACTAGCAGTCTAGCCCGGCGTTGCTCGGGTGTAATGAAAGCTTTAAAACTAATCCATGGTCCTGGAGCTCAGACTCTTTCTAGCACGAAAGACTAAAAAGCAATAGTTGTTTCCAGTTAAAACGAAACCGTGGACTGAAAGAAAAATGAAAGGATGTAAGTCAAATTTTGATTTCCTGGTATCGATATCAAATAAGTTTTTTCCCTCGTAAACTGAAATTTGAAGGCTAAATAAGTCCTCTGAGTAAATGGTATTATTGGTTGAGACTAAGAACTACAATTATACCTACATAGAACCAAACCCGAAGCAAAAACTAAAATAAAATTTTCGATATTTATCTGGGGTACCTCGACACAAAACCTATCTAGGAACACTCGCAGACGCTTATAGTACAACTGTGTAAATTTTCAAGAAAATCGGTTCAGCCGTTTCAGAGTCTATAGGTAACGGACACACAGACACACTCAGACACACACACATACACACACAAAGTTTCATTTATAAATAAGTTTAGATTTTGATTTAGATATATTCTATTTTCTGATAATACCGTATCTAGTCATCCATACTTTCAAAATGGGCACGTTTCATACACACAAAAAAATTAAGAATCATTTTTAAAATCTTAGTGCGTGATGATCTCTATTCAGCTTTTCAATTTTCGCTTAGTAAATATAGTCTTCACTTCATAATTGAACGCAGACAAAGTTTAGAAGAATTTAAAAAGATTTTTAAAATTTTCTAAATCATTATAATGAAAAAATAAAAACAAATCTTCTAAAAATTCATTATTCATCGAAAAAAATTCTTCAGACTATAATGTCCTTAATATATATTATTTATAAAAGCAAATAATAATGCACAAAAAAAAAAAGTATTATTTAATTAGATAATGAAATAATGTCATAGCTTTACTGGGATTTTTTTATTTTACTATTCGGAGCAGATTTTCGAAAACATTTTGATATATATATATATATATATATATATATATATATATATATATATATATCCGCAGACAGATCTGTTTCGCTGTATCACAGCTCATCAGTACGGTTAGACATCCGATTGCTTTTTACCCAGGATTGAAACCCGACCGAATTGGTGTCAGTCGGCGATTCTACCTCTGAGCTATGGGTGCTCGGTAGAAGGAGAGACTTTTTAGCGTGTATATTATCATTATACACGCCCAATAGCTGAGAGTGTTCTAATTCATTGGTGAATGAACGATGCGTAGATGCTAGAGTAGCTATTGTTTTTCAAAGTTTACCATTCTTCCGGGTGTTTTTCAAAGTCTACCATTCTTCCGGGTGTGAGAGCGTAAAATGATCGATAAAATCAAATAAACAGCTGATCACGAAAATTGTTAACTGGGTAAGATGTGTTTTGTTTAACCCTCTAGGGCCATTCGTATCATATTTGATACAGTATGAAAACAAGCCCTGAAAGAAATATTTTCCTGAAAATTTTTTAAGAGAAATATTTTATAAATTTCAAATGAAAGCAGTACTGACTGCTCAGTCAATGAATACCAAATGTTTCCTTATAGGGAAATACTGTATCAAATATGATACGAATGGCCCTAGAGGGTTAATTAAACTGACCTCTGTTCGTCTTAGAACCTTTATTTTGCCTTCCACCAGCATAGCTGATGCTAATCTCCAAGAATATAACTAGCTGCGCCTTCTTGGTTTTTTGTTTTTCACTGACATGAAGGTGGGATGATTCTCTTGAATCCATCGTTAGTCTGCTGCAATGAAAGTTTGTTCACGACATAGTAAACAAAGAATGATAATTTTCCTCTGGACTGTGTATTTTGGTGTCCATTATGCATAACTACTCGTTTTAATCTATTAAATATTTCAGCCTGGAATTTTTTTATTTTTTATTTTTATCCAAATAAAAATATCGATGAAAATCTTATTTCCCAGGCATTCCATGACAATAACGAATCTCAGTTTCTCACAGTGGATTATTTTTGGAGCAGACCGGTCAGAATTACATGAAGGAAGCACGTAAGTTTCCAAGACTGTGAGAGTTTCTGGATGACATGCCTGGCTACTTGCACGTGCGGGGAAATTGAGATAGCCTGATTTAATAGACCGTACGCACATGCACATACAAACACGCGTGTACGTCTCTCTCTCCCCGTGTTTATGTAGGAGGGAGATGAAGTTATAAGCCTCTTATACATATATATAACATTTATAACATTTATATCTATAACATTTATGCAAGTATACATTTACACACACACACAATATATATATATATATATATATATATATATATATATATATAAATTGTGTGTGTGTAAATGTATACTTGCATAAATGTTATCTGTTATAAATCATGATCGTTTGAATGCGTCTGATAAAACAGGAAACCGTTTATATAAGCCGGTAGTTTGAATATTAAACACCCACAAGTTTGCGTCATATTAACTTTTCGGATTGTGTAATTCCGACTTCAGCTCGTCAGCCCATTCATGTGTGTGTGTGTGTGTGTGTGTGTGTGTGTGTGTGTGTGTGTGTGTGTGTGTGTGTGTGAAAGTGAGAGAGAGAGAGACATTTTAAACAGACTCCGTCGCTAAAAGCGCCTCCGAAAAAGCAAGGCTGAACAGTGCTTTATAAGCAACAATCCTTCTTGTCCTAGATTCTCGAGTGTGTGTGAGAGTGAGAGTGATAAAGAGAGAGGAAATTATTATCGACAAAAGCCTCATGTTTATACATAGATTAACATATTAGAAAACGAAGCTAGTTAAGTCCTTTAGTCTCCCGATTAGTATTGGGGGGGGGCACACCTAGGCGTTACTGCTGCGGTTTCCAGAGCAGCTAGTAGATTTTTACGAGATACAGTTTTGAATTCCAAGTTGCCCTCTTCCTAGACTGGTTGCTAAGGGCTGTTCTACTATTAACCAATAGCCGGGAAGGAGAAGAAATGAATTCATACCTTTTCCAAGGGAATGTAATGATCCCGACTGAAATTCAAACTTGGCTCTCTGATTTTTAACTGTTAACGAAGGCTGAACACTGTATTCTGTTGCTTATTGGGCTTTATGAGAATCGTGATATCGACAAAACGTAAGAAGGAATTCTAGGGGGGTTGGCGATAAATTCACTTCTTCCTAACTAATCCTGTTCTTTAAACATCAACTTAAGTCAAAATTAGAACGAATTAGAACGAAAAAGCGGCGGCTTTATCAAAAGGTGGGCGAGTCTTGCGCGATTGTGCCGAGGGAAAGGGGCCTATTTGGAGTGGCACATTGAGACCGCTTAGGAATTAGAATATTGGATGCCAATATACTATGTAGCCTATTTTTTTAATGTGGCCTCCGAAAAACCGTCACTGGTTTAGTATGTGACCTACCTTAAGAAGCGTATTATAAGGAAGTATTATAACTTGCTAGCAAGAGTTAGGATAAATATTTTCAATAAATAGCTGAATATTTATATCTATAAATATACTCTTACTGAAGTAGGACACCTTCATACAGGGTAGAGCACATACTGTATACTGGCACCGAATATTGTTTTAAACTGCATTGGCAATTCCCAGTTTAGGGTCGTTTTGTCTTTAGTTTCTACCTTAAAAGTTTACTCAGCCAGGCGATGTAACCTCATTGGCCTCTTTTCTTTTTTCCATCTGTTTCTTTAGTTTAATTTTAGTTTAAGCACTCTAGAAATAAGTGTCCGGCTCGAGGAACGAGTTGCTACAATTAAAGAAAATAGGTCATTTTGTTAAGTCTGTCGTTTGGAAGCTTAAGTTTTTGTTGTAGCATTATCCGTCCTAGCCACAGTAACTCCTGGGCTACAGGGAGTTTCGAAAGGGTTTCGGAAATAGCAAAGTATACACTGTACTCAAAACTAGACCTAAAAAGTGCTTATCAAGTTCCCCTAAATAAAGCTGACTGCCCTTTCACATTGGTAAATTGTATAATTTCAAAAGGATGCTGTTTAGGATCACAAATGGAGTGATTGCGTTTCAAAAAGTTTTGGATGAAATAATCGAAAAGAAATATCTAAAGGAAACATTCCCATATATCGATGACGTGACCATTTGCGGTATTAGGGAAAAGGTATATGGCACTAACTTGGCAAGATTCAAAGAACTGATTGTAAAGTACGGTCCCACATGAGAATGAATGCATCTACAGAATCACGAAAATAAAACTTCTAGGCTATGAAGTGAAGAGAACGTTAAACCAGACTCTAAAAGAATGAAACCTCTGTGAGAACTTCTTCCACTAGGCAATATGAAAGTTCAGAAGAGAATCGTCGGAATGTTCGCTTATTACAGGCGTGGATTCCAAACTATTCACAAAAAATTCATGCGTTAAATAACAACACTATATTCCCCTTCCTTACTAAAATAAATTACTCCTTTGAATATTTGAAAAGAGAATACGTGAGTTTAGCTTCAATGTTGAATCAGGCCTGTTGCATTCAGGTCAATAACTAACTCCTCTGACGAAAAGACTCCAGTAGAAAAAGAAGCTAACGTGATCACCGAAGCAATTAGGAAGTTTAAGTCATTACCTAAAATGTAAATATTTTATTCTTGTCACGGACGAAAAGCTATATCCTACATTTTCGTCATGCATAAAGCTTCGAAGACTAAAAACGACAAAATTCATCGCACAAACTCGCCAGGTAGGTTACTCAATGCATTTTATACATTTTCCTTCGATATGTACTGTGGGTGTTAAAATCTCCAAGCCACCATTTTTTATAACGAGTCCAATAAATTTCAGATATCTTTTTCTGATTCTGAGTATGTGTCCTTTTTGCTTCCATTGAGACTTCGTCGTTACTTACGCGATACATCCGTGTTATTCTCAGCATCTTTCTGTAGAACCGAGTTTTTGTCGCCTCCAGTTTTCTATTCAGGTGTAAGATTGTCCGGCATTCACAGTCATACAAGAAGATTGATATTACATAACAGTTCAGTATTTTTCCTTTGTTCATTTTTCCTGTTTCTTAGTACTTAGCTTTTGGAAGGCATCTTTCGTTATTTCACTACGTGTTCAGATTTTCCACCTCGATTAAAACACTTCTCAGATTTTTAAAGTTTTGTACTTGCTTGATACTAACATCTTTAAACCGTAGTTTGCATTTTAGGCTTTTTATATTGCCGACATCCCGCCTCGCTCAAAAATATTGAATTGGGTAGTCGGTTTAGTCGCCGACTGTCCGAAAAATAATTTATTCTATAGAGCATATACTTACTGACAATCTTTTTTTAATTATATACGTACCTGTCTCCTTCGGCAGGTGGGTGGTGAAGTTAGTACCACTTTGTAGTGAATGATGGCTTTATTGGTCAGAACTAGTAGGACAGTGGGAGCGAGAGAATGTAAATATTAAGTTAGTATAAGTCCGAATAACCCCTCTTGTGTTTTCAAAGACAAATGTAATATGTAGAAAGTTATTTCAATCAGGAGACTTCTAACGGCCTGAAAATAAAATGCACTTGGACCGGTATTCATTAGACAAAATATGTACACATGTTACAGAGAAAATAAAGTTAGATTTCTTCGATGAAAATTAACAATAGAATACTATATTAAATAAAGAAATAGCTTATCTTTACCCAGAGTCAAACAAACATGCCGTGCTCAGATCAGAAGTCGTCCGAGTGAAAGAAATTTAAAGAATCGTATATTTTTTCTTTTTTTTTTTTTCTTTTTTTTCGTTCGGCGATTCTAGTCGGCTGCTTCCCGAGCCGTTCTGAAGGGACTTTAGGCTAATGTATCAACAGACCCATTTGCAGTCATCCAGGACTTGACGGAGGGGAGAAGCTGAAAAACTACTTTTCAGACAAAAAGTTCCTATCGATTTTTTTATAAAACGAGAAATCAACGGCCAAAGTGGATAAGGCAACGAGGAACCACTTCATTATTAATCTCAAGAATAACCATGGATATGTACGAACAAATTATGAAACTTAACAGCAGGAAGGGGGTTAAGCCTAAAAATAATTGGCTCCTCACTCGGTAAGGAGCGGCATGCACAAAAGATGTCACCGGACCGTCATCCAGCGACTGTTAGCACAAACGGCGTAAAAGGACCAAATTCCTCATAACTGGTCCCTCGCCCGGAATGGAACAACATGTGCGACAGATGTCACCGGACCGTTATCCTGCGACTGTTCACACTAAACAAAAAAAATATAACTCTCGACACATGAAACGTCAGAACGTTGAAAAACTGTGGACAATAGGAAAATGCAAAGCAGGAGATAATCATATTGAACATCAATATATTAGGTATATGCGAAACAAGATGGCTGAACAGAGAAGACTTTGTCAGCGACAACCACAGAATTATATACACAGGCGGTGAAAATAACGAAAAAGGAATCGGCTTGATACTGGAACAAGACATGAAGTAAATGCGTTCTGAGAATACTGCCTGTTATCTGAAAAAACTATTGTCGTTAAACTGAAAGCAAAGGCCCTCAATCAATATATATATTATAGTGGTATATGCACAGACAATACAAAATGCAAAAGAAGAAATCGAATCTTTCTATTTCATGCTGGACAACGCCAAAGCTCACTGCAAGTCACAAGAAATTAGAATTATCATTGGAGACCTGACTACCAAAGTTGGGAAGGAGAAACGGTTGGCAATGACTAAGCAATCACAATGACCGGAGAGAAATGTTTTCAATGGCGCACAGTGTTCTTGAAACCAGGTAATAACCACCACCTGGTTTCAAGAACACCCAAGACGATTATGGACATAGAGAAGCCCAGAAAGAGAAACGAATAACCAAACATAACTACGTAACTATCAACCTGAGATTCTTTCTCTCTTCTTGGCACTATTTTCTTCTCCATTGCAAAAGGTATTCAAGTGCCAACTGCGGAAGCGACCACCTCCCGGGTATATGCAAACACTAAGGAAGAAACTTCAGAGTTTGAAGAATCCTAACACAGTAGCCATACTACAATACGACAGATTCTTGAACAACTTTAACCTACAAGAATACTTTCAGACAATGCGAAAAGGAAATACGAAGGACAAACTGGGAACAGAAACTTGAAATTGAACACTCTAAGTAAAACTCTTCCCAAAGAAAAATGGACGCAGAAGAAAAAATGAGTGGTTCACCGATGAAATTCTTGACATGATGCAAAAGAGACAGAAAACATTGTCAAGACATGGAATGAAATACAGTAAACTACACAAGGAAATAAGGAGCAAATGCAGACAGGCTAAAGAGGAATGGCTCAAAAACAAATGCTGTGCAAAAATAGATTGAGCACAACAAATAAGAGATATGCGTAAAAACATAGAGAACTAACAGGACAAAAAAACACTCTCGGCAACTAGATGCATAAAATTCAAGGACAGAACGCTCATATTAGAGAAAGAAAATACTTTAACGATGGGATAAATATATCGGAGATCTCTTCCACGACAAAACAGGACAGCCGGCAATACACAGAAATACTAACGGACCAGAAATATTAAAAACCGAAGTAGAAGCTGCACTAGGCAAATTGAGCAGAAACGAAGTAGCAGGACCAGACGGTATTGTAACAGAAATGCGGATAGCCTTAGACGATTTCGTCGTAGATAGAATTACAGATATAATAAATGAAATCAAAAACAGTGGCAATATACCGGAAGACCTAAGCAGATCGATTTTTATTGCACTGCCTAAGAAGCAATGCCCAAAGGAGTGTGAACTCTACCGAACAATCACCTTAATGAGTCACATAACAAAATTGATTCTGATGAACAGAGCGCGCAGCAGAATCGGGTCAGAGATCGGACAAGAACAGTGCGAGTTCATCAAAGACACCGGAACAAGAAACGCGATCTTTATGTTCAGAATGTTATCAGAAAGAGCAATACAAATGCCGAAGGACGTCTACCTGTGTTTTGTAGACTACGCAAGACGTTCAACAAAGTACACCCCAAAGACTTGTGAGAGATGCTCGGCAACCTCGACATATTCGGGAAAGATATTAGAATAATCAGGAACCTATACTCACAGCAAACCAGAAAGGAAATGAATTCAGCAGATATATAAAAATAGACAGGAATGTAAGACAAGGGTGTTTTTTTTCCACCGGATCTATTCACCCTGTACAGCGAAACAATTCTGAGAGAGCTAAAAGTCCTACTAGCATTCGTCATTGGCGGCCACAATCTCAACAATATAAGATACGCAGATGCCACAGTGCTGATAACAAACACAGAGAAGAAAATACAAGACCTCCTACAAAAGGTAGCAAGAGAAAGTGAGAAGAAAGAGTTAAACATAAACTTCAAGAAGATTGAATGCATGGTCATCAGCAAAAAGAGGATCCCAAAATGCTAAGTACTGGTTGGGGATGCAGGCACAGAAATTTAAATACCTGGGAATTGTTCTGACAGAGGATGAAAAGTGCGACACTGAAATCCGAGGGCATATTGACATGGCCAAGGTCGCCTTTCAAAAGTTAAGCAGGGTATCAAAAGACAGGACGATTTTGTTGGAAACAAAGAAATGTGCACTGGACTGTTAAATCTGTCCTCCTATATGGCAGCGAATTCTAGACATTCTCCTCAAAGATGAGAGATTGGAAGCAGCAGAAATGTAGATCTACAGAAGGATCAAAATATGTGAGCAACGAGGTTTTGGAGAGGATGCAAATGAAGAGGAAACCTACTTAGCATCAGGAAGAGACAGCTAAGGTTTCTGAGACACGTGATGAGGAAGGAGGTCTTGGAAAATCTGATACTCACAGGACAGATAGAAGGAAAGAGAGACAGGGAAAAAGCATCGTGAGATAGTCTTAATGGAAGTGGATGTCGGAGCAGGGTTTGGGAGAGATACAAAGAGGAAAAGTTTAAAGAGCGACAAAGGATAAAGACAAATGGAAGTCCGTGATCGCCTACGTTCTGAAGGGACACGGCACATGAAGAATTTTGCTGACAATCTTACATTCTGTCTTACATCTGGTGGTTAGTTCTTTTCTTTCGTTTTCCTTTACCAGATCTTTGAGGCCCCGTAGCTTTATTTCTGAGTTTGTCATCAACATATTGTCATCTGCGTACCTTATACACAGAAGATTGCACCCACTGGTAATAAATCCTGATGGGGTATCCAGCTCCCATCGGATAACCCCGCTGTAGAGGTTGAATAAATCAGACGAGAATACACATTCTTGTCTTTCAACCCCTTTCTATTTTTGTGGCCCGGCTCAGTTCGTTTTCTATTTGTATATAGGCGGTTTGCTCCCCGTGTAAATTCTAGATTATTCTAACATTCTTCCCGAATAGATCTAGTTTTCCGAACAGTTCAAATAGATCTTTGTACTGTACTTTACAAAATGCTTCTGCATAATCTCTAAAATACCGGTGTATAAGCTATTATTAGCTAGACGTATTCACTAGTAGTTTAGTCATCAATGTCAGAAATAGTGGTATCTACCAGTGCGCTCACGTCGCATCTGAATGTGACACAAGGTCAAAATTTAAAGTGGATCTATCGGCCGCACCGCGCAAAAATTTCTAAGCCCTCTAGGCACTTCCCCTTTTGAGACGTCTTAAACGCTGGGTAATAAACCTAGCTCATCCCTAGGGAGGACTACCTGAGGAAAAGCCCCCTGATATTTGGGAACGCTAATCCCAACTAAGGTCAGTATTAGTTTAGTCACCAGCAGTATCGACTGTTATTTATATAAAGGAGATTTGCATATAAATACAGCATTCTCTTTTGACAATGTAAATTTGGAATACTTTATTTCGGCAAAAGAAAAGAAATGCAGTTTTAAAAACAACTTTACCAAATTATTATTATTATTATTATTATTTATTTATTTATTTATTTTTAGTGTTCGATATCCAGTCTTTTAATTTCTTTGACGAAACGCTTAAAGCACCTTAAAGGATTTGAGGGGGCATTTTTGAAATGTTTGGGCTAGAGAAGTTACAGGTTTCTGGTTCAGCCCCTTCAGTCGAGTTACTGGATATTGAATGTGGTACAGTATCTTCTAATATTAGTTTTTTTATTTCCATCCGTATCCGTTACTGGGCTATTGGAAACTATTTTAACTGCTTCAGGTTAAGAGATTGTCGTTCCTTCCTCAGCAAGACTGAGGTGACGTAACGAAATAGTACTTTCTTTTCCATTCAGCAACCTAACAAGAGTGTAATCGGGATTCGCCTGGATTAACTCAACTTCCCGTACAGTATGTTCCTACTTGTTCTAAACAGTTTCTCAAGAGCAATTTCCCAGAAATTGTCAACCACGAAGGAAGATAAGAAAACATCTATTCACTAGTAGCATAATTCGTGTCTGTACACAGTAAGGAACGAATCTATTGGAGAGCGTCAGATAAACGGTTTCCCATTATGTACAGGTAAACCTCTCGATTTTAAGGCTAAGTTGATCGTCCTCCACAGCGTTCTGTTCTGTTTTCCCGTCGGTTGCACACGGTAGATATACTAGTACCTATTTCTTTTTCTTGAAAAAATCTCCTGTCAGAATATATATAGCTTGGCATATCAAATATGCAAAATAATTTACCTAAACAAGTCAATACAATTGTAGTGAGCATGTCCCTACACGCAAAAAGCGGAAGAGAAGCAACTATATGCCTTGATGGTAGCCAATAAATATTTGTTTTCTCCTCGATCTGAAAGAAGCAATCCCTTCAAATCTATATTCGATCTTTCGAAGGGTTGGGTGGCTTTGATTAATTTGCCTCTTCCTCTCAGAAATCTTGGCTTTTCTATGTTACAAACATTACATTTTCAGTCATTCTCTTTGCTGTCTCTTTTAAGTAGGACAAATTTCTCAACCCGATAATGTGCATTATTCTTGATACGCAATGATGACAAAGATTATTATGCAATTCTATAAGGTCGTTATTATTTACAAATAAGAGTGCTGGATTGCTATGTGTTGTCCCTCCTCCCTATATTGCAGTGAAAGCTAAAATTCATTGGAGACATAATGAGGAAGGAGGGTTTGGAAAACTTATCACTCACGGAAGTATATTGAAGACAAAAGTGATGGTAAACAGGAGCGAGCCACTTACTTTTCCAGCTTGTGTGAATGAATTGCGGAACAGAGTGGGGGCTTAGTAAAGGGAAAAAACTGCTAAGAGCCACGCAAGATAGAAAGTTGTGGAGAGCCATGATAACCCACGTCCTGAAGATACATTGCACGTAGATTTTATATAGCAATTTTTAATGAAAACTCTTGATAACATTATGCACGGGCTCAAATATTCAAGCCTTGTGCAGCGTGAGTAGTATTCTAAAAAGAAATAAAAAAAGAAACGAGTCATTTGCAAAAGCCACCTGTCCACATTACCCTCATTAAAACAAACCAGAAAAGGGAACAGGTTGAATTAAGAAACAGCTGTCTTTTATTTATAGCAGAAGCTGAACTCACCTGATAAAATGAAGATACAATATTATGGTGTCTATTTCATGATGCAGACCCCAATTCTACAAACAAATGATAAAAAATGACAAGAACTAAAAAAAAAGCTAACAAAATGTATTGCTTTTGTTTTATCAAACAAAATATAATGCGTAATTTGGCGGTTTTAAACGACCCAAGAGAGTTACGGGATACACCGGTTACAGGGCGCACCGCCAGGCAAAATTTTGTCTCGAGGTCAATCCGTATGAGCCTCTACTAAAATCTGAAGTTTATGTAATTTTCTGCAAGATGACGTATTTCATTGTAATTAGAAAGAGAAAGGAGATAGAAAGAGAAAGGAGATAGAAGAGAGAAAAATTGAGAAAGAGAAATAGAGTTAAAAATCAACAATACGGTGAAGAAAAGGAATTTTTTTTAACCGGTAACGCCACTGATGTGCAGGGGGCTACATAATAGTGAAAAGATTGGAAAAGATAAAGATAAAGCCGGAAACCACATCCTAAACAGGGAACAAGGGATAAGCCTCTTAACCTGTTCAATAGACATAGGTGGAGTGTGAACCGGGCGATAGATAGATCAATCTACTCCAATTGAAAAAAAAGTGAGAAGATTGGAAAAGATAAAGCCGGAAACCACATCCTAAACAGGGAACAAGGGATGAGCCTCTTAACCTGTTCAATAGACATGGGTAGCTGTAATACAGCTGAAGTTAAAAATGCAAGTTCTGTACTTATTTTTGAAGAATCCTAATAACAAAAATGAAAGGGAATAAAATAAATTTTAGCAGTTATACAACTTTTATAAATATTTTATTCTTTTTTAATTATAAAATTAAATTTAAAAATGAGTAATTGATAAGTCGAGAACAAATTTTTTGCCAAAGCCTAGATAACTAATAATAGTTATAGAATTTATAGAAAACAATCAACTCAAAACTGGGCCTAAAAGTTAATCACTTTTCTTATTTACAAATAGTTGAAAAATTTAGTTTTTCTATTTAATAATATAGGAAAAAGATTTCTGTAAGTATCACAAAATGTAGAGTCTTTTGTAAGGGATCTCATTCAAATCTTTGTTTCTAACTAGTTTTTGTACAAAAATGGCAACTTTATTTCTTCAGCAAAAATATATAAGGTTCATGTACTTAGCTTTCCTAAAACTTAAAATACAAGTCATTAATTTCCTTTTCTACAAAGTTATACAAAGTAATTTCAACCTTAAAATGGATATTTATAATATGAGGCTACAAATGTTTATATTGCTGAGAAATAAATTACTTACTAAAGAATAAATAGATTCTCTCTATCGATAAGTAAATTAGAAAAAATAATGCCCTAAGAACCCGTTAATTGCACGAAGAAAATGTATAGTTTAGAAAAAATGGAAGAAAGAAAACAAAAGTAAAAAAAAAGGAACAAACAAAAAAAGAAAATAGCTTTAATAACTGACTACTTGACACGAACAGGTCAATGGTCTTTGCCGCGTTCATGTTCACTTTATACACCCCCTCTCTCTCTCTAACTCTCTCTCTCTCTTTCTCTCTCTCTCTCTCTAAACCTTTTCATGTGCTGTGTCTGTTTATGAGTTAGGCGTTTGTGGCTCTCTACAACCTTCTGTCCTTCGTAGTCAGCAATGTTTGTCCCTTTGCCAAGCCGCCTACTTTCCGCCATTTTACTTGTAAATTCTGGATTACTTCTCGGTTCGAATGTTAATCCGCTCTAGCGATTATACCGGGTGTGATAATAGCCTTTAATACTATACATGAGTTTTCTATTGAATTCCAATGTATTCACTTGACTTCACTGTTATATCCTATCATTTTTCAGGTTTACGGCTAGAGGCTCATCCCCTGTTTCCTGTTTAGGATGCGGTTTCCGGTTTTCTCTTTTCCAATCTTTTCACTCTTTTCCTTATTTTTTATTTTTTTTTCAATTGGAGTAGATAGACTAAACTATCGCCCGGTTCACACTCCACCCACATCTATTGAACGGGTGAAGAGGCTCATCCCCTGTTTCCTGTTTAGGATGCGGTTTCCGGTTTTCTCTTTTCCAATCTTTTCACTCTTTTCCTTATTTTTTATTTTTTTTTCAATTGGAGTAGATAGACTAAACTATCGCCCGGTTCACACTCCACCCACATCTATTGAACAGGTGAAGAGCCTCATCCCTTGTTTCCTGTTTAGGATGCGGTTTCCGGTTTTCTCTTTTCCAATCTTTTCACTCTTTTCCTTTATTATTCTTTTTTTTCAATTGGAGTAGATAGACTAAACTATCGCCCGGTTCACACTCCACCCACATCTATTGAACAGGTGAAGAGGCTCATCCCTTGTTTCCTGTTTAGGATGTGGTTTCCGGCTTTCTCTTTTCCATTCTTTTTACCCTTACGTAGCCCCCTGCGCATCAGTGGCGTTACCGCCTTGCTCGGGGTGATATGATTAAAAAAAAAAAAAAAATATCACCTTAAAACACCGGTCCTCGTAAGATCACTGAAGTTAGGCAACCTGGCACTAACTTAGAAATACCAGGTGCTGTAAGCTTAGATGTGAGACAGGCGTAATAGATAACGGCTCGGAATTGGAAAGCAGAAATTCGAGTTTCAAGTCCAGTCGAGCTCGTTATTCACTTACGCGAAAATACTCTTGGAAGAGATATCAATCCAAATGTATTAAAGATATGTGTTGATTAGTAGGACTTGTTTCAGTAAATCATTATCTCCAAGAAATATTTTCTGGCTTTAGATAACCTGCAAAAGGTTGACAAACCGTAAAAAACGTTAATCAATCAAAAATACTATTGAGTTCCAATGGTTTGCAACAGCTAATGTTCGAATAGTTTGTAAGTAGGTTCATTAGTGAGTCCTAGTTAGTGAGTATACTGTTGAATTTCAGTGTCCTCAAATTAAGGCCTGGGGTTCCAATGGCTGGTAAACTCAGAAGCCATCACTCTTTTTCAGGTACCACTCTCTACTGAGAAAAGTACAGAATGTAAGTAGCAGATGAAACAGATAAAAGAAACAAGAACATAAAATGCCGTAATAGGCTAATATGGGCGGCTTAGGGTGCTTCTTTGGAACTCACCTGTGTTACACATTTTTGGCGTCCACGTGTCGCTTTTTGACGGGCCACTGTTTTTAGTCAGTTGTAAACGAATAATGCGAGATTGCCTGAGAAGGTAATGCTTAGCTCATCAGCACTTGCGCCTAGCATTCCACAGCCGGTGGGTAGGAGTCGAATATTTACCCCTTTTTTCACGAACCCTTCTTTCTTTGATTGCGTCTTCTCTTGCAAAGCCCTTGATTACGTTTTCGCTTTCATTTCATGTAAGGGAGGAGAAGATAAGTACCTGCCTTGCAGTGAAAAGTCGAGGATATGAAGGGTATGGCAAGAAGAAAACGGTAGAAAATAAAGAAAGCAAGGAAGACGTTAAAAAAAAAAAGAAAGGGAGAAGGGGATATAGAAATGGTGGCAGAAAAGAAGTATTATGGGCAAAAAAGAAAGAGTGTAACAAGGCAAAAGATATAGAAAAGGGCAAGATATAGAAAGAGAAATAAAAGCAGGGTAAAATTAGAAGAGAAAAAAGCAACATTAAAGACTAATAACGGAGAAAGAAGAGTGTCATAAAACAAAAAGCCACAATTGCGAAAATGGAAATGAAAAGCAATATTGAAAGAGAGAAGAGAAAATAAAAAGAAAGGGAAAAAAGAAAGAAGGGGGAAAGGGTGAGATCTAAACTTATTTATAAATGGACCTTTGTCTCTGTGTGTGTGTGTGTGTGTGTGTCTGTGTGTGTGTCTGTGTTTGTGTGCCCGTTACCTATAGACTCCGAAACGGCTGAACCGATTTTCTTGAAAATTTACAGTTGTACTATAAGCGTCTGCGAGTGTTCTTAGATAGGTTTTGTGTCGAGGTACCTCCGATAAATATCGAAAATCGATAATCGAAAAAATCAGGTTATAGAAGGAGTGGTCCGATTTTAATTAAATTTGATACACTCATAGACAAAGACATAAGAAACGATATTTAGAAGTTTCAAGGTTGCAGTTCTTACAATAGTGCAGAAAATCGATAATATATATATATATATATATATATATATATATTTTTTTTAATCATATCACCCCAAGCAAGGCGGTAACGCCACTGATGCGCAGGGGGCTACGTAAGGGTAAAAAGAATGGAAAAGAGAAAGCCAGAAACCACATCCTAAACAGGAAACAAGGGATGAGCCTCTTCACCTGTTCAATAGATGTGGGTGGAGTGTGAACCGGGCGATAGTTTAGTCTATCTACTTCAATTGAAAAAAAAATTTAAAAAAAAATAATAATAAAAAAGGAAAAGAGTGAAAAGATTGGAAAAGAGAAAATCGGAAACCGCATCCTAAACAGGAAACAAGGGATGAGGCTCTTCACCTGTTCAATAGATGTGGGTGGAGTGTGAACCGGGCGATAGTTTAGTCTATCTACTCCAATGTAAAAAAAAATAATAAAAAAGGAAAAGAGTGAAATTATTGGAAAAGAGAAAACCGGAAACCACATCCTAAACAGGAAACAAGGGATGAGCCTCTTCACCTGTTCAATAGATGTGGGTGGAGTGTGAACCGGGCGATAGTTTAGTCTATCTACTCCAATTTTAAAAAAAATAATAAAAAAGGAAAAGAGTGAAAAGATTGGAAAAGAGAAAACTGCAAAACCACATCCTAAACAGGAAACAAGGGATGAGCCTCTTCACCTGTTCAATAGATGTGGGTAGAGTGTGAACCGGGCGATAGTTTAGTCTATCTACTCCAATTGAAAAAAAATAATAAAAAAGGAAAAGAGTGAAAAGATTGGAAAAGAGAAAACCGGAAACCGCATCCTAAACAGGAAACAAGGGATGAGCCTCTTCACCTGTTCAATAGATGTGGGTGGAGTGTGAACCGGGCGATAGTTTAGTCTATCTACTCCAATTGAAAAAAAAAATAATAATAATAAAAAAGGAAAAGAGTGAAAAGATTGGAAAAGAGAAAACTGCAAAACCGCATCCTAAGCAGGAAACAAGGGATGAGCCTCTTCACCTGTTCAATAGATGTGGGTGGAGTGTGAACCGGGCGATAGTTTAGTCTATCTACTTCAATTGAAAAATGGTGTGTGGCTTGGAATTGTCCTGCTGCATCAAAGTGTGTTTTCGGTTGATCAGAGCCGGGTACTTTTGCTTCAACTTTTCATATAACCCACTCAAGTTGCTGACAGTAAAGTTTGGCACTGATGGCATGACCATTCAGAACCAACTCAAAATGCACAATTTCTTCAAAGTTCCACCAAACGCACAACATGACTTTCTTGCCGAATCGATCTTCTGCAGCTTTTCTGGTTGAAAGACCTCGCTTCCAACAGTAACGAATCAAAACTCGCAGCTCAATTTTATCAATTGCCATCTGGAATACTAAGATGAAGATCACTATAACAATATAAATGCAAAATTGCATAAAAATTCAATTTTTCACAAGTGTTTACGAACCTTTGGGACAACCTAATAAAAGAATGAAACCAAATTTTCTGAATATTAGACTGCATTGAATATGTTGTAATTATGATTTTGTTACTGAAGACTCAATCTTAAGGAATAACTTATGGTAACAGTAATTGAAATTGTTCTTGTATATGTGTCTTGTACATATTCAAATAAAAGTTCACAACAATTCTTGCCAGAAATTCTTTCTATAAAGAAAAAATGTAATGACAAAACTATTTAACCTTTGTTAAGAAGTCATAATAATATTTTCTTTTAGAATATTTCTGGAACATTTCAGTTATTTTGGTTTTAAAAGACCATGATCCATTTTCTATCAGGAATTGTTAGAGTATAGAAAGTGAATACTTTTTCACGTTTTTATTTACCTATTATTGAATATGTCAAATATTGTTGCTTTAATACATATAAGCTATTTACTAAAATATAAAAGAATTTGTGAAAAAAATGCTTGAATTACCCTATTTTCATTATCTCACAAAAAGTGTTGCTCACAAAGAGCAGTGGCAAAACCCTGTACTGAATTTGATTTAAATTAATCAAACTTTTGAGTTACATCTTATAAATACATTTATTACAAATACAAGCTTGAATATATAATTTTAATCTTCCTCCCTTCATAATGTTTCTTCCCTAATTTTGCAGAGGAAATTTGATTTCTGTGCTAAGTTGGGACATTCAGTGAGTGGTTAACTGTCTTATCAACTTCCCTACACATCCTGCATTTGCTTTCTTTTTGTGATCTGTCTGTCCTGGCCTTGATTACATTCATTCAACTCCTGTGTTGCAAATACGAGTGATTGTTTCTCTCTTTAAAAAAACATCTTTTATCCAAAGCCATCCCTCAACTTTCACGATTTTCTCTGCCCGCTGAAAAACTGATCATGAATCGTCTTTCTTTTTAACTTGTCATGCCACTTCCCCTCCTGATGCAGCTTCTTTGCTACAGACAGTCGCACATTTTGCGCTTCCAAATCCCGATCTACTCTTTGCTCAGTTGTCAGAAGCAATTCCTTTAGGGCGTGGCCGATTCTGCCAACCATGCAAGCTCGTTAGGCAGGTTATTCGCTACTTTCCTGTCTTTCTTGCGTACAGTATGTCCTGTGAGGATTACAGTTTCTTATCGCGTTTTTCTCATTATTTGACCAAGACATTTCAACTGATGCTACGTTCTTTTTGCTGCCACTTAAAAATGATTAATGGCATCGATATATATCCTATCCCTCTCTCTTTTTCTCTCTCTACGATATATATATATATATATATATATATATATATATATATATATATATATATAGTTTTTGGTCATAATTAAATTAGAGCAGTACACAGCTGTATTAAAATGTGTTCAATTCTATAGCAGAACTTTTTAATATTTTCCAAATGTAAACAAGTCATGACGCAAACACGGTTTTTGCCTTCCGGTGTCTTCAGGCGATTTATAATAACTGATTTAACCGATGTTTTAAGAACGCTCACGCAACAGGGATTTTTTATGAACACGCAATTTTCAAAATTGGAAGTAGGAAGGTTTTCATCTATGATTGTAATACCTATTAGACTTATACAATCATGGATGAAAAAGTTCAAAATTCTACTAGTTTTGAAAATTGCGCGTTTATAAAAAATACCTCATATATATATATATATATATATATATATAGAGAGAGAGAGAGAGAGAGAGAGAGCCTTACGCTGTTTCATGTGGAAATTTCATTTTTATTGAAATAGGTTTACAACTATTCTAAGGGGCATCTGTTCTTTTTTCATCACAAGTAATGTCACGTTTCAAAAAGTGATCGCTCTTGTGCATAAGGTGCAATGGGTATCTCTTAAAACAACGCAATTTCTGATTTTCTGTAAGTTTGTACCTATTTAATATCTCCTTTTCTTTCCTAACGTGGCTATAGATTAAGCTAAAGGTTTGTTGAATTTGCTTTCACAACAGTTATCATTCTGCTGTTATTTTGAATATTTTCATCTTCAAAACATTTCTGAAGCCACTTGTTTCCTAGCTAGAGGCTCCCTCAAATGCCAAATTGATTTTTCTTTCAGCTTTTTATCTCAATCGAAACTTAACAAAAGATTGTTTTTGCTTCACAGACATGATATTTTCAAAAAAATGAAAAATGAGGTACAACAGCAGAATACAGATTTACAATAGAACCAAAATTAAACTCTCGTCCTTTCCTCAGTACGACTGATGCTAACCTCCAGGAAAATGACTCGTTGCGTCTTACTCGGGATAACGTTCTCAGATGACATGAAGTGAAAAGACTATATTGAATCCATTGTTAGGTCAGCTGCTAAGAAGGTCGGTTCACTTTGACCTGCGAGACAACTTTTTTTTCTCTCCGGAATCTAACTTGTATATTTATAAGTCTATCATTCGTCCATGCTTAGAATATTGCTGCCAGATTTGGTCCGTTTCCTGTGTGATCGAAACTTTGTGATAAAAATAATAATGATGAGAACATTAGTTCAACTGTAAAATGTCCTTCTTCGTAAAGAGAAAATGTATAAAGAGGGTTTAAGACCGCGCAGAGGCTTAATCTGCATGGAGTTAGTATTCTTTAACAAAAAAGGCTGGTGATATCACCAGGTATTGCTGGGGTGCACTGTTTGATAAGTCTGATATGTTTTCAGTGAGAGTTCTAAAAAATTTCACACAATTTCAGAAATATTCAAATTAGTCTCCACGTTTAGTTGTTTTTATTAAAATGATCCAGTCGATGTATTCTTCGGCATTCCTAAAACAGGTGTTTTCGAGTTTGTTTGTTTTTTTCTTACGAATAACTCCTCGTTTTAATAAAAACAAGGATGTGTATACTAATTAATAGAAAATTAAAGAGATCCTCACACTATATCAGAAACTTGCTATGTTAAAAGGGAAGAATACTTAATATCGGACATAGAGTGTTTGTAGATAAAGATCGTGTGAATATAAGACTCAACACTGCATAATGACTGTCAGTTTTCCGCTTGAAACGATTTTCAGACTGTGTCACAACTCCTTTCGTCTGCTCTATAAAGAGATTACTAGGGAATTGAGAAGAGAAAACCAGCACACCCATTTTTTTTTTTTAGGATTAAGGTTTTCTTTAATTTATTTATTCATCAATTGTTACTGTATTTATTTTATTTCTTACACACACACACACACACACACACACACACGCACACACACACGTTTGTGTTTTTCTTCGGGTCTAAATCTTTGAATTTGAAATAAATTTTTAGATTTCTGTTATGGATTTTATATAGTCTTGAGTTATTATGTGGTTGCAGATAGTGTCGTGTGAATTAGTTTTCGTGGCTGTATTTGTAAATTAGTTCTGCTCTTGTTTGTTGTTCTAGGAAGGTGATTATTACGTTATCTCTGCTTTTCTTATTCTCAGTTTGGAAGCGAGAATTTTAGAACTCTTTTTAACAATGCTAAGCAGTCATTTTTTCTCAAATGACAGAAAACTGCATCTCGACTTCGTTAATAGGCTTTGCTTCTTATCTGAAAGTTAATTAAACCAAGAAAGAATGTTATAGTATCTATTCTATCATATATATATATATATATATATATTGCATCTTTGATTCTTACCTGAAAGTTACTTAAACCCATTTATAATAAAACACTAAATGTTATAGAATACAAGTCGTTTCCAAAATATGTATAGACATTTTGTTTGTTAATAGCAGATCTGGTTCTTACCTGAAAGTTAATTAAACTTTTTCATAATAAAGAATAAATGCCATAAAATAGAGGCTATCCCCAAAATATACATATACCCACTTTCATAATAACGAATGCACTTTATAGAATAGACTATTATATATGATATCCGTAAGGAAGAAGATTGTCAAAATATTTGTTTAAAAGGAATAATTTATCATTACACAACAAACTTAGAGGTGTAATTACGCACATGGAATTAAAGCAAAATTTCTCAACATTTCTTTTGCTATTTTCTTCTTCTTTTATGTGCCATGTGCCTTCAGGACATAGGCGATCATGGCTTTCCACATCTCCCTGTCCCTGGCGGCTCTTAGCACGCTTTCTCCTGTTGCACCATGCAACCCTCGTTCCGTCATCCGCCTGATCAGGTCCTTCAAATATGTTATCCTCTGCTTTCCTCTGTCTCTGTTTCCCTCTATCTGGCCTGTTTATGAAAATGAGGTTCCAATCTCTTTAAAAATACCTCCTTGAGAGTTTACACAAATATCCCCGCGTCCTTTCAGTTTTTCAAAGTAATTTGCAAGTTCTCTTTCGAGGTTCTCATCAGTTGTTTGTTGCGTTCGTCTTAATCATGTCCATGGTATGAATATTAAATATGGCAAAAGCCAGAAATTGGTTTTTAGAGTAGGCTGCTGTAGACTCGGGTGATGCGATGTTTTACTTGCCCCCACAAAAAAAAAAAAGAAGAAAACAAAAATTTACGAAATGTGAAAGAGCATTCAAAGTATTCAAAATTACTGAATACTTTCCGTAGGAACTCCAGGTGATCTAATTCTAACACTAGCAATCGGCAATTTCACTTGGATGTAGCTTGAACTCTTTTTGAAGGGCTTCCGAAATGTGGAATGCCTTGAAATGTCATCCCAAACTTTTATCTGCGTTACGTTTATTGAACGAAACCGAAAGTTTTCTTAATGATTCGAATAGTTTCCGAGTAATGTCCAAGTTAAAATCAAAACTTGATACATATTCGTTGTGAACAGTGACATAATATACTTGCTGATTTAATGCCATCTCATTGTTCGTGCATTGTGCAGTGAAGTCCACTTTAAATGAAGATCGCTCAACTTGTTCTCGAAATATTCAAAATGGCGTCATACTTTTCAGACACAACATATGCAAATTTTATAGTTTATTTAATTTTTTTTATATTTATAGGAAACTAAGGAAGTATTTATGTCAATTACTAAATTTTCAATTAACTTATATCTTAATGGAACCCGGAGTTTGGTGTAATCAGGTCAGAGAATACGAGAAATGTATTTATTTTTTCTCATAAGATTTTCCAACATAATCGTAATAGAAGGCAAAAAGTGTGGCTTATGAGGCTAGACATGAAAGATAACGGTTAATTCTAGACTTGAAGAGACTAAAATTGAAGTAATCGGGAAAACATCCTGCCAGTAGTCTGTTCCACAAACAAGCAATTTTTGGGAAAAAATGTCCAGATGGAACTTAATTCTTACTAATAGAATACAAAGCGAACGAGTCTGATTTACCCTCGTGTGCATGACATGGCGGGTTTCATTTGCAAAGTTAAGGACTGATGGAACCTAGGAATGTAGCTCATCATAACACTTGCCATAGAAATAACGATAGAATAGCGAGAGGCTTATGACGTTTCGTCTGTGGGGAAAGGGTTATGCGGTGATAAAAGAAACGCCCTCAAAGCCGTGTAGACACTTTAGAAATCTGTCAAGACTGGTAAGTGAAGACTTAGCAGCTCCAGTCCAGATATGCTAGCAGTACTCTATTTTTTGGTCTGATTTGGTTCTTGCATATGAATCAACCATTTTCCCCAGCAACTTAGGCTCACTCCAGTGGAATTCATATCTACGAATTATTGCTAGAGTCCCTATAAAAGTACAAGGCAAGAAGCCTCCCTGAGGGAAAATCCATTCATCAATAGGTGAAGCATCTTTTCTTTAGGCAGCTGTTCAAGTTTTTCCAAATATTGTAGATAACTCTGAGCTGATATTCTTAAGAACAGCCACTGGGATTTTGTCCGGACCGATAACATTCTTCTTTTGATAAGTTTGGAAACTTTCCATGCCGTGATTTACAAAGTTTGTGCCTCGTGAGAAGGGGGAAGTCATGGAAGTAATAGTCCTTATAGTCTAACGTAGAATTAAAGGTAAAGTTAATTGCAAAGAAAATTGCCTTGTCACATGTTAGGATGTAATAACTTCTTCAGAGCCATTTAAAATGCCTCTATTGAGAATATTTAAGATTTTCCAGAACTCACATGAACCAAGTCTCTTGCTTTCAATATTGGTTTGAACTGAATACTCTTTACATTTTTGAGAACTCTCTTTGCAATTACTGCGGGCAATTAAGAATGCAGCTTAATGCTTTTCCAGATTCAAAACCTAGATTTGTAGAACTGAATTGTAGAACTGAATTCTTTTCTCCTCTAGTATTCAGCTATTGCCTGTGTCAGATTTCTTAATATACCTTCAGTGTTATATATATATATATATATATATATATATATATATATATATATATATAACATAGTGATGATCCACGTATAAATTTTCTCTAAAACAAAATTTATAAGTATTATTAAAGATAGGTTTACGTTTACAAATATTTTTTTAAAAATCTGTCTCTTTCTGCGTCATGCTATGTAAACAATCTCTCTCCACGGACGCTCTCGTGAAATACGTTTCTAATTTAAATTTTAAAATCATTTGCTTCTGATGAAGGACCGAGGACGGTCTGAAATATAAAATAGAAAAATAGAAATAAACAAATACTGTCAAAAAAATACATTTTTAAACTTACAACTTTTTAGTAGTTTTTCCTATATATATATATATATATATATATATATATATATGATCCATTTATCACTAGAACCATCTGGTACACGCTCTCCTATTGTATTATTTCGGAGTATTATTTTCATTTGGGTATAGATTATTTTTCTATAAATGCAACGTTTTGTTTAGTTGCGTTTTATTCTCAATCAATGTCTTGATTTGTTCATCATCTGTAGTGGGAGGAGCGTTTGCCTGAACGTTCATCATCAATCAGGCTACAGTCACCACCTCTAAGCTTAGTAAACCTCTTCCGTATAGTTTTGTTTGTTAAAGCACCTTTACCGTACACAACACATATCATTTTGTTGTGTGAGAGAGATTTTTCACTTAACAGTAATAACAAAAAGCATCAAGTGTCTAAAATGATCTTCACAATCTTTCATTTTCATAGTGCTGTACAATTGACACGAATTAAGTAATTTTAAACATTTTTTAATCATTTCACCCCAAGCAAGGCGGCACTGCCACTGATGTGCAGGGGACTACATAAAAGAGTTAAAGTTTTAGTCAGAAAAAGAGTGAAAACAAAGACAAACCAGCTACAGGGGGAGAAAGAGAAAGGACAAGAGAAGGATATGAACACAGAAGTTACGAAGGTAGAGAGAAAGGAAAAGAACAAGATACACGGGGTGATGTGAAAAGGGCTAGAGTTAAGTGGATAAGAGATGGGAATTGACTTGCATTTAAATTCTTGGAGGTTATAGCCTCCAGGAAAGCAAGTATATGGAAGGGAGTTCCACAGGCGGGAAGCGCGAGAAAAGAATCTGATGGAAATAGAGCTGTCGCCTGCATTTGGTTGATCTAACTGTAAAAGGGTGGGACTTTGATGCCAGTCTGATTGCCCGAAGTAAATTCTTGTGGAGGAGGCACCAGTGACCTAAGTTCTTCGGCACAGAAGCTATGAAAATATTTGTAAAAAAGACAGAGAGGGAAGCCCCATCCTGCCGATAGAAAGTGGCTGGAGTCGATCGGGACCAATTACATTCGCCTTTGGAGCCTGTCGAGAACACTAAGACGAACAGCAAGGGCGCCTAACCAGTATGGCAACAGTATTCCATGCACGGTCGAATGGTTGATTTGTATATGTGCAAGATGGATTCAGGCGGAAAAAACTTCCTGTCCCTGCACAGTGACCCAACCTTCCTAGCGGTGGATTTAGCTATTAATTCAATGTAATGATTTCATTTGAGGTCGGAAGAAAGAGTAAGAGCGAGGAGGCGCAATGCATTGCTTTCGTGGGGACTTGCTTGGTCCATGCTTATGGATGGAAAGAAAGATTGCATGAGATGGTTGGCAGATAGGCGTTTTGTTTGAGAAGGCATTGAAATTTACGAGCTACTTCTTACCCCAATCCACCACTGAGTGGAGGTCATTCTCGAAAACAGCAGCGAGGTTATGTTTGTCTCGCCAGTTTGTTACTGATTCGGGAGTAGATGGTGGTGTCACCTGCATAGATGCCTACTTCGGATTTGATCACGTCTGGGAGATCATTTGTGAAGATTAGAAAGAGCGTCGGGCCTAGGGTAGAGCCCTGGGGGACACTAGCGTTCGTGCGGTAGGATGTGGAGGCATGCCCATTCAATACTACATTCATTATGCGGTTAGATAAAAATGATTGGATCAGATCAAGCAAGCGTCCAGTGATACCATAGCCTCGAACCTTGCGCAAGAGGCCAGCATGCCAAACCCTATCAAAAGCCTTGGAGATATACAGGGCAACAGTACGAGCCTCGCTAAACTTATCGAGGGCCTGGTATATGTACTCAGTGATGGTCGTTAGCATATCGGCAGTAGACCTGGCAAGGCGGAATCCATACTGTCTGTCTAAGAACAGTTTATGAGCAGTAAGATGTTGAACTATCTCAGGACTGATCATAGCCTCGAACAGCTTTTCGAAAATTGGTAGAAGGCTGATAGGGCGATAACTGCATGGGTCAGAGAGTTCCCCCGCGTTCTTAAGTGCATGAACCACAGAAGAGGACTTCCGGCAGGCAGGTAAACAGGAGGCAGAAAGGCAGTAGTTATAGAGTTTAGACAGGACAGATAGTTCAGGTGCACACTTCTTCAGGACAATGACAGGGATTTCATCCCCTCCGCTAGCCTTATGGGAGTCAAGCTTTGATATTCTTAGATACCAGAGACAGAGTTATATAAACATCTTTCAGTTGAGCCTCATTTCTAAGAGGGAAGTCGGATGCAGGTACTTTTGACGAGTCAAATGTGGAGTTTGATGAGATTTTGCGAGTAATGCACTCGGTCTTCTCCACAGGTGTCGTGAGGACCTCGAATTTATTAATTAAGAGAGGGAGGATTTTTCTTTTGTTCAGCATAAGTTTGCACAGCCGCTAATAGTCCTTGATGCTGAACTTGCGGTAAGCTATGCGCAGCTTCCTTCTCTCAGCAAATAACAGCTTGGCGTTATTCAGGATCCTCTTACACTTATTACGAGCAGAGACGAATACGCGCCTATTGTGGTCAGTTGCATGGCTCCGAAATAGCCGGAAGTAATGGTTTCTGTGGACAATGGCGGCCGAACTGGCAGGAGAGAACCAGGAGAAGGAATGAGGCTTTGGACGGAACTTCCTGATCGGTATGAAGGCATCAATGTCCGCTTTTACCCACGAAGAGACCTCAGAGGCACAGTCCTCAACTGGGAGACTGAATACTTTTCCCCAAAGAATGTCGCATAAGAAATCGCGAAACGCATTCCAATCTGCTGTTTGGTATCAGTAGGAGATCCTGTTGGTAGGAGGCTCCCGGGGGGTGGGAGTGAGAGTGAAGAGAGATATTAACAAAAACAACAGCATGATCGGAGTTACCGAGAGGGTAAAGCTGAGAGACTTGGTAGGAGTCAGGTACAGAGGTGAAACAGAGATCTCGTAGAGGAGCGTGTCCTGAAGGGATACTGGGAAAGTATCGCGATGTGGTGTAATGGTTAGCAAAATTGTCTCGCTAGAATCGTTACAAATGAGTAGTGAGTTCGATCCTCACTCGGTGTCCCATATTTTCCACCTTGTGTCACATCTAAGCTACTCTTAGAAAAGTATCTTTCCCTGAAGGAAGTTGTAAACAGCTAGTTCTCCGATGTCCCAGAGTTCGCTTCTTGCAACCAACGTTCTTTTTTACATAAATGATCTGCCCAAGGTTATACTCCAATCATTCGTGGATATCTATACTGATGAGACAAACTAAATTTCACTGAAATGTAATTTGCAATCTAATTACAAAAAACAGGTTCAAAATGATTAACCATTACACCACGTCGAGGGGCGCACTTTTTTATTTTTATTTTTTAGTAATAAACAAAAACTGCGTTTTGAGACGAGGGTTACTTTTGTTTTGCGAAAACGGATACAGCTTTCAACCCAAACAACAAATCTAGCGAACGTGCTGACCAGGGAATTTGTCGAATCTCTTACTGTGCATATTAAATAGCACATATTTTCTGGGCAGGCATTATCTGAGAAATCAGTGAATCACTTTCATGATGCAGAAATGACAGCAAAACAGGCTGAACCATTTTCTGAACATGCAAGTTGTTGTTCAACGCTCTCTTCGTAAACACTAGAGAAAAAACAAAAGTTTCATAACACACCCACACTATGATACCAAGAGTTAGTGTCGTGAGTGAATTCATTCTGGAAGATGACGTTCAAAAGTTTTGACCAATCAACATCACATGCATGAAGACTTGCACACATCACTGAACATTGTAATACGCTATTCTATCCCGCAGGTCACCTTCTCACGATACCAGTGGAGACGTGTATGAAGGTGTCACGGCGTAAGCGGTAGTCTAACACGTAGCATGGATGCTTATATTCCTTCTGTAAGTAAACAATTTCAAACTTTGTTGACATTCTTGGGGTGATATTTGCTCTGATTTGTGCTGTGGACATAATGCGATCTGCTACTGTTGCCTCTTTGGTGCGCATATCAACCTGTCAAAAACCTTCTCTACAGAAGTAGGAATGTTCATTTGACCATTGTTAACAACATAGGAACACCGTCAATGAGCAGGGCAATTCTCTGAAAGACTCTCCATCCCGTCGATTGCCTACAATCAAACCTCAAGTTGCTCTAATTTAAAAAAAGAACACGTATGTGTCTACGCGACATGACATATGCTTGAATTAAACTTTTTTCACCACTATGAACGCTATCCGTCGCATGGGTTACTCTCTAAAGCTCAGACACAGACGTGGTAAAAGGATAAGTGGCGCTTTTACAATTTGATCAAAAACTTTTTTTAAATATTTACAACCTTCCTCAACACTGTACATACTGTATCTATAAAAGTCGGCATCTTTCTTCAACACGTTGCAATGTTATTTTCTTTCAGAGAGAAAGAGAGATCAAATGAATAAATGCAGAGGAAGAAAGCAAGCAAAAAGAAAACTATTTGAACAGAATGAACAGTAATCAAGAACGAAAGTATGCGATAAAAAGCGACAAAATCGAAGAAAAGAATGAATGGAAATAAAGAAAAAGACTTAAACAAAATAAAAATAAAAATAAGAAAAAAACAAAAACAAAAAACAAAACAAAAATAAGAAAAAAACAAAACAAAATGGTATGAAAAAAATGGTCAATTTCTAAAATCCAGTCAGCAAAAATCCAGTCTGTTGCGAGATGATAATCTACCTACAAAATCTCGCAAAAAGAAACGAGATTTCATTACTCAACAAAAAGTGCGACAGGAAGACGTTATAACCAAATGAAACACATTAACAAGATTGTCTACATATATTCAGGCAAGTTTTGTTGACAGTAACATTAGGTTGTGTAGTATATTTTTCAATAAATTTTTCTTGTCGGATTAATTTCCGTATCTTGGTTGCAAAATTTATTAAAAATATAACAGACATCACTGTTACCTACTAAATACATTTTTGAACGAACATTTGCTATTTGATGCATCACAAACACACGCACACACACAAAAGTATTAGAGAACGAAAGATTGAAAATCAAAATTCTCAGTTCTGCAGATCGTGATAAAATTTGCGTAAATTTTCTTTCGTTTTGGTAAATTATCATAAAAACAAAGGTAAAGAATGTTTATAGTATCAAACCTGTTTATTACTAAAAGTGTGACGTCCATAATTAGAATGTGGCGATACCGAGCAAAGCGATGGACCGGATGTTTGCCCTCAGAGATTCAGAAAGCAAATGACCAAAACTGGTCTTTGCGCATCTGGCTCCACGCAGAAGTTCCGGAGGTAAACCAAAAATAAATAAATATCAAATCCCTTTTACGGAGCTGTAGCGGAACTCTGGATCCTGATTGGTCAACAAACCGCAAAATTCAAAATAGGTCAGAGAAATGTTTTTTTCATACTTAAAGAAAAAAATCGTTTCTGAGCCACACCACGTGACTATTCAATATTTAAGGATGGTCTCTGACCGATCAAGGTGGGCAGTTCAGAGGAGGCGGTGTGCTGACACACATCAAAGATGTAACCCTTAACTTCAAGTGACCCAGACATTGTCCTCTCTCTTTTTCCTTCTCTACCTCAACAATTACTGCTACAAACATTTTGTATGAACTCTTAATTCTTCAAGCTCATCATTGAATACGAACTCTACTAATAACTTCTTACTAAGATTTATAATTGAAAATTAATTTCTACAACTCTTGCTATTCCTCATAATAAATTTCTATTTTATATTCAAAATGTATATTTTATTATTCCACTTTTACTATACTAATACACCTTCCAACTGCCGACAACCAACCTTCTGATGAAAACTCTTGATGAATATTATTCAGCATAAAACTTGTAAGCTGTGGAGAGTTCGGTTAAGAAAGACACAAGGCCGAACAAAAGAAACATTAACCAAGCTCCCTACGCTTCAAGAAACAAACTTAATGGGAATTAAATTAACAAAATGCTTGTTCTAATATTAATACATGCGATTAATAAATAGATAAATAGAAACTTATATAAGCCGTAGCTTTTATTTACATCTGCAAATCTACAGCCACAAAACTTCTCCCATTTGTACCAATGCCATCGTATTACTTTTGTACCATCCGCTCTGCTGTTATTGTCACAAATCAAAAACTGTCTTTTTCTTCTTGACATAACATTATCGATGATAATTTCCAAAGATTCTCAATTGACGTGAGCTACGAATTTTGGAAAGGACATGCCATAATCTGGAAAATTTAAGCTTCAAAGAATTGTTTCACCGATTTTGCAATGTGACAAATGACATTTATCTCGCATAGAAGTGTTTCCCAAGAACAGGAGATGCTCTCAGAAAAGGAACAACACGCTGTTTAATGATATTCTTATACATGATGATGATGATCATCATCATCATTTATCCGTCACACCCAGATGGTGCATAGGGCAGCAACTTTTTGTTGCTGTTTCTGTAACAAACTGTTTTTTTTTTTTTTACAGGGCAGGGTTGTTAACCCTGCGCCCAACCCCCAAACCCCCTGGAGGACCGGTGGACCATTCTTGGTCCTTACGTTTACAGCACCTGGTATTCCCAAATGGTCACCCATTTAAGTACTGACCAGGCTCGATGTTGCTTAACTTCGGTGATCGGACGGAAACCGGTATATTGAACACGATATAGCCGTAGACTATTTTTATACACTGTAGTATTAATTTTTCATGTAATCGAATAAGTGCGCTAGAAAACGTCCGCCTAAACCAATCCGTTACCGCTTCTAAATTTAACTGATTTTTTAATCATGGCTTTACACCGCCTGACATAATTTGCTTTTAGAGTAAACCTAATTAAACTTTCTTTCCTCGTTGAAGCTCACTCTTCCGACAGCATTTGCAAAGAATAGTGTAACAAATAAACAACACAACATTATCTATCACGACACTTTCAGGCCAAATTATTCTGTTAGCTGATGCGTGGTACCCACTGCTATGTCAAAACATACATCATAAATAGCATTTTATTCCCCCGATCCTGCTTGGCCGTCCTGATGTTTTAGGTAATTTAAACTAACTAATATCATTACAAAACTTTAATATTTTAGAAATGACATTCACTGTCAGAAATTGTCATTCACTGAATTATTAGTGAGACAACCCAACACCTGAATGATTTCTCAACTTTACCATCATGTTAAATGAGCAGATAATGCCACAAACTATAATGCTAAGAGATTTATTTGCATTGCAATTCTGGAATATTTCCGTTAGGAAACATTTGCATTGTTTTTATTACTTTTAGATATAGAATTCTCTTTATTCTCGTTTTTTTAAATGAAAATTTATTATAATGAAGAATGTTTTAATGATATATAATGTGTGTGTGTGTGTGTGTGTGTGTGTGTGTGTGTGTTTATTACGAGCGAATCTGTAGAAGTGGAATATTTTTAAACTTCCATTCTCTAATATTGAACGTTAAGCTCTCTCTCTCTCTCTCTCTCTCTCTCTCTCTCTCTCCCTCTTATATATATATATATATACATATTGTGTATATTTTGGCAACATTTTTTCATTAAAACAGGTTTCATTGAATAATATAGACAAGTTTTGTCCATTAATTTTGTGTAGGATCCGTTCGTATGGTTTATTGGGCTGTTGGACATGTAATTTAAATATCAATTCGACAATATCAATTATGAACACAACCACAATGTGCTGACCGTGTCTGAAAAATAAAACATTCCCACAAATTTTATATATATAGAATATATATATATATATAGAATATATATATATATATAGAATATATATTTATATTTATAATATATATATATATTCTCTCTATATATATATTCTATATATATATATATATATTCTATATATATATATATATATATATATATAGTTTCAGTTCGACAAACTTACGATTCCAAAATCATTCTTAACGATTGACCATTTAGTGAAATTTTGAGAAGTGGATAAAAAAAGAACTTTTTCAGTATCTACTCGTATAACTGAAAATTTATTCCTGTCTCATTAAAATTTGGCGTTTTTGTAGTGTCTTCATTTAAGTAATACTTTTTTCTAACCCAAATTGACATATAAAGTATATAAATTCACATACAACGAAAGAGTGAAAGAAACAATACATGATGAATGTAGACAAAATCTAAATTTCGTTGAAATATTATTTGCAATCTGATTACAAAAACAGGTTCGAAATTATTTATCCTAATATCAACGGAATTGAACAATACTGGAAAAGATCCGTTATCACCCTTACATTAGAGAGTTCCTTACTTTTTTTGATAACGAATGTAAGCAAGGTTAATGCTTCAGGATTGAAATAAAAAAGAAGCTAACATTTGTTATCTTGGTCATTTCTCGTCAGAAAGACATCAATCATTTCTGTTAAGATTAAAGAATTTAGCGAGGATCCCAAATTAATGATTGCGCCTTTTCACAATGAGGTGTAAGGCTATCAAACTATATACTCTATCAATTTCCGTTGAGATTTTCAGATGCTCAAATATTAAGAAATCCAAGAACGTCTACATGGTGAAAAGTGTCAAGGAAAAAAAAAATAAATCTAACGTATCACTTCACCTGACATGAAAAGTCCTCGGATATTTCAAGAACAACCCAAGCCCATCTAGTTTTTGCTATGCGTTAACTTGATTATAGCGCAAGCTTTTAGTTAATAACTTTTTTGATATGATGATTTTTCTAAGCGCATCTTAGATGTGGCACAAATATGGAGCTCCCCGTGAGGATCGAACTCACTATTCAATTACAATTGTTCTAGAGAAACAAATTTGATAACCATTACATCACGTCGAGATACGGACACTTTTTTTTAAAATATGCAACAAAAACTGTGCGTTTTGAAACGAGGGTTACTTTTGTTTTACAAAAACATATAAAGCCGAAAGAACACTGTTGCAGCAGTCAGGCAGGCAGTGGCGACATTATGCTATGAAGGCTTCATTTTTAGTCATTGACATTAGCAGTCTGATTAAAATGGATAAGATAATGAAAAAAAAAAACAATATATTCCGATCTGGGTCCCAAAAGTATCAAAGAACCTGGTGAAAGAATTTGGCTGAAATATCAGTAGAGCTTATGACAATGCATATATCAGTGTTGACTAGGAAATGATTCACGAACAATATAAACCAAGGTTTTAGAGTAGCTACCCCAGGGTCAAAACACAACTGAAGAATTTGTGGTGAAAGCTGAAGACAGAGTATGGACGGGAAGGTTTTCTAACCTTGAAGGATGTGCAGATCTTCACAACAGAGGCATAGGACAAAATTGTTGTTGTCCGAATCTGTTTAAGTATAAGAAGCCGTAACCGGTTGTGGTAGATAACAAAAGCTTCTGGATTAGTTATTATTATTATATGGTGATTTTCTAAGCATAGCTTAGATGTGGTACAAAGTTAAAAAGTATAGTTTACTAACCCACACACTACGTTTAGTTAGTTTTACAGAAAAGTTTCTTAATGTAGTAAGCTTTCATTGAGTGCTCAAGTTATTTGACCTTGTACCAAGCTAAGTTATGCCTTATAAATAACCATATCTGAATCCAAGTAGACATATGTGTCCTCCAAAGAAAAACAGATTTCTGTATACGTCAAGTGGAACATCTAAACACGTGTTGGTTGCATATTAACTGCACCTTCAGTGCACAAACTGCAATATATTTAATACACCTTTGCCTCATTTCCTTTCATTCAAATAAGGTGAGTGTTAAGATGCAGTGTTACATGTACTTTATCGCCTCGCCTACAAAAATTGTAATCACATCTTCTGTAAGCGGCGTTTATAAATTGCAACGTCTTATTTGGGCTTATTGCATCCTTCTGCATTCCTCTGCTGATTCAACTGATTATCTGCAATCGCACTTGCTGGCCAAGGTGCGGAGTAGACTATTCGTTTGCTGGTCCCAGAATTCGAGGTTGGAAACCAAATGATTGGCAATAATGGAATTTTTTCTCTCTTTTTTTTTTTTAAACCAAGTTACTTAAAATTGAAGGATTATAAAATAATCTTCAATGATTTACGCAAAATGTTGCCTTAAGGCGAACAATATAAGCAAACTAAATTTTTCTCTCCCATACACACACTCAGGAATTATATTTTTAGTCAATTAGTGGGTTTTAAAGTGACATTATTTCTAATGTTAAGGTACACGTATCTTAAGAGATTTTCCTGATTTAAAAATAAAAGTACAGGTTCGATTCCGCTCGAGAGGCAAATTTCCTTTTTTAGGTCTCTCAATTTCGCCGCGGGTGGTAGGCATTAATTGCTCTTGTTCAAAAAGATGGATGCTATACATGTTTGACTTGGCGAAACGTTTTCTAATGAGTGAAATTAATGTCTACAAGCCTAGAGAAAGAGTCCTACTAAATAAAATTTGCCTTTCAACTAGAATCAAACCTGCACTCCCTTTATCAATCAGGGAAACCACTTTGAAGCTAAGTGTACTTTACTATTAAACATGATGTCAGATTAAAAAGTCCATTACTTGATTAAAAATTACACACATACACATTATATATATATATATATATATATATATATATATATATATATATATATATACAATGTGTTTCCAAAATAGATGGCTGAAAGACTGTGTTTCCTATCTAAATTATGAAACAACTTTTGTTTCCGAGTTATAGACTTTTCAAACGTGCTCTAACCAGAATGTCTTTATTTTCCACATCCGACACATACAGTGTTTTCGAGTCCCTTATAGCAAGTGTTCAAAATGTGCACCCTCTACCCTAATGTACGAGGTTCAAAGGTCCCATGTTCACTAAGGTGGCTATGGAGATTCACAAATGTTTTTCTATCGGGACATTGTCGGTGTGAGAACCTTTCCTGTTAGAGACGACGAGCATTACAGTCCACCAAACCATACACAAAGTGCATATCTGCCCTATCCTGATTTAAATACATGTCTAATCAACATGTACCACTAACAGTCATCCAGGGAATTTAATAATTTGTAATTTTTTCTGTAAACATAGAAAACATGGCTCATAAAGATTTACAAGTTCTGTTTTTGAATATGTTCCATCTTACAGTAGGCTTTTTATTGGCTTATTTTAATTGCCTAATAGTATGTGGAAAGTGATGTGCTATTGCGGTAGGTATTACTATTAAAAATTTTACTGCAATAGCACAATATTTCACTGCCTGACGAAGTGCTAATAAGCAGGTACTGAAACACAATAGATCTTGTGTTTTAGTTAAATATGATTTTATTATAGATAAACGCTTGTATAGAATAAAAAGTGTGAGAGGCCGTGAATGTTTTGTTTAAAGTGTATATTTATTGTTATTATACATGTTATGATACTTTGTGTCCATAATAGTATTTGTGACGCTACACGTGTTTCGAGTCTAAGATTGACTCTTTTCAGGCGAATAAATTTGTGGCTTTACGTATCGAGTTCCTTTTGTTTCTGATGGCCAAGTTGTTGTTTTATAAATAAGTAAGTAAATAGAAAAAATAAGAAAATAAATCAAATGTTGGCGTGTTGAATAGTCTGTGTTTTCTCACATCAGCACGTGTATAAATGAATAAACAGATAAATAAATGCACAGATGACTGAATCAAGTGCTTACTCCAATTTTAAATGATTTTGGTCTGGGGTTATCTCCTTAGTACATTAAAATTATCTTCTAGTCGCCTTTGCTTATCTACAATCCTTTTCACCGGTCAGTTGATTGTTTTATTGCTTTGACGGTGTTTTGAATTTGGTGTCTGTGTGTGTGTATGTGTGTGTGAGCGTTTTTTCATTTCGTTTTTGTTTTAGAATTGTTTTTTATGGGTCATCTGGTTCTTTTTTATTGTTTGGGGTTATCTTTTGAATTTGGTGTGTGTGTATGTATGTATGTATGTATGTATGTATGTGTGTATGAATAATTCCAACTAGCAGAAAAAATACCATTAGAATCTCTCCGGAATCAAAAAAAAAAGAAGAAAACACGAAAAAGAGGAAACATTCTAGCATACGTTTCCACACACAACAAAAACAATCCAGAATTATTCACAAAGATCAAAACCCACATGGAATTACTCATCAATAATGAAAAAATAAAAGAAATCTTAAAGACAACCAAAATAATTAACAGCAAACGCCAGCCCCAAAATTTAAGGCATCCTAACCTCATCGAAATTCAAACAACACACAACACAGGGGGTCACAAAATGCAACAAAAAAGATGTGGAGTATGCAACATAATAATAGAAGGAAAACAAACACTTCCAGTTTGAAAACGCAACTAAATTCGAAATAAAATCGGATCTGAACTGTAGTGTGTGTGTATATATATATATATATATATATATGTGTGTGTGTGTGTGTGTGTGTGTGTGAGAGAGAGAGAGAGAGAGAGAGAGAAAGTTAGGTGTATCTATGCACACCAGTTGGTTATTTAATGGATGATTTATATGAAAAATAAATCATTGTCCAGATGTATTAGAGGTCAATGTAAAAAATCAAGCTCAGTTATACTTATCAAGAGTGGAACGTTGAAATGAAACATTCCACAGCAAGATTATGTCGCACACAAAGTTTAGTTCAACAAGAAGATCAAAGCACACACACACACCGGTCTTCGAGCTTGGTCTGCTCACAGAAAAGTTATTATGAAAGGCCTGCTCCCGGAGATTCTAGGCCCTGCTACAGCTCTTCCACCACTGAACAAGGTTGAAGTAGTCTGACACCTGTTTGACAGTGGTGGCGGAGTCGGGACGATTTTACATTGACCATGTGTTGTTTACATCCTGTCTCTCTGTTGGGGTGAATTTAATACAGGATAATGAAATCTACCCTCACTCGCATGTCACACAGAATCTATGCCAAACTAACCTAAGCTTAGTAAATACTATTTGAAGACGTCTCGTAATGCGTCGCTTTAGCGATAGCGTCTTATAAACCAATCGGTGTACTGGAGGTTCTCTAGCCAGCCTCCCGAGTGGCACACTTACTAGATGTTCTGCAACTGCAACCTTGTGTCTGATTAAACTGAATGGAATAAATACCTAAATAAAGAATCATTGCATTCGTTTTTTTTATGATTTCATGGGAAGCTAAAAAGTGAATTGTACAGATTCCTGTGTTGTAAAATGTCTATTTTTGTATAAACCTCCATTACATTCTTCCGCCGTACGTCTTACCTGAGCGATAAAATTTCTCCTTTGCATTTAGAAATCTAATCCCTCTATCGAAATTGCAGATGGCTCCCAGTCATCATTCAACGTTGGTCTTCCGCTTACTTACATTCTATATGAATTTCTTTTAAAGAAAGTCGAACAGTCTCGTTTGTTTATTTACTTGATAATTTCTTTTTGTGTTCTATTTTTATTATTTTAAACTTGCTTATTTCACGCTTTTTCTATCGTTTTTCATTCCCTCTCCTTTTAATAGGTACCTCCACTAAATCACTATAAAAAATAGCATAGTATGAAGAAAAAAGGTCTCAGACTTAATAAAAACGAACTTTTTCCATCAAAAGGTTTACATTATTATTGTTTTAATTCTGTAGGCTAAAATGGGTTTATTAGTTAAACGCAGAGCTCCTTGGGGAATGTAAATCATTATTTTTTAAACCCATTTTGCCACTTTTACCGAAAAACTGGTCCGAATAGTAAAATAAAAAATGCAATAAAACTGTGACATTTTATTAGATCAGCTTTTAATTGCTGTTATAAATAATATTAATGACAGACATTATAATGTGAAGAAAAAAATGTTTTTCTTCACATTATAAATGACAGACATTATAATGTGAAGAAAAAATGTTTTTCTTCACATTATAAATGACAGACATTATAATGTGAAGAAAACAATTTTTTCTTCACATTATAAATGACAGACATTATAATGTGAAGAAAAAAATGTTTTTCTTCACATTATAAATGACAGACATTATAATGTGAAGAAAACAATTTTTTCTTCACATTATAAATGACAGACATTATAATGTGAAGAAAAAAATGTTTTTCTTCACATTATAAATAACAGACATTATAATGTGAAGAAAACAATTTTTTTTCGATTAATAATGAAATTTTCAAGGAATTGCTTTCATTTTTTTTTTTGTTTTGTTTTTAGTTAAAATAATGTATAAATTTTCAAAAATATTTTTAAAAATATTTCTAAGACGTGTAGATATTAGGCTGGCATATTATATAGTGAATACCATATTTACTAATCGAAAACTGAAAAGCCATTGCATTTTAAGAATATATTTTTGGGGTGTGTATTTCAAGTTTTTTCTTTTTATATAGTAATTTTTATGTGTAAATTAAAAGGTCATGTGTGTCAATGTTTCTTCTTCTTAAAGAAAAAAAATTTGTACAATTATGTCACTTGTGATCTCCATACACTTATCTTACCTCGCATCTGTCAACACATTTTGCTTACGGTGGAAATGTTAGAAAAGTCAACTCTGCGTTTAAAAATAGGTTTGTTATAAATTGCATGCTATAAATAAGTAATACGCGTGTAAATCAGAATTTAACATTATATTTGCTAATTTTCCAAAAATAACGTCACAGATGTAGGTCTTATTTTTGCAAGGTTTTTAAAACCAAAAATTAACTTTTGTTTACAAATCTGTCGATCGCTCAAAAATGACCGAAAAATTTAAAAAAGAACTGAAAATTTTATATTCCAATCAATATAATTTCTGTTTGAAATACATTGGAGTATTTTGCTTACTGGAAATAAGAAAAAAATTAATAATTTAGCTTTCAAATAAAACTAAAATAAAAGCTTCATGAAAACTTTATTTTATTTTTAAAAATTCAATTTAAAATTTAGATATCGAAAATGAGTGGAGGTACCTACTCTGTAGCATTTCCAAAATTTTGTCAGCTTGCGTTATGTTTTGATTTTTTTTTCTTGTATTTTTTTTTTTTTTTTTTTTTTTGGTTTGGTTTGGTTTACTTTGTTTTACGGCATATCAACCTCAATGAGTTATTTAATGCCGACGAGATTTTTACAATAGATTTGTATGAACAGAATATACTTTCTTTGTAAATGGGTTTCGTTGAGAGTCAGATGTATTGCTGGTAATATTTTTTCCCTTCGCGTATTTTTGTTGGTAACATTTTTCCTTCAAAACGTTTTGTTGGTAATATTTTTCACTGAAAAAAGTTTTGTTGGTAAATACTTTCATAGCATTTTGAACTCGGTTTGGAGGTTAACTATTTACCCATAGCTGGGACCCTAACAAGCGCTACCACTCCGGGTCAGGGTGGACCTGAGAACAACAGCAATTAATGCTCCTCACAACCTCCCAATCAGAGGCCTTGCTGCCGTGTATTTTTTTTTTTCGAAATTTTCAACGTTTTCAATTTATTCTTTATAATTTTTCTTCCGTAATTTTTACAGATGTTATTTCACTTCGATAATTTTTACAATTATTTTGTCTCTTCAGGAATTTTTTACTCTTCCGTAATATTTACACTTTTTTTTTCTCTCCTGTAATTTTTTCTTTTGTTCTCTTCCGTATTTTTTTCATTTAGTACAAATTTTAACTAATAACTACAGGATTATTGATCGACTCATTTACGTGATGCTGAATGGTTAGTGACGCGAGGAATAAAAAGATTCTAAAAAATTCTTATAATTGGTCTTTTGGTCAGATTTTGGAAAATGAGCAGCCCGACAAATTTTCAACACCCACTCGTAGATCTTGGATTCTTCAGGTTTCTTTAAAGAAATATTGTAAATATACTTTTGGAATACCTTTTCTTTTATCTTATTTTTGTTGGCTACCTCAGAAAGACATTTTCTACCTTTTGTTTTTTGTTATAAATCCAAAGTGGTGAGACGCCCAATGTGATTAAAAAACATGACCTGTCAAAGGGTGGATGAACATTCTTGTAGGGTCAATGACCATCTTGCACAAACTGGTAGACTGGGCTATGTATATAGCCATTACAGTGATGATATGGAAACAATGACCGCCTGACTGTGTCTAAGGCAAACCTTTAAGTTGGATGATATCGACTGTAGTTTGACCTGGAGAGAAATAGTCTCCGTCAGATTTATTTTCCCAAGACATGCTACGCATGAATGAATATTTCCAGTTTCCAACACAGTTATGTGGAGGGAACGGGTCAGATGATCAGTTTCGCAGCGACTCTACGACCATAACCGGCCATGGGACTGCTGATGAAATTACATTAACATTTTAATAACTAAATACATTCTTTTGTCACAATTAGTGTAATCTTCCATCCTTCGTAACAATAATAATCAGCAATTATTATCTTACCTCGTTCCCAGAGATCGAAAATTATAATTATCATCAAGACTTTACATAGATAGATCCTGTGTTTTGCATATATAAGGATGCTGGGTAAAATTGTAAGCCTTGTCTGAAGTGATGGCTTTATTTTCTATCAACGTTGCTTATTTACAATCGTAGAGTATGACAAGATTTTAATATGAGAATAAAAATGTAACAAAAATAAGATAGAAGAAAACTAGTTAAGATTGTTTATGAATGAATGAATTAAAGAAATTAGTTTTATAAGTTTCGCAAGCGATTTGAAAATCTATATTTTTCACAGATCTATGGAACTTTGTCTGAGTGTGTGTCCGTTACCTATAGACTCCGAAACAGCTGAACCGATAAAATCGATAATCGAAAAAATTATATAGAAGGAGGGTTATAGAAGGAGTGGTTCCGATTTTAATCAAATTTGATATACTCATAGACAAAGACATAAGAAACGCTATTCAGAAGTTTCAAGGTTGCAGTTCTTACAGTAGTGCAGAAAATTTGATATCGATAACAGGAAATCAAAATTTGACATGCATCCATTCATTTTTCTTTCAGTCTACGATTTCGCTTTAACTTGAAACAACTATTGCTTTTTAGTCTTTTGTGCCAACGTCCAAAGAGTCTGAGCTCCAGGACCATGGATTAATTTTAAAGCTTTCATTACATCTGAGCAACGCCGGGCTGCACTGCTAGTATACACTAAAATTGGCTTTAATCAGGCACAATGCCACAGCTTTGGGGTACCTAATGAGAATGGGATTTTCTATAATAAAGAACTGTCTTGTAAAACTATCTTACTAAGCATTTAATGTTATGTCAATAAATACCGATAAATTCGCTTGCATATTGAACCATTGTCATTGTTTTGTCATTTGCATTGTGAGCCTCTTGCTGTACTATCATGTCATGTCTTCTGGCAAGCAGTATTCCTCAGTCCCACTGACCCTACACACACAGGAGCCCTCTGTTAGTAAGAAGTAAGCTCAATTCGGACAGCTTCTTCCCAACAACTGCTACTTTGTATAAAAGACACCCAACAAATTGTTTTGCCAATCACTACAATCTGAATCTCTTCAAGTCTCTTCCCTAGGCTCGTGAACTTCACTTCTTGTGTTTTCTTAGGCTTATGAAACACCAAATACTCTTAACTTAAATAACTCTTGAGCCTTGTTTTGGATGAATATTGAAAAAAATATTAGAGCAATCTTAGAAATAATTAAGAGATACGTTTTGGGAAATACAGGGCATGTTTCAAATGGCACAGACATTGCACAATCAACGCAAGGATTCACCTTCAACAAAAGTTATTGCTAATAATGTCTTGTCGTTTGAATTCCACAATAGGGGAGCAATGTCTGAGATATCTAAGAATGAAATTACAAGTGCCAAGCCCACTTTCTCACTTTCCTTAGGACACAATGCAACAGTTATATGAATCCATCTGCATTCTCGACGCTTACTGACAATTCGTCTCGTCATTGTCACTGAATATTGACACTTAAGTCCTTTTTAGAAAATGCCAGCTTTCAATGTTTGTTAGTGAGACTATCAGTTATTTTTAATTCTTTTTTTTTCTTGTTTCTTTGTCATTTTTTCCCAAAAAATAGAAAAGAAATAAACTCATAAAGAAAAGAAAGAAAAACGAAGTGGGGGCGATAAAAAAAATTGAAAAGAAAGAAAAGCTTATTCGGTATTAATCTAAGATGACGATCACATGGTTATTATCTAATAACTTTTTAATATAATTTAAAATCAATAATAATTGCTTAATTTCATTCATCAGATAATTAATATAAGATGACATTCGCAAGGATATTATCATCAGCAAACCTACAGACGATTCCTTCCATTTAATGACCGTCAAGCACGGGACTTTTGCATTGTCGCTTAGGTTTGTAAAAGTTGCAAAAGCATCTTGTCAGTTCAATATTTGCTGTATCTGACAAATAATGCAGTTGATATACCAGAAAATTATATTTACCAAAATCCATTCAGAAAGTGCTTTCTTTCATCCCTTCTGTGGCTCGGTCCATCATTTTACGGTTTTGTATAAATCTTCTGTTCATTCTTTAATTTCTTCTCCTTCTCTAATTCTTTTTACTTTTCTTTTTACTTTTCTTTTTACTTTTCTTTTGTTTTGTTCTTAATTCTTTACTCTTTCTTTTTTGTTAGATCTCCCTGTCTTTTTTTCCTTTCTTCTTTATTGTTGTTGCTTTCTTTCTCTCAAGAATTTCCTCAATATTTTCTTTCACTCGTCTTTTTTTCTTTCGTGATGTACGACGTCTTGTACCTCAGTATTTCTCTACTGAGCCACGAATAAATATGTATATGCAGATATGCTCATTTTTAGAGTTACTCCAAAAAGAGATTTCAAAATTCTTCTATTGTCTGATGCACACAATTCGTATGATGTCCAAAGAAATTCCGTTCGCCGTACTGTTTCTGCTCATTTTGGTTCCAAATACTCTTATACATGACTTACATATATTGATCGTGCCCTTTCATTTTGGTGAGAGCCATTTTTAGAGGTTAATTTATTTTCTATAAATGTACCCGGAACGATTTTGTCTGTTTTGGACATTTTCTTGTTCAGTGTAGAGCGATAACAAAGGTAGTGCCTTCTCATTGCTTTTAATATAAGTTAACGTCAGCGGAAATCATGGGTCAAGCGAGAAGTAAAACTAATTCAGGAATATATGAAGAAAGAAACGCCTAAAAAGGAAAAGAGGGGTCGAAAAAGATGAAAACGAACAAAGTCAACTCTATTTTGTGAATCTGGATTAAAATTGTGCCGAAGAAATTGAATAAAAATAAATTACTAATAGCAAATATACCACAATTGCAAAATCAAAGAAACAGCAATATATCTAAATCTAAACTTATTTATGAATGGAACTTTGTCTTTGTCTGTGTGTGTCCGTTACCTAGACTCCGAAACATCTGAACCGATTTTCTTGAAAATTTACACAGTTGTACTATAAACCTCTGTGAGTGTTCTTAGCTAGATTTTGTGTCCAGGTACCCCCGATAAATATCGATAATCGAAAAAATGGATATAGAAGGAGTGGTCCGATTTTAATCAAATTTGATACACTCATAGACAAAGACATAAGAAACGATATTCAGAAGTTTCAAGGTTGCAGTTCTTACAATAGTGCAGAAAATCGATAATATATATATAAAGCAAGATGTTTGTGTGTGTGTGTGTGTTCTTTTTTTTATTTGTCTGTATGTCCTTTATACAAATCCACAATTTTTATCCGATTCTCACCAAACTTCACACAAATATTCTTTTGGCTGAGTCTGAGCTCCAGAATCATAGATTAGTTTTAAAGCTTTCATTACACCCGAGTAACGCCGGGCTATACTGCTAGTAAAAAATAACATCATACATAAATATATAAAACCAGCCGATAAAAATAAATATATCAGATTCATTATTTACAACAAAAACTTAAACAAAAAACTAGCAACTTAGTTATTAAAAATCTTCCATCCCAAATTTCTAACCTCTGTATAAGACGAATGTTGTGTATGAGTATATTTGCCTACTCAGAGAATGTTTCTCTGTAAATAAAAACACAAAACGTCTTGCATCAGCCAAACTCTCACAGAGACTCACCTAACACTTATCGGACCAGAGTGCGATGAAACACCTTAATAAGCAGCGTCTTTCCCTCTATCCGTCTTGTGAGTATTAAATATTCCAGGCCATCATTCTTTATTACATGTCCCAGAAACCTCATCTGTCTCTTCCTTATATTAAGCAATACTCATATAACAAAGAGAGGCGTCTATAAATGAAGATAATTTTCATTGTCCCTAAATGTATGCAACACCCTCAAATGTATACTAAAAAGAAAAAAGAAAATATACAAACGCGCTCACGTGCTTCCCCTAATTAAGCAACACACTTTGCCCGCCTCACTACACTCACTAGATCTACGAAAATCACCATTCATTTCTATTCACCCTGATGATGACTTTATCGAAAGCCTGGATCCTTGTTTTTTCTAAAATAAACTTTGAACAATTTCTGATAGAATTTGCTCCTTATCTGGCAAGGATTCGTAATTTTGGAAAAATTTATCGATAAAATTAGTCGAAACAAAACGCCTGTTATTTGTGCCTTATATATGTAATTTCTAAAAAAAATTAATGGAATTGTATTTAATCCAACATTTTTATTGTACAAACCTTATTATAGTGAATAGTCATACTTGAAATAAACGTTCTATTTTTAAATGTGTATATGACGTTTACTGATCTACGCATTCGGGAAATCTTAATACAGAAAATGTGCTCTCTGGCAGGGATCAAACTTGCGTTCAACTTTGCAGCAAAAATCAATTCAGGGTGCTTTATTACTCGGTTACAGAGAGTGCCACTGTCTAGCAAAGCTCTATTTTTCTTTTTCAGAAAAGCACTCTTCCTCATTTAGATATGAAACTGGGAAAACATGGGATTTCGAGAAAAATCTTAAGATAAACTAAATTAGCTAAACAGCAATGCATACAAAGAGAAATAGATGTGAACAAGGTGATTTATATATATATATATATATATATATATATATATATATATTCAGAGAGGAGAGATGAGAGAGAAAGAAACTTAGATATAAGCAGACTGGAACAGAAATAAAATGACATATTAATAATCTGGCTTCCATTGAAACTGACAGGTAATAATAGATAAACATAGGTACGAATAGGCTAAGATAGAAACTAAAGTTGAAAGATAAGAGGAATTATGAATGTTAAAAAGTAAGAGAGAATTTGATATATAAAATAAACAAGAAGAAATATAAAATAATATTAACCCTTTATTGGATATTGATTACAACTGTAACCATTATGCAACAAAGGGTTAAACTTGTTCAGTGAGCGTAGATGTGTGTTCTTTGCAGAATATCTTCTTCTACATGGGCCATGTCCATTCAAGATGTAGGTGATCATGGACTTACACTTGGCTCTATCTCTTGTTGCCCTCAACATTCTTCCTTTTGGTATATCTCCAAAACCCCGCTCTGCCATCCATTTGCTCAGACCTATCAAGTAGGTCCTGTACTGCTTTCCTCTGTCTCTCTTTCCCTCTATCCGTCTTGTGAGTATTAAATTTTCTAGGCCCTCATTCTTTATTACATGTCCGAGAAACCTCATCTGTCTCTTCCTTATATTAAGTATGATTTTTCTCCTCGTTTTCATCCTCTCCAACAACTCGTGGTTAGTCACGTGCACAGTCCATGATATCCTCAGCATCCTTCTGTATAACCACAATTTCTGCTGCCTCAAGCCTCTCCTTCATCCTTCAGGAGATCGTCTAACATTCACTGCCATACAAAATAACAGATATCACATAGTAATCCAGCACTCTCTCCTTTGTTTCCAATGAGATTTTCCTGTCTTTCAGTACTGAACCAAAATTATTTGTAGATCATTTTCACTTTGTCACAACACAGAATTATTTCTCTCTTCTCATTAATCTGCATACGAGGCATCTTTTTTTATTCACATTCGACCGTAAAATGTCTGTTAAGCATGTGTTTCAGTCCATTTCAATGACATCTGCCAACACAAACATCTGAGGAAAAAAAAAGGTGCTATCTAAAATGATTCCGAATTTTTATACAGACACTCTCTCCCTTTTTGAAATTTCATTGCAACATTGCCTCCTAAACCTCACTTGTTAGCGTTGTGTTGCGTTAATTAAAATATATACGATAGCATCCATTCTTTTTCTACTTCCTCGTCAGACTGGGTTTTAAAATATTAAAAAAAAAAACAGAAAATAGAGAAACGAAGTTTCTACCTGTAAAATTAATCGGTCTTTTTTGTATTGAAATGGATATTCCACACATTTCTTGAAATAAAGATCCTCACTTCCTATCAATGAAAATTAAATTTACATTGTGTTTAACTTGGTTAATGAAATTTCTAGAAAATAAGAAATTGGTTCTTGGAAATTCGGTAACTGCGCCAGAATTTAAAAAAAAAACAAAATGCGCGAGTTGTCAAAGGGAAACATCTTTCGAGTGATTAATTTTAGCAGACGGGACGTGATTTGTAAAGGTTTCAGTTGTTTTTTTTTATATTCCTACAAATAGAAATACATTTATTAATTATTCATACTAGTATCTTTATTTTTGTTGTTTAGATTCCTTAAGTTTCATCCGATAAAAAAGAATAAAGATTTTAATAAAAGTCCCGAGTGCTTATCAACCGAAATGTAATAATGAAAACAGCCAAAGTGGCGGTGCTAAATTTAATAAGTAATGTCAGCACTTCGTCCGTGACTTTCTGTCAGCAAGAAAATCATTAGAAAGCTTATTACTGGCTTAAACGTTACGATAAAAGATGAGAAGAGACGCCCGAATAATTTATCAACTAATGACAACATTTCACTTCAGCGCGCAATATCATACTTCCGTTCTGACGGAAACATAATGATCGACACATCAAAAATGAGGATCAGGTAATAATTATTTATCAAATACTGACAATACTTCACTTCAGAAATTCAAACAACACTAAAAAGAAATAAGCATACGTATTGTCCTACCAATAAAAACTGACTGCATGTGACATTTTGGCATTGTATCGTGACAAATAAATATCAAACATATTGATTTCTCAAGAGAAAGACAACAATAGCGATAAAGGAAGTTTTTGACAAACGAAAATGTACATGTATTAATGCATTCTCGCGTGTCTCAGTGTAATAGTATGTATGTGCAAACACAAACAATAGTATCTGGAGTTACATGACGTTGCAAACTGGCCTTTTTTCTCTCTGACATGCGCACTCTCAAAACAGCGTTAAAAATATGATCAGACATGATTTCGTGATAAGAAACGTTGTAAATTATTAAAATTGCGTGACTATTATCCAATGTCTTGTTATTGTTTAGGGATAAAAAATATATTTAATTGATTTTAAAAATTGTTTTTCTACTATTTCCGACAAGAACTCTTTTTCAAAAATAAAGTGATTCATTCATTGGTACAGCACGAATGGAGTGAATTAATAGTAACAGCAGTGAAATACTGAGTTGAATTAGTGATGTCTGAAAATAAACTTTCGTCAAATATTTGAAGTAACCTGAAAAGAATTTTTTTTTTATCCTCCATTATATTAAAAACAATTTCTCGTCTGTCATGCGCAAACATGCATCTAGTTGATGTCATTAGTTCGTTCCAGCTTACGTTGTTTTAGCTTTTAAGTTACGCTTGTTCTTAGGTTATATCTGGTAATGATTTCCGACTGTTCCAGTAGTTAAACAAGCAATAACAAATTAATAAGTTGCGCCTGAGAAAAACGAAAATGCTATTTAGAACATGATATTCAATGAAATTCTCTCATTCTGATTGTGTATTGATTGTTTCTTTCCACTAAAAGTATAATCAAATTAACTACCACCAGTAATTGGTAGCAGTTTTAATAACTGAGCAATTAAAATGCTCTACCTTTGAGCGGGAACTTGATGGTCAGAGAGTACAGATTTTGAATAGACGCCAAACCTCGTGCGTGAGATTAAAAGAATTTGACCCCAGAAAATCAAATGTTAACAATTAACAAAACGACATAAATATAGAAAAATAAAGTCGGGCTGATTTCTTTTGTTTTGTTTTGTAAAATCGCAACATCACAATGGATTATTTTAGCGATAAAACTTCTTTTTTTTTTCACTATTTACTTCCATACTATTGCCTTCACCTTTGTTGTTGCCACGTTTCGGTAGCCGACATCATGTTTATATCGATCGGGTAATCTAGACTGAATTCCGAACTGAAACCGTTATTTATCTACGTAGCGGTGGGAAGGGAGAGCGAGACTGTTCTTTTTCAACTGCTCATGTTCAGGGTTATCTCATCAAGTTCTTATTTTTAATACTGCTCAAATATTTTTAACTGTTTCCACTGAGTCCAGGTACACACCGCCCGTGCAGGAATTAAACTCAATTAGTACGTCACCAGATTCACGAACCAACGCTAAAACGTGACAACAATAAAAATGAGGACAATATTTCGAATGTAAATACTGTAAATAACTCCACATCCCAGAAATTAATAGAGAAAAACATATTTTATAAAAACTTAAGACAGGGCATTTTTCGTGAATAAAATAGTTAAGTTCTTTCGCCTAGTAATAGTGGCTGGTGTTCGAGCCCAAATAAAAATCACGGTATTTCGAATATTTATTTTTTATGGTAGGGTTTCTCCAATCTAAGTATTAGCCCAATATAATTTTTTCTGACATCTCTCTTCAGGGTGTAGGCGATGGTGGCTTCACACACAATTTAATTTTCTTTAATTTATGAAAATTACTATGAGGGAGTTGAAAATATGTGAAATATGTAAATTACCATGAGAGGTGATATCGAGCGAATTAAACGCAACAGACGAGGCCGAAAATTGAGTTCGGATCGCCGATTCTATCCTACGCACCGATAGCCGTTACACTACGAGCGCATCCAAGGTTTTGTGCTTCATTTAATTTGGTAAAGTGATACGGATTTAGTGATTAACGCTAGCTTCCCCGTTTAGTTTAATGCCATACACGGACTACCTGTATGCATTTAAATAGCTTAGCACTTACATAAGGCCACTTATTTAGAGCATCCAATGAAGATAAAATTGATAATTGCAATAGTTCTATTAGTTTCATAGTAAATTGATCCATATATATCCGAACTGTCAGCATCACTACTCTTGCACTTTAGGGCCATTATGAAGTAAAAGTTACACATATTTTATTTCTAGGGTTGACCGTTTGTAACTGAAATTCGGAACAAGCGAGAAACCATTGTAATGATTTTTTATATGATTTCACATGCTAACTTTAGTAAATATCAAAGTTAATTTTGTTTGGGACATGACCAAATGTTTGAGGGATAAAAGTAGAAAGATTGTGTTGAGCCAAACAGGGTGGGTCTGTCAACCTTGAAAATCGGCTTTCTTTAAATTGATATACATAGGAATTGATTCTAGGATTGGCAATAGGTAACTAGATTTCAGGACCAGGGTAGGAAAGGGTGAAAAGCCAGACTTTAAAATGAACTTTATTTCAACTTTGTGCATTAGGCTAAAAAAGAGACTATAACCAGGAAGTGTTTTTCAATACAGTTGTCAAAGAAACTAAGGTTTCTATTTAACGTTTTCAGTTAAGGCATGCATACACAGACACGTGGCTGGCTAGTGTTTTCTGAAACAGCAAGTCTGAAGAAAACTGGATATGCAATTGCGAAATAAGGATTCTCAGTTCATTAACTGTTTTACGGAAATGTTTACAATGGTGTCAACTGTGCTTTGTAATGAGTAAGAATAGACTTGCATTCTATTTTCCCGGTTGGAAAATCTGTTTGCTTGCTTTGCATGCGTTTAATGACTTCACACATATTAATTATATTTACTTAGACCTTTTCAATGCTCATTGCGTGACATCGATTCGAAAATTATACTTTTCCTAGCTTAGTGTTTACTGCTCGATTTCTTCTGCTTATTGCGATGGAAACCGAAGGACCTAATTTCAGTAAAATTATTTCAATTCTTGTTTTTTTATTTCGTGCAGGTCCAAGGTTATTGTCATTAGCGATTGAGCGACAGAAAGTCTTCTTATATTGACAAAGTCCAGCACTGGTATGGTTTGATAATCTTTGCTCAAATTTTAATTTGCTCTAGACGCGTTCAAATTTTTGTGGTGGTTTTCGTTCCACTTCAAGTACGTCAATTCTGACAGGCACGATATTAACCTTTTATCTTCCACATCTTCCATTGCTATTCGAGTTTCTGGCTTGTTTTGTTTAAGTCATCATATTGCGGTCTGATGATAGAACGACGTCTCCAATCGAACGCAGGCTTACGGCCATATCACGTTGAATACACCGATTCTCGCTCGATCACCGAAGTTAAGCAACGTTGAGTCTGGTCAGTACTTAGATGGGTGACCGCTCGGGAATACCAGGTGCTGTAAGCGTTTAGTGAAGGATGTGCGTTGTGGTGCAGTGGATATCGGCTCGGAAAGAGAAATCGGTGAGCCGAGTTCGAATTCAAGTTGAATACCCTGCATTCACTTAAACACTGGTACCCTTGGGAAAGGTATTAATCCGTCCCTTCCCTCCAGTCATGGGTTAAATAACAGGGTAGGACTTGGGGACCCTGCCCTTAAAAAAAAATTTCAATAATTATTGATACTCGAAAAAGAAAAAGTATTCAGTCAGTCAGTTAAGTACCATACGTGATACACGCTTGGGCGATCATGTCTCGAAAGAGACATGACTGACTGGGCAGATGATTATCCCGCAGTAGGTTGCTATTGCTTTCTGCGGTAGACTGGTTGCCGACCAAGGCTATAGAACCCAATCTGTCCTGTTATTTAACCCATAACTGGAGGGAAGTGACGGATTAATAACTTTCCCAAGGGTATTTGCGCGTAAGTGAATACAATGGATTCAACTGGAATTCGAACTCGGCTCGTCGATAAAAACTTATGTAAAAACAATAAATTGTTGAAAGAAAAGGTATTACCAGCAATAAATAAAAAAAATTAGTTGGCAATAAATGACCCGCCGAGGTTGATATGCCATAAAACCAACCAACCAATCGAACGGACTTTCTTTGACTTTATCAGTCTTCTGAAAAAGTTGGTTTGGATTCCAACATCCGGGGATATTTTGCTAATTTCTAGACAATCTCTAGTTTATATCCACGGCATTTATTGACATAGTGAACACTAAATCTGTCGCACAACAATTCCCAGTGCATCCCAGTTTTCATTCTTTCGTATCTTTGCTTTAATTATTTTGGTATGAGATTTCTATATTATCTCTATTCAAATTCTGCTTGCTCCTCCCTTCGTGAGTTAGTTTGTACGAGCGTTACCCCCTGCCAACACCTCATAAATAATGGAATATTCCGTTTTGACCGCGTGAAAACACGGAACTAGCATATCAGCGACGCTAATTGGTTGCAGTGAGAAAATGAAAGAAAGAAGAGAAAATTGTTTAACGTCTGTTTCAGTGAAAACATCTTTTTTATTTGTACACCCTTAGAAATAAATTTTCTTAATAAAAGTGTTTGCAAGACAGGTTTTAGGCGAGTTAGTAATAATACTACTATTTCCCTTTTCTTCGTCGTCTGAAACAATCCTTAACCAATAAAGAAAGATGTGTCTGCGGGCGGTTCTGATGAGCACAATCTTTTGTATCCCAGATATTGTGCTGGGATTCTGTTAATGTATCAGTATCCTTTTAAATTATTTATAGGGATCTTTTTTTTTTAGCAGATTAACTAATATCATTATCATATGGGATGGCCATATCAATGAAATACCACTAACGTTATTTTGTAACATTTCTTTATCATTATATCCTGTTTAATGGCTTGTATAAAGCAGTCAGTCAGTCTCTCTCTCTCTCTCTCTCTCTATATATATATATATATATATATATATATCCGAACAGAGTACTGTAATATTTTGATCACCTTCCAGCGCGGTTCATGCCATTTTTATTTATTTATGGGGGAAGATATTATTGCATATGTTCTATTGCCAGTATTTCAGTTAGTCAGTGCCATACGTGATACACGCTTGGGTGATCATGTCTCGAAAGGGACATGACTGACTGGGCAGTAGGTTGCCATTACTTTCTGCAGTAGACTGGTTGCTAGAACACAATTTGTCCTGTTATTTAACCCATGAGGAAGGAAGAGACGGATTAATACTTTTCCCAAGGGTATTTGTACGTAAGTGAATGCTAGGAATTCAACTGGAATTCGAACTCGTTCCGATCCGATGACCACTGCACCACAACGCACATCCGGTATTTACCTACTATATAACACCTAAATACTTGATGATCAAGAGTTTCCTCACTGTTTGTAGAAAAGTAACATTTTGAATATATCCAATTCATTAAAATATATACCAGGTAGGATCATGCATGATTTGATCTTCAGTGGCTATATCGAATCCCTGTTTTTGTTTTACCAAGAGCACCCCAAGTTAGATTTTTGCCAATACCAGGTTTTTCTACTCGCAATGAATATTGGTCATTTAACGAATTTTCTTCTCATTTAGTTTTCAGATTTCAATACTCATCTACTAACCACTGGCCTCTAGCTCTCTCCCCTCCCCTGTATAACCTTCCCTTTCTCTCCACCGATGTATCTGTCATCGCACCTGCTTTCTCAGCTTTCTATTGTTCCTTTCTAACTAGTTTGTACTTCTCACTCTTTTCTAATTAATCTTTTTACATTTATGTAACCCCCTGCACACCAGTGGCGTTTCCGCCTTGCTCGGGGTGAAATGATTAAAAAAAAAAGGATTGGGTTCTATAGCCTTGACTGGCAACCAGTCTACCGCAGAAAGCAATGGCAACCTACTGCGAGATAATCCTTCTGCCTAGTCAGTCATGTCTCTTTCGAGACATGATCGCCCAAGCGTGTATCACGTATGGCACTTAAGTGACTGAAAGCTGTTATGTTTCCTTTCTGTTTAATTTTTTATCGCGACTTTTAACTCTATTCACATCATTTTTGCATTATTTATTTAATTTATTTTCTTAATTCCAAGATTTCCGTTCCTTGTGATGACGATAACCCACGCCTCACAGAACTACAAGAACAAGAAGAGGTAAGTTTCATTTTAAATGACTGATAATTTAAGAAAATAATTATTCTATCTCGCGGCTGAAATAGTTACATATTTTTTATTCGTTACAGTGGTCAGTTTTCGAATCCCGGTCAAAACTTTCGGTTTTTGTTTTTATCACCATGGCTTTGTTATAAACGAGGTTAAACATAGAAAACAGTTCTTGATTGATGACATTAAATAAAATGGAAAAACACTGCCATATTTGCTGTGGCCATTTTTTAGTCTTGGATAGAAAAAGAAAAGAATAAAAACCGGTTAAGCTTTTTTGGTTCTCTTTTTTTTTTCCATTTATATCTTTACGATAATAAGAACATTTTTCTTTCTTCCTGTTTGATTTTAACATTCAAATTCGTATTTATCAAAGTCTAACACAATGCCCAAATTGTGGCGACTTAATAGTGACCAAACTCTATACTGAAGTAATCATTACACAAGGGAAACTTGTAACCGCTTGCTAAACACTGTCAATGCACCTGCATAGGTATATACTAAGTTTAGCCTGGTATTACGCCACTGTTGTAGTGAACCTAGTGTAGATCAAACTCACTATTAATGGTCTGCGAGACTAGTATACTAACCAATGCATGCACTCCTCTTTTCTTATGTTTTTTATTCCTCTTTCCTTCTAGCTTTTCTCTCTTTTTGTAAACCATTGTTACCATCTCGTGACACAAGTCGGCCATGTTTGCCTATTTTCGAATTAATATGTCAATTTGATGATATCACGAATGGTTGCATAACCAGACGCGATAATCACAGCTAAAATTACTTCTCAAAACTTAAGCCGCGCCATCAAATATGAAACTACTAATACATACGAATATATATGTATGTACAAAATGTCTATCCTTGTTATTGATTACTTATTCACTCTAAATATACCTATTTTAACAATATATATACTGGATAGATAAGTAACTGAATGCCAAAATGAAACAAAATAAATAAAATGCGCTTTGTCACTAAAAATGAGTTCTTGAGACTAATAATGGTTTTATTAGTCTGAAGACGTCCTTCCAAGAAACATAACCGGTTTTTGACATTTGCCATTAATTTACTCATTAGTTTTATTTGTACCCCACGAAGGAAAAGTGCATGAAAAAAAAAAAGAAGAAAAATCGTGAAGTATAAACAGTCAAATGCTGATACCCTACCTTCCGACGCGTGAAGGGAGTGATTCGCGTAGGGTCTGTCTACGCAACTTTGAGGTCGGAATGCTTAAGGTAATCTCAATCAGTTTAGCAACAAACCTTTTACTTATATATATGAGGCCTTCAGTAAAAAAAGGGCAATTTCCGCCATGTATGTGAAAAGAAGTTATGTGTAAATATTTGTATGTTAAAGTAGATGCTTTTGACTAGTTTATCTCAAATAAATAAAAATTTCGGCATTTCGAACGTCAACAAAATTTATACAGGATTTTCTTTTTTTTAATTTTATGACGGAAAGTCCCAAATGCCTCAACTTCATTTCAGCCTCATGTCATATACACTTATATGCGGTGGTTTTCAAAGCATAGCTTAGATATGGCATAAAGCCGAAAGTATGAGGCACTTAATAAGAAACGGAATGGAGAATCCGAGGATTGATCCTGGGACTTCACAATTAGAACTATTTAGATATCTAAGAAGTATTTTAACAGCGGACAGAAAGTTCAACACTGAAATCCGAAGACGCATTGGAATAGCAAAATATGCTTTTCAAAAGCTAAGCAAAATACTAAGAAACAGAAAAATCGTTAGAAAAAACGAAAACAGTATTTAACCGTTATGTAATAGCAATCCTCCTATATGGTAAAGTTAAAGAAGTTACTTGATTCAAAAGTAGGATGCTGAGAATACCACCGATTGCACATGTGAGCAACGGTGAAGTTTTAGAGAAAATGGAAACAAAAAGTGTGACACTTACACTTAACATCAAGAGACAACTGAAATTTCTAGGGCACATGATGAGAAAAAGGGTTTGGAAAATTGGACACTTGAAAGACAGATTAAAGGCAAGAGAAGAAGATGAAAGCAACGCATAACCTGCCCAGAAAGCTTGAATAAATGAATGATGGAACAAGGTTAAGGAGAGATAACAAAAAGAAAAAATATATATCTTATTAAGAGTTATAAAGGACAAGAAATTATGGAGAACCATGATCGCCAACGTCCTGAAGGGACACAGCACATAGAAGAATGTTTTAATAATCTACAATTAATTTTATTGGTTAATTACAAATTTGAAAAAAGAATGTAAAGCATTATGATTCCCGAAAGAATTTAACGAGTCATTTATTACTGAACTAGCAGTATAGCCCGGCGTTGCTCGGGTGTAACGAAAGATTTAAAACTAATCCATGGCCCTGGAGGTCAGACTCAGCCTAAAGAATATTTGTGTGAAGTTTGGTTAGAATCAGATAAAAATTGTAGATTTGTATAAAGGACATACAGACAGATAAACAGACACACACACACAAACATCTTGCCTTATATATATATATATATATATATATATAATGGATTTTTGGCACTATTATAAGAACTGCAACCTTGAAACTTCTGAATATCGTTTCTTATGTCTTTGTCTATGAGTGTATCAAATTTGATTAAAATCGGGCCACTCCTTCTATAACTCGATTTTTTCGATTATCGATATTTATCGGGGGTATCTTGACACAAAACCTAGCAAAGAACACTCGCAGACGCTTATAGTACAACTGTGTAAATTTTGAAGAAAATCGGTTTAGCCGTTTCGGAGTCTATAGGTAACGGACGGACACACACACACAAAGTTCCATTTATAAATAAGTTTAGATTATGCGTGCGGTATTAGCTTTGCCGACTTTCGAAATGTAACTTTTGATCTAGTTGAGATAAACCACTCAAGTTTGTTTTAAAAAGAAATCTAAAAGCTTCTACATTAACATACAAACACTTTCGCAATTGATTTTTACATACATGGCGGAATGTACCTTCTTGTACCGAAGGCCTTATATATTTTTATACCATAAAACACATGATAAGTGCAAGTAAATCCGATTGTTATGGCAGATGATAACTGTCATATACATCTTGAAATACTATAGACAAATTGTGAACGTGTACCATTTTTTTTTTTTTTTTTTTTTGCTCGTCCAGTAATTTTATTATCTATGCGGCCTAACACTAATGTACACCCACATAGTTTTCGTTATTTTAGAGATAAATTCTGCTGGTTGAGAAGTAAATTCTTTATGTAATTTGTACCCTTATTACAAAGTGTTGATGTAAAAAAAAAAAGTGAAAAATGTTAGTCTACTTTGAAATTTACTCGATGGTACGAACAACTCAACTGCTTTTAAGGTTGCCGTTGGCTTCTAGTATCATTTTCCAACTTAGAAAATTCTGCTCGCGTTCAAATTTCATTCCATATCAAGAACAGTCTTAATTGGGTTTTATCGCCTAGTAAATACTTAATGAAATATCTCAGCTTTTATTCTACCTTCCGAAACACTTGTGCAAGATTTAATTACACCTTCGGTTCAAATAAAATCCGTAAGGAAAAAATACCAAGGACGAAAGAGGAACCGCCTTTTTTTAACTTTTGCATAATTTATACCTTTTTCTGCTACATGCTTTCAGAATGTGGGCGATCATTGCTCTCCACAATTTTCTTCATGACGAGATGTCCCTAGGGATGAGCAGTGGAACGAGAACAATCTATCCTACTAGATTAAATAAAGTGTTAATTTCGGAATTCTCTGTAGGTTACCGGGATCAATATACACCTGATGAAGGCCGGAGAGTACAATGGTAAAGGTGAAGACAATAGTTCGAATGTAGATAGTTCTTACATTTTGTTGCTCGATGTCTATCTTGGTCTTTTGCTACCATTCTTTCTCCTGCCATCCTTTAATTCAGACACGCCATCTACCTTATTCGCTGGTACCCAAGTTTTTCTAGTTTTCAGTATTTCTCGTGAGTATTAAAAATGTTCTTGCCTCATTAATATTTCCAGAAAGTTCAGCTCTTTTTTCCTGATTGTTAACAATAGTTTCTTTGTGTGTCTTCAAATCTTCCTTATTACTCGCCTGTTCTGTTCATGGCATTCTCATTATCTCTTGCTTTAAGTCTTTTCATCTATCAAATAAGCGAGTATATATTACATATCTTTTCAGCACAAATATTTTCCAATCTTTCCCTAGTTTCTAAAAGTATCATTTGCTATTTCAACGTGCCTTCGTATTTGTGTATATTCATTTCGGCAAAATCAAGCCTGTAGGCTGCATGAGACTACAATTGTGTTCCGTATTATCCACTCTTGTATCGTATTCATCTTCTGGTATGTGCCGAACTACAACACTGTAGACTACATTATTTATTTTATTCAGTTTGGAGTTGTTTTCATTTTGTGGCAATTTCAGTTTTTATTTAATCGGTATCAATTTCTAGAAAAAAAGTCATTGTCGGCTGAAGTTAGTTTTTGATAAATTCCCTCTTGCAATTTATTATACTGGTGGTTTTTTTTGTCATTGTTTTACGTATAGCTAGACATTAACCTCTATAGAATATTATCAAAATAATACTGTAAGAAGCACTGGCGAGTAAGGCCAAATGAATTTACCTAGATACGATGCTCAGATAAACCAATAAGCAGACAAAGTGTCGACATTAGTCCCTTGTAATAACCATTAATCAGAAAAGGTGACATACAATAGAGTTCAAGTTCGACAGGCATGAACCGAGAGATAGGAACGCGTACGGAACTCAAGATTACGAGGTCAGTATTGAAGTCAGAAGAAGACAGTTGTAAAATTAGACGCAGCGTTTATAACAGCTGGTGCTCATGCTCCCGCAAAACAATACGTCTAAAGATGAAAGGGAAGATGGCCGAAGCACCGTGAAAGAAAAATGAGGAAATGAGTTCGAACTTTATTGAAAGGTTTTCTTGACATAAATCGTAGTATTTTTTCGTTTTACTCCCTTGAAAATTTGTTATTCCTTTTGACGCATTTCACAGGACTTAGATTTTTCTCTTACGCAGCAACTAAGGATGAGATGATGTCTGTTAAGGTAAGAGAGAAAAAATTCAATTAGACAAGCAGGTTTCTAAATTTTTATTAATATTTTAACCATAATATTTTTTACTATGAAATCAGGTTTTTGCTTTCTCAAAGCGCTAAACTCTTGAATATATTTTTGAATGTCTGAATAACACAAAGAAAGACTTTAAAAAAAATTACAATGAATTTTTATGGGCCAATAAACATTTGACCTCTGCCGGCAAAAGTTCTTAAGATTATTAGGTTTTCAGGTGTGAAACTTTAAAAATAAAGCGTCAGTTGCAGGGAAATAACAAGTCGGAAAAGTTATTGACCTTACTGAAAATATACAACTATTCTATAGTAAAATACTTAGGACTTCTCACCGTAGAGCAATGATTAGTAAACTCGTCCTGCACACCCCTACTACTCGACTAACTCCAATACTTAAGGAATGCTCCAGTTGTGCCTTTAAGTAGATAGGGTCGCGTGTCGTCCGGTGCATACTCCGCCCTGTTTGTTTGCTTTTAAAAGGAAGAGAAGCTTATCTCTTGTTTTTTGTCTAGGATTGGACAACTTTTTCCTACAGTTTACTTCAACTTTTATACTTCTAACAACCCTGCCTGAACTCTGGATTTTTTTCATTATTTTATTTATTTTTTTCTTCGTGCTCAATAGAAGTAGATAGACTCGCTTATCGTCCGTTTCATACTCTTTCCTAGTCTTTTGAACAGGAGTAGAAATTTATTCATTTTTTACTGTTTAGGATTGGGTTTCCAGTTCCTTTTAAAGTTTACTTTATTGTCCAAGACTACCAGTGCCAATATCAGACTGAACACGTCCATCGGAAAATTAAACTTTATGGCTCTGCATAAGGAGGAATGGAGTAGAACTGGAACCCTCCCTGCACATAATTTAGTTAATTTCTTGAGTTCCGGAGATTCTATCTGAATCATCCCGAGCTTCTTTTGTCCCCGTCAAATGATCCCAAACTTTGAGGTTATACCCAGTGTTCCGTATGAGGGTATTCACTCCGGAGGCGTTGGGAAAATTTCAGGGGTTCTCCGTCGAATTGCCGTCCAAGTATACTTGAAAAAGAGCCTCAAGAGGGCCTTCGTCTGAGGAAAAAGTTCTCTCTCAAGGGGCCTTCCTGTCAATTTGACAAATTTTCTCCCCACTGGAGAATCGTTTTTTTTTTTTTTTTTTCTTAGGTGGATGGGAGGAAGAAGACGGAGTTCGAGAAGGGGAAGAAGGAAAGCTCCTTGTGTTATTTGGAACCTACTGTTTATCGGCTCTTACTGGTTAGATAGGGGTGGATTGGATCTTGGCTTCTACCAGGGTCTTCTCCGCCCTACTTCGACCAGATTTCTTCCCCCACCTTTTTTTGTCACTTTTTTTCTTTCTTCATTTTCTTCCTCCCGTCTTCAGGTCTGCAGCAGCAGCAACTAGTTCAAACCCTGGAAATACCCCAATTGAACTTGTTTATTTTTCCACCTCGATCAAATTTTCGAACAAGGAGGATCGAGATGGAGAAATAAACAAGTTCAATTGGGGTATTTCCAGGGGTTGAACTAGTTGCTGCTCGCGCAGCTGTGTTTGCTGGGGCTGTTGTTCCTGCTGCAGACCTGCTTACAACCGTTGCTGCTGCTTCTTTGTTGGCTGCTTCTGTCGCTGTTCTTTCGAATGTTGCTGTTGCTTCTACTTTTTCTGCTACTTTTCATCCTTCTTTGGTGAGACATCCAACTGAGGAGGAGGAGTAACGGCTTTTGTTCTCCTCTTCACAACCTCCGTTCATTCACTGAAGCTACTGGGAGCCTGGCCGAATATTTCTTCCCCCACTGCTTCTTCCGCTGCTACTGGTGTTAGTTCCAGCTTCTTTTCGGGAAACGCTTTTGACAGTTGCCCGGCGGTTCCACAGGACCAGCAGTGGGGACAACGACACTCCGTTATGACGAAGATGTTCCGACAAGATAAAATGTCCTGGATCTCCATGCAACGTTTCTGAGAGTGGATGATCTGCAAGACATAGTCACCAGTAGCTATGCCAGCTTTACTTTTCAAGGCTGAGACGTCTTTGATTTGCTCAAACTTGGAGAAGAAAGCCCCCGCCCTAGTCGCTCCTGTTATATCCATGAAACTCCATGTAGCATTTGTCCTTTGTCCTTCGTACTTATTTTTTGGTTAGTACGCTGTCTACCAACTTCTTGGCCTCTAATTCACTGGCGAACAGGGTGTCCTACATGGCATTGGGTCGCTTTGCAAGGACCCTTGGCTGAATTTGGAGACTCTTGAAAGTCTTCTCCATGGTGTCCATGCTGCCACTAATAATCTTGCAAGTTCCCACGTCGGTCGTCAGCAGGGAAATTATCCCTGTATTGTATTGTAAAGAACTTCTTGCCCTTTGTGAAAGGTGCATAATGTACTTGTAGGACAACGTATTCATCCGGTACTTTTTCTTTGGCTTATTAGATTTCCTAAGCAGATACTGCAGACAGTTTCGACGCTGACTGTTTTGGGGGAGCCTTCGCCATATAGGAACGATTGCTACGCCAGCCCAGACAATAAGGTTAACAGAAAGAAACATGGATATTATTACAAACAAATGATAATACATTACTACAACGTTACAACGTGGTTAAAATACGATTTACTTTTTTCAAGAAAAATAGATGAGTCCTAGTTACTTGTAGACTAAAGGCCAGCGGTCGTTAAAACCGATGTTCATTCAGTCAATAAATGCCAAATAACAGAAGGGACAAGTCGAGGTGTCTTATTTCTGTTTCAGTCAGTTAAGCTTGGGCGATCATGTCTCGAAAGAGACATGACTGACTGGGCAGAAGATTATCCCGCAGTAGGTTGCCATTGCTTTCTGCGATAGATTGGTTGCCAGCCAAGGCTATAGAACCCAATCTGTCCTGTTATTTAACCCATAACTGGAAGGAATAGACGGATTAATACCTTTCCCAAGGGTATTTGCGCGTAAGTGAATGCAATGAATTCGACTGGAATTTGAACTCAGCTTCCCGATTTCTCGTTCCGAGCCGATATCCACTGCACCACAACATAGCGTTTATTCTCCCTTTTGTTTCAGCTTCGCATCCAGAAATTTTTACTCTACAATATCACCACTCACAACTACTTTCTATTTTCGACTATTAATCCCCCTCTCTTTCCATCCTCTGTTTTGTTTTTTTGTTTTTGTTTTTTTGACATTTTGTTCATTACACACAAATGAAAAATACTCAGTGTATTAACAGCCTTTATGTCCCCCATTTAGTAATGAGATATTCGATCAGATTGTTTCCATGGGGTATACTATCTTATTGGCGTCAAATAATATAACCTGTTACCTTAGCAACGAATATCCTATCATTAATTGCAAATAGATTTAGCATCTATGAAAAATTCTTGAGGAAAAGATATCTATAAATTCGAATAAAAGTTTATTTCGACATAACCATCCTCTCTCTCTCTCTCTCTCTCTTTTTTTTTTTACGTGTTCTTTTAGCTCGAATGCTGATTTTTTTTTTCTTTAATTAGCACAATAAAAACTTGTTTTTCGTCACTTAGTTCTGTGTTAGCTTAAAAGCGTGTCTCTGTTGTGTAGCGCCTGGGACAGAATCATTAATTCCCATTGTGAGTTGCTACAAGTTCAGTATTTCTCTTATTCAATATAGGATGGGACCTCGTATCTCATACTAATCATAAACATTACGTATTAATTCCTCTTATTTTGACTCTTTTACTCTCTTCTTCAGCAAACTTTTTAAAGAAAATAGTACCTAAAGGGCCATTAATACTTAAATCAGAACGCAACATTCTAATTTTTTTATTTACACATAATTTTTCAAGATGGTCTGGAGAAGTTAATACTCACAGGATATATTGAAGGTAAGATTAACAGAAAGAGTTCGAGTAAACTACCTAGATTCAGAACGGGGACACTTTTCCTACAAACATATATATGCATACAAAGAAAAATCAACATAACACCAATAAAAAAAAAAGCGTACAGATCTTTCTTTAACTTAATATCTTAATATAAAAATAACGAAAACAAGAAAAGCGACAGATATTTACTGATATCTCCTGAAGATAACGGACAAATGCACAAAGGTTCGTCTCCATTGTAAAGGTGTTGAATATAACATCAATCAACTAAGTAACAAATGTTATATTTGTATTAATCCTATATATAGATAAGAAATTAATACTAATAATACTAATACTAATACTACTAATAATAACAACCGTGTGCTACTTATTTAGTTAGCAAGAATTCATCCAAACAAGTTTTGTTAAATTCAACTGCTAAGGCTTGTCAGTCTATTTCATATTCGTATTTTACTAATATTCAAATAAATTTTGTACAGCGAAATCAAAATTAATGATAAACTGTCCAAAGTTTTTTTTCAAGTGCTTTCGTCTACTACCGTCACAATCAAGAAGTGGATATTGTCAGTATGGTAGACACTTTTGTTGTCTACATCCTGGCATTTCTGTAAAGCTAGAATTCAGATATACTAGTCTAACATATGTGCTGTCATGGGTACAATGCTTACATTGAGCTAGAAGTCACTGGAACATATATATAAGTTATTTACCGTCTTTGTTTGGCATATTTTTCTGCTCTCAAAATATATGTATAGAGCAGAGAATAAATATGTAGGTGCTTGTACTTTTTTTTTTTTTTCCTTAGCTTGTGCTCCCTTAACACCTGAGTTGTCTCTTGTTATTACTGACTGTTTTGGGAGTTGGCTTTATTATTTAAGGGAGGGGCAAGACGAAGGTAAAGCGATACACGGCAGATCAAAACAACTCGGCTACTTCTTCTTGCACGACGTCCATTGCGGCTGCTGGCATCGCCTGTGCAAAGAATTAAAAAAGCAAGCATGTAAGGGTCTCTGAGTTTTTATCTCCCTCGCCGATTACTTGAGAAAGAAAGAGGAGAAACCCTACCCCGTCTATCATACAGCAGCAGCAAATTTTCTCCCCTGTCTAAGGCAAAAAGAAAGAAAGAAATATTTTAGGGGACTAGCTTCGTTGTTTTGCTTTGCTCTTTTAAGGGCCAAGGATCTTCGTTTGGAATCAGGATAAATTTTTTGTTTTATCAGCTGATTCTCACCTTTTTATCGATCTTTTAATTTTTTTTCTTAAATGTTTGAAGATTATTTTTTTCATCTTTCTTCAAATATCTTCGTGGAAAAATGTAAAAACAATATTGCTTTAACAATGAAGTCATAAAGTAAAAAAAATCATATTTGAAAATATAAGGAGCGTTTCGTTTATAGAAATATTGTGATAATATGCATTTTACATTATTCAGATGTAAAAACGAAGAGAGACTTTTACAGGACTCAAAGAATTAAAAGAAACTAAAACAAGAGATTATTTCTACTTGTATCTGAAAACTACATTGGTTAAAAAAATAAACGGAAAAATTAAACGCAATCAACCAAACAAGACTGCGTTATGGAAGGCCGAGAATCGGTGATGGGAATTATACTTCTCTTCAGTAATAAATAAAAATATAAGGAACATTACAAGATAAAAGAAACAGACGGGGTTAGTTTCTTTTTGCCGTTTTGGCGGGAAAAATCCTGTCTAGAAAGTTTGGCTAATTTCCGAAACACGTGATCCATAAGAACATTTGTGCCAGTAGCAGGTAAGAAAAGCCTAAGTATTTTGTTAACACATCTCTCACTCAAACACACACTTCTCTCTCTCTCTCTCTCTCTCTCTCTCTCTCTCTCTCTCTCTCTCTCACACACCATAAGGTTGGTCTCTATCAAGGTTAACAATAGGTGCAACAGCTTTGTGCAGCTTTTCTGTCTGGGCGGTGGGGGAGTGGTTTTCCTCAAAGTGCTTACCCTTCCTTCCATAATTTGCTAAGTGACGATATAGTTTTGTCAAGATACCTGTTGATGTAACCGAACGCAAGGATATGGATTCATGCCTTTCAATATTTTAAAGAGATTTGTATACGTTCTTGCCTTCTCTTAGAACGCCCAGGACTGTTTCCAGTTCTTTTAAGTTACAAAAGACAATTCACCGACCCATAGTCACTATAGCTTTCTCTCTTTTTCTCTGATATATCACTTTAGTCCTCCACAGGTTCCTACTTTCTCTCAGTAATGCTTCTTTCTTTATGTCTCCCCATCCATTTACTCAAACTTGTTAAGTGCTTTACTCGCTCGTTTCTCCTGCTTCTATTGAGTTTTTACGTGTCCTCTGAATGTTAAACTCGCCAAGCTTTCTTTTTTCATATGTCCCAGTCATTGTCACTTTCCTATTGTTAGTAATATTTTCTCTGTAGTTCCTGTTCTTCTTTAAAACTCTTCCTTTGTGACATGCTCTGTTCATGGTATTCTCAACATGCACCAGTAAAATCATCTCTTGATCGCTTCAAGTCTTGAACAGATTTCAATAGCCAAAAAGGTTGATAGACGATAGATAACAGTATTCTTTTCGTTATTCAAATACATTTCGGTTGCTTAGTACCTTACTCAGTTTCTGCGAAGCATCTTCCTGTTTCTATGCGTCTCTGTGTTATTAGACTCCCCGAATAATTGAATTTCCATAATTGTTGATTTTAATGTCCCCGATATGTAACTAACACATTCGGCTGCCCTTTTTACTGACAACCATGAAATCTGTCTACTCCCAATTAATGTTTAAGTCATTTCTTCTTGCTTTTCTCGATTACCTTATCTCATTGACATTTGCTACATAACATAAATTGTTTCTCTCTCTCTCTCTCTCTCTCTCTCTCTCTCTCTCTCTCTCCCCAACATGCGTACTAATTGTTTCTTCACACTTGTCGGTTACTGCTGGGGTGTAAATGAAACCAAACTTCCTTTATGGTTCCTTCACTCATCTATCTTCTCACAGATGAAGAAGAGACGAGGAAAAGAGAGATGTAGTTCGAGAGAAGGATGCTGAGAATATCATGGACAGAATTTGTGAGCAACAAGAAAGTTTTAAAGAAAACAAAAAAAAAAGAGACACTTATACTTTGAATAAAAAAAAGTTAACATTTCTGGGACACATATTGAGGTAAAAGGGCTTGTAGAATGACATATTGAAGGCCAGTCGGGTAGACGGAGACACCGTATAACTTTTCTAACGAGTTCGTGTAAATGGGTGGGATAATAAGACAATCAATTAAGTGACAAAAAATTGGAAATTGTAGAGAGTCATGATCACTGACGAGAAGGACCCTCCTAACTTTTCGTTTGCTTAGCTATGATATGAATCGTGAAAACAACTGATGCAATCAGTATTTTTTCTTAACTTTATGGCAAAGTTCGTCTTTTTTTTTTTTTTTTTTTTTACTTTTAAAACGTCATTTTTAGCATTTGGTGTTGTTGAATATTTAAATACTTTTGCGTTTTGACAAATCAAGTAATAAATTGAAACTAAGCAAGTTGTCCTCGGAAAAATAATTTACTGGATATGTCTCTCATATAAAAGAAACCAGTTGATTTTTATATATATATATATATATATATATATATATATATATGACTAAAAGAAAGAGACAAGAGGAAAACTATTTCGTCAATGGGCGAAACGCGTCACCTAAAACTACAGTGTGCCTCTTGTCACTTTCTTTAGGTCATAGTGTTCCTTTCTACAGATTATATCTGAGAATATATATATATATATATATATATATAGTAAAGCATTTCATATAGAAATTGTAAATGTGGGTTAAGTATTTTTTTTAATCTTCATTTTCTTAGGCGCCGTTAAATATAACATTTTATGAAACTATAGTAACGATCTCATTTTTCCTTTTCTAAATATTTTAATTATTTTCATTGTGTACGTTGCTAAGTCAGACACAAGGTCACAAAATTAGAGCACTCGTGAAGATTAAACTCATTGCACTATCAATGATCAACAAGAGTTACTTGCTTGGCAACCATCGCTTTTTGTTATGTACATGGTCTGATAATGACTTAATGCGTAAAACTGACAGTCACTATACAGTGTTGATTTCTACATTCACTCTGTTGCTATCTACAAACGCTCTATCTTTTATAAGGATCGCCCTTCCTTTATAAATATAGCAAATCTTAAAGTATACGAGGTCTGATTAAAAAGTATTGGAACAGTTGCTATGCAAAAGTACACAGAGTAGAGCCGCTTGGCACAGATTGACTTTGAACTCTGTCGTTCATACACACTAAGATATAATGTTCTCGCTCATTTTTGTTATTCATCGCAGTGCTTGGAAGGAAAGTGTGTAGAGTGTGGTCGTATCACAACACGAGTGGTTCCATAAGTGACCATGACTTGTGCAGCAGTTTTTGGTCAACGACAACATTCCCCAAGTACGACAACCACCATATTTTTCAAATCTCGCCTCCTTTTGATTTTTATTTCTTTAAAAATCAAATTCCACTTGAACGTAACGTTCAAGACGCCGATTAAATCCAAAAGAATGTGACGAGGCAACCGCTCACTATTTCAAAAAGGAATTCCAGGAATGCTTCCATCAATAGAAACGATGCTGAGTAAAGTGTGTAGATTCAGGAGAAGATGACTTCGAAGGAGATTAAATACTGAATTGATACGTGTTGTAGTTTTCTTTTTACAGACTCGGTCCCGATATTTTTTGATCTGGCGTCGTATAATGTGTGTGTTCAGTTGTTGTTGTACTTTTAACTTTTTAAAACTTTTCCAGACGTCTGAAAATCCGTAGTTTTCAAAACAATTGCATAATATGAAGAAATAATCATATTGCAGTGAGTTTTAATTTCAGATTAGTATATCGCTTCATCGTCTTTATTTTGTTTTTAATCGCGGGATAGTTTTATATTCTATGACATTTAAATCAATAGTATGGATTGAAGAAAAGAAACAACTGATAAGATTTGAACTCATAACCTGCAAGTTAGTTTTTATTTCCTATATATATATATATATATACTGCTGCCTTAATGGTAGCAGAATGCAAAACGACCTGTGTATTGCGATGAAAAATAAGAAAAATAAAGGGAAACAGAAAATAGTCTGAAAATAAAACTTTGTTTAAACTCTTTAACACTTTTTCAGCCATTTTTAATGATAATATATCAAACAAAATAACAATATACTTATTGTTCTCATCATTGATTGCAATACATGTTATGATATATACAACGTTTCGGCGAAATATCCACTGGTCATCTTCAGCTATATATTATTTAAGCTAACAGAACATATCATTTATAAACTATTATTGTTATATTTGTCCTTGAAATCCCGGTTCTTATGCGTTCCCTGTGAAACCAGAAGATATGGATTTCGCTACCTGAAACATGGATTGGACTCATAACTACAAGGTAAAAAGTAGCATCTAATTAATCTATTTTGGAGTCTATTTTTAATTCAATGTCAGATGGATTCACCATTAGATTATTATGGTGAATCCGTACCACTTTGTGATTATTCTGATTGAATTTTGAGATTAGGAATAAATAAAATAATTCAAATAATATTGACAATTGCTTCTCTAAAAATCAAACAAAATAAATAAATAAATAATACTAACAATAACAGAAGTAGATTTTAAACTGATGTTCGAGTCGAGCTAAAAGTTAACATTTCTAATGGTGATTTTCAAGGCTGTCATGTCATCACCATACACATTTTGATATTGAAATGTTTAAACGAATTTACTAAATATGCTCAATTAGAACGGTATGCACACTAACTTTTGACCTGTTCCCTTAACTAGATGCAAAAATGTGTAATTAATTTCTTAAATGTTTCTCTATTGTTTTTATTATTATTAATGAATGATTGATTGCTGTAGAAACCGGTATATAGATGCAAACATTAGATGAAATAGCATCTATGTATTTCTCTAACTGTAACCTACATATGAAAAATATGGACGTTAACACATACATGCACATTGTTGTGATGGTCGAGTTAACAGAATGGTTTTGCCGATGGGTAATTAATTCAATCCTCATTTGGTGTCTATTGTGGACATGTCAAAACTAAGCCACGCATTGTAAAAAAAAATAAAAACAAATCTTGTTTTAGTGGTTAGCAAGTGGCTCTTAAAATTTAATTGTGAGTTCGATTTCACTAGATTTCCATAATTATTTGTGCCAAAAGTAAAAATTGTATATATATATATATATATATATATATATATATATGTGTGTGTGTGTGTGTGTTCGTAGAGTATTTCACCGTTATGAATTATGAATCTACATCTAGAATAAATTCATCATCTCTCTTATCTGATAGTGTGTCGTTTATAGTGTTTTTCACATTTTAGTGTGTCGTTTATAGTGTGTTTCACATTTTAGCGTTTAATAGGGAAAACTAATATTTCGGTTTTTCATGATCGTTTGCTAAAGAACCTAAAACAACATGCCACCATCTTTTTAACCAGAAATGCAACCATTTAATTTTGCATCATTTTGTTACAACTGATGAAACACTGGTTTTGCATGTCGAAATTCTCACAAAATGAGAATTCACGGCTGCCACCAAAATATGTACTCCATTCATAGAAGTAATTGCTTTGTTTCTGGTCAATATTAAAGGCGTCGTTCATTAAAATCTACTGGAACATGGAAGGATCATTACTGCACCCGTCTGGTGCTCCTGCTGTATATTTAGAGATTCTTGATAAAATCCAAAGAAGAATCAGTAATATTATCTGCCCTGGTCTGGCATCTCAACTTCAGTTGCTTTCCCACTGATGTAATGTGTCTTCCCTGTACCTTTTCTATAAAATACTTTTATGGTAATTGTTCGGTTGACACCTAGACGTTATGAAGTTAATCGCAGTACTAGATTGGTGGCAACGTAAGGCCGTAAGTCCTATGCTATAAGTTTCTTTATTCGCACTTCTCGTTTGTGAAACTCTCTTCCGGCTCCTTGTACTCCAGCCAAATTTTGATCCTCCAAAATTTAAATGTAACGTCAGTCGTTATATTGTATAGTTCTTGCTGCTAGATAATGTTTCTCTATTTTATTTATTATTTCATACTCAGTAACACTTTGTGATTTAGTGGATTTTACTGCTTTGCATGGTGTTATCATTTAATATATATTCTTACCTGGCACATTTTTTGTGTCGGGTAGGGACCCAAATCATCTCTCAGTTGAGTCTCTGTCCTCGAAGACAGTGCAGTTCAGTTGTAGCGCCCGTCCACGAGGGAAGGGTTGCAACTGAGAAAAATTACACTGAATAGATACCCGGTCCCGGGAAACAGGGTCCTGTGGTTGCACCACCCCATTGCAGCAGAGGGGTGGACTAGATGCTCGTCACCGGGGCCAGCTCAACCGGCGGTTGAGGAGACCAGGGAATTTGTTGTCCCTGAGCCCACCCGTACGTGGTCGGGTCTCCACCTTAAAAAAGATCTTGTGTCACATTTCGCTCCAGTTGGGGAGCAGGGTAAATATCTATCTATATATATATATATATATATATATATATATATATATATAACGTAGAATATTTGGGATATAAGTCCGGTAAATTCCAGTCGAGACGAACTCAAATGAACTCTGTTAAATTTATTTATTTAATTTAACAGAGTAATATTATTTAGAAATTTTTTTAGATATTCTACAATTTCATGGGTAATACGTATTTCACAGCAGGAAAAAAGCTGCTCGTCAGACCCAAAAGATAAAGCAGTTAATCACTAAGATTAATTGCTGTATCTTTTGGGTCTGAAGAGCAGCTTTTTTCCTGCTGTGAAATACGTATTACCCATGAAATTGTAGAATATCTAAAAAAAATTTAAATTTATATATATATATATATATTACGAGTAATTTGATAATGTAAATGAAACATTACACTGAAAGTGCCATGCTTTGGTAAAATGTATTTTTCCACAGCAGTACAGTTCATGGGCAAACACTACAAAACAAAGAAAAAATAAGATCGTTATGATAGCAGGTTCTTTCACATCGTCCATACTTACCCTATTTAGCATCTACAGATTTTCATTTGTTTCCATCAATATAACATTTCATAAGTGACAAAATACTCAGGAACAAAGAGGTTAAAAATAATCTTTCCAAGGTTTTAGAGAAAAACGAAGATTGTAAGCTGGAATACAGTCAGGTGGAATCGTAAACATTGCCTTTTTATTAGGCTGCAATAATTGAAGATGAGGGTGATTACATTTTGAATAATGTCTAAATAAATTTTACTTAGATTGATTTTAATACCCTTTCTGGTAAAAATACATTTACTCTCCGAAAATCCTTATATATATATATAAGTAAACTTACACTTAAGCTTAAGCTCATTAAAAATTATATAATTAAGCCTTACGAAACACTCACGCACAAAGATATAAAATTACAGCAAACTTCATAAATATGAAATACAAATTTGGAAGCATCAGCAAAAAAACAAAAACCTTTAGAGTGAAGACATCACAATAAAGCCTTTACAAAACTTCAAAGTCGGCTTGGCTCAAATAATACTCCTCAGCTATGTAACAAACTCTATCTATCTATCTATCGATCTATCTATCGATCGATCTATATATATATATATATATATATATATATATATATAATGCCTGTATTTGGAGATGAGGTAGTATTTACAATATTTACATTGTTCAGACTGTTGTCCTCATCTTTATTGCCAAGTTTACGACGTTTAGGCCGTTGTACGCTCCAGCTTTCTTCAGGTGCTAGTAATTTTGAACCGAACCCTTTATTTCGATCACTGGGGTAGATCGTTCTCGTTCCATGTGCGATGCCACTTCTGGATGCCATGTAATTTTAGATTCGGTTCAAAATTCCTATCACTTAAAGAAAGCTGAGGCGTACAACGGCCTAAACGTCGTAAATATGGCAATAAAGATGATGGCAACAATGTAAATAATATATATTGCGTGTGTACGCGCGATAGGCAAAGTATGTGTGTATGGGGTTATTGGTTAGACTAGAAGTTGATGAAATGTAAGATTGCTTTAGTGACTATTTCTGATAAGTAAGAACGAAAATCTCTTTTACCCACAAGAAATATCTCAAGAACGGTACTTGTCAGGGCATTAAAATAATTTATGATGTGGAAGGGATTGAATAGTATTACTTTAAACGTAACTGGAATATTTCGCATTTTTGGAGAGACAAGTAACTTTTAACCCAACTCTACTAAAGCTGCTGCTTTTTTTTTAAACTTCCTTTCGTTTTTTTAAAACTTCCTTTCGTTTTTTTAAAACTTCCTTTTGTTTTTTTTTAAACTTCCTTTTGTTTTTTTTAAAACTTCCTTTTGTTTTTTTTTAAACTTCCTTTTGTTTTTTTTAAAACTTCCTTTTGTTTTTTTTAAAACTTCCTTTTGTTTTTTTTAAAACTTCCTTTTGTTTTTTTTTAAAACTTCCTTTTGTTTTTTTTTAAAACTTCCTTTTGTTTTTTTTTAAAACTTCCTTTTGTTTTTTTTTTAAAACTTCCTTTTGTTTTTTTTTTAAAACTTCCTTTTGTTTTTTTTTAAAACTTCCTTTTGTTTTTTTTTAAAACTTCCTTTTGTTTTTTTTAAAACTTCCTTTTGTTTTTTTTAAAACTTCCTTTCGTTTTTTTTAAAACTTCCTTTCGTTTTTTTAAAACGTCCTTTCGTTTTTACAGCTAGATTTACGATTTGTTAGATCCACTTTTCTTTGTTTCCACGTATCAGATCCAGTCCTCGTCAGGTAGGCGGTTTGAATCTGTCAGGATCTTAACATCCCAGAGTATTTGACACTTATTTTTTATTTCCGTATAAAATATTTTCTAGTCCACTGTCACTCTCCCGGTTATGACAACCTTTGGAACATTTATTTATAATGTACGTATATAATCATAAGTGTTTTAGAAGCTAGCAAAAAATTAAAAAGTTTTTGAAACATGAGGTAAACAAAACACTGGAAATCAAGACAAATTACAAAATTGCCGTACATAAATAAACACAAATATCGAGAAGTTTGTTAATTTTGTGAAATGATAGCAGAAAGAAAAAATGAAAATATAATTTGAGATTTAAGCCTAAAATACTCATTATGTAATAATTATTCATAACCTACAACAAAATAATTTATACTGCCTTTTTGACAGCGTCTCACTATATGAATTGTCAATTTATAAAAATTGAATGAGAGTAGAAAATGTAATTTGACAGCATCTCACTATATGAATTGTCAATTTATAAAAATTGAATGAGAGTAGAAAATGTAATTTGACAGCATCTCACTATATGAATTGTCAATTTATAAAAATTGAATGAGAGTAGAAAATGTAATTTGACAGCATCTCACTATATGAATTGTCAATTTATAAAAATTGAATGAGAGTAGAAAATGTAAAATTGATAAATATAACTTTAGATAAGCAAAAACAGAAAATAAAAAATGACACGATCTTTAGGTTAGTTGTACAAAAACAAATAAATACTAATACAGAAAAACCCAGTAACTTTGGGAATGTTGAAATAAATAACGATAAACGATACATAACTTTAAATAAATATCATAATTATAATATACGTAATAAATGAAATAAAAGTAATAATTGCGAATTAAGATTATGTTAGTTTTAAATAATATTTATGTTTTTCAGTTAAACTTAGAATCTGTTATTTTTTTAGCAACAAAATAAAAGAAAAACGTACCATCTCACTTTGATTTCAGAACGTTAATTTCTCATAAATAATGAGCTATTCTATGTTGATCACAATTAATGATCGAAAAGACATATTAGAGACGCTGTTGGTTTGAATGGAAAGAGAGAGAGAAAGAAAAAATAAGAGGCGATAACGCTTAACGTCTGCTTCGGTGAAATGAAAGACCATGTCAATTTTAAATATTTTCCTCTGTACCAGCTTACTTCTTTAAATAATGATCTGCATTTATACTTACGATTTTTATTGCAATATTTTAATGAATTGTTAAGCTTGAATATTTAATGATGCAGCAGGGAAAATTCCACGAGTATTTTGTAGTCATGGAACTTGCAAGTGGAGCATATTCAATCCTTAATTTAAGAATTATGATTTATCAGAAAATTCAAATAGCAAAACTATTAAGTTTTCACGCCTGCAACAAATCTATTAATTTATTATGTTAAATCCTTGGATAAATTTGCTTTTCGTCAGTGGCTTTCATTAGCAGTCACCAAGCTTCATAATTATCACAAAAAAGCAACATAATCCATGATAAGTATCCACATTTATTAACCCAGGGTGACAATTCTGGATTCTCTAAGGATTCTTCCCGGTACACAGAGTTCAGACGCTCTGTTTCTATTTAAACGATTGGTATCGAGGAAGCCTATTGCGATCGGATACCTTCAGTGTTATTGACTTACATTGTAACACGAGTTATTTGCAATCTTACGCTTCGCTTTGACTGTCAGGAATCGTGTTTAATTTGTGTTACAGTCGTGCTGCGATTCGCTCGAAAAATTTATTGCCAGTTGTAACTTAGAATCACCAGTGTAGAACTTATGAAATTTTTATGCCAAATATATACAGCAGCATACATCGAACTTCTCCGTAAGCATCAGGATATATACATGACTTGACTCAGCGTAATGAGAATAAATTCACACGCATATATATATATATATATATATATATATATATATATATATATATATATATATATATATGAAAACAGACTTTGAAAACAGTAGCTACTCCGGCATATACGCATCGCTCATTCAATAATGAATTAGAACACTATGGCTATTGGGCGTGTATAATGATATATGCGCTAAAATGTCTGCCTTCTTCTACCGGACGCTCGTGGTCCAGAGATAGAATCGCCGACTGACGCCAATTCAGTCGGGTTTCAATCCTGGCTTAAAAAGCGATCGGAGTCTAACCGTACTGATGAGCTGTGATACAGCGAAACAGATCTGTCTGCGGATGACTATAGTATATATATATATATATATATATATATATATATATATATATATTCACTAAATCGCTGAAAAAACAGCCTAGTATGAAGAAAAAAGATTCCAAATTTAATAAAAACGAACTTTTTCCATCAAAATGTTTGTTGTTATTAAGCGGAAAGATCAAAGTATTTTTAATTACTTTTTAAAAATTTTTAATCCTTTCTAACACGCTCGAAATTTTGGTAAAATCTTGTTTTATTTTCAAATCGCTACAATCGAAAACGTATTATTACATAACTCACTTTTTTCCGACGACACATTGATTTGGAATTTCTTGCAAAAATCAAATAACTGTCGGATTTTAATTACAATTTCACAAATAAATGAAATTATTTTTGAAATTATTATTTTTTAACCCTGCCTTCACGTAAATTCATGAAATTTCAAGAAATTAAATTTTGTAGGCAATTGGTTTTATTAGTTAAACGAAGTACTCATTGGGGAATGTGAATCATGTATTAATTGTATTGTTTTTAAACCATTTAGCACCTTTTACCAAAAATATGATCCGAATGTTAAAATAAAAAATGCAATAAAATTCTAATTATTTAATTAGATAAGCTTTTAATTGCTTTAATAAATAATATAAATTAAGTATATTATAGTCTGAAAAAAAAATCGATAAATAATGAAATTTTAAAATAATTGTTTTCATTTTTTTAAATTATAATAATTTATAAAGTTTCAAGACTATTTTAAAAATATTTCCAAGACTTGTAGGCTATAGAGTGAAGACTATTTACTAATCGAAAATTCAAGAGTTTAATACAAATCATCTAGCCATCGTATTTTTAAAAATAATTTTAATTTTTTCTATTTTTTTTTTTTTCAATTTTTGTGTATTTGATTTTTTTTCTTTTTGTATGGTAATTTCTACGTGTACATTGAAAGGTCATGTGTTTCACGGTTTCTTCCCCTTACTGGAAAAAAATTGGACAATTATGTCATTTGTGATTGCTGTACACTTATCTCGCATCTGTCGAGTTGTCAACACATTTCAAGTACGGCAGAAAGGTCAAAAAGTTCAATCTATGTTTAAGAATTTTAATGCTTCCAAAACTAAGCTGCTATCCTTTAACCACCATAGACAATCTTTCCCACCCGCCATCACTATGGATCACGCTAGTCTCCCTGAAAGTAATACACATCGGCCTCACTCTCTCAGCTGACTTGAAAGGAACGATGACATTGAATTAATAGCTAAATCTACTGCTAAGAAGATCGGGTTCCTATGCCGGGCCAAAACGTTTTCTCATCTGAATCCATCATGCACATATACAAATCTACTATCCACCCGTGCATTGAATACTGCTGTCATATCTGGTCGGGCGCTCCTATTGTTCATCTTGGGATTCTCGACAAAATCCAAAAGAGAATCTGCAATGTAGTCGATCCTGACCTGGTGACTCGACTCCAGTCTCTCTCTCTCTCTCTCTCTCTCTCTCTATATATATATATATATATATATATATATATGTGTGTGTGTGTGTGTGTGTGTGTGGCTTCCCTCTGTCTCTTCTACAAATACTTTCACGGATTCTGCTCCGACGAACTAAGCTCCTTGATGCCGACCCCCTGCGCGAATTTACTTGACCTACTAGCAACAAGGTCTCACCCTTCCAGTGGGAAAACAATCAAATGTAACCACAACTTCTAGTCTAACAGTTTTTTTTTTTCTCGCACTTCTCGCCTGTGAAATTCCCTTCCGTATTTTTGTTTCCATGATAGCTATAGTCTCTGAAGAGTTTAAATGCAACATCAACGTCATCTATTATCTCCTTGACTCTCATCCTTCTTTTCCCTTTACATGTACCCGTTCTTTTCTAACTCATTCTCTGACACCTACTATGATCTGTCCTCCTGTCTCTTCATTCTCCTATTATGTAACCCCTGCGCATCACTACTGCCTTACTTGGGTCAGGTGGGGGAGACTATTAAAAAAGTACACCACGGTATTTTGCTTGCTGGAAAAAATGAATTTAATAATTTAGCTTTCAATTAAAACTAAGATAAAAGTTTCAAGAATTTTTTTTTATTTTTAAAAATTAAATTTAAAAGTTAGTCATCGAAAATGAGTTGAGTAGAGGTACCTATATATATATATGTGTGTGTGTGTGTGTGCAGAGCCAATAATATGTCCTAGAACAAAATATACCTCACTTAATTATATATATATTCTAGTTTGAGTTTTGTTTAAAGGCATATCAATCCTCTGTGGGTTATTTAATGCCAAAAAGGTGGGATTTTAAGGTATTTTTATTTTATAATGTTCTGTTACAGTGGAAAGGTTGATTTTGTCAGATTTTAATGAAAGGTTTTTGTTTTTATTCTTTCTTTATTTTATTTTAGAAAACTGAAAATGTCTTCTAGTTTTGTATTCAAAAATGTTTTGCTGAGAATAATTTGTTTTCCTTCAAAAATATGTTATGGTAAGAATTTCAAAAATGTATATTTTTCTATAAAAGTCTAGACTAAAAGTCTAGTTTTAGGTATGTATTTCTATAAAAGCGTATTTTTATACTTTCATAGTGTTTTGTCCCCAATTTAGGGGGAGGTAACTATTTGCTCATAGCTGGGACCCTAACAGGTGCTAGCAGTCCGGGTCAGGGTGGACCTGAGAACAACAGCAATTAAGAGGTGGTCCCATGCTCCTCACAACCTCCCACTCAGAGGCCTTGTTGCCGGATGCAGTTTACCGTCATTTCCCAGGACCAACATATATATATATATATATATATATATATATATATATATATATATATATATACTTACGAAATTAAATCCGACATATTTTTATACTTACGAAATTAAATTCGACATATTTATAATTTCTTTGTCTAAACATCATTCTTAATGATTACTCGTAAGCAGTAGATACTCTGTGTTTTTTTTTTTTTTGTTTAGTTTTTATAATTAAACAATATATTTATATATATCTCAGAATCAGGAAACTTTGTTATTCTTCGGTAGGATTCGAACGAGCGTTTCCTTGGGGAAACTGTCAACTGATCCGACGTTTTACACCACTAGAGCACAAAAAATTTGCCGTAAGACAAATCTCGAAATAAGCCTTCATTTAAACACCAACAATTTCCTGACTTTTTGTAATATTCAAATCTTTATCTTAATGCAAACAAAGACAATCTATTTTACGAAATGGTTTATCTCCGACTTACTTTTAATTTGTATATATATATATATATATATATATATATATATATATATGAGAGAGAGTAAATATTTTCCTGATTTCTTTTATAGAACAATTTATATCTACTCGGATTGTACCCTAATGTAAACAAACGCAACCGAAGACAATATTCCGAAATTATACGGAAATTTACGAAAGTAGCATTAACCGACATATTTTAATTTACTTGTTAGAACATTATTTTTAATGGGTACTCGTATTTGAATGGATAGTATGTTTTTATGATTAAACAGTACATTTTATAATTTTCACCGGTTTAAACTGTTGGAAGAAATTTTATTTGGAAAATATCTATCTTCCGGCAGGAATCGAACCTGCATACTCCCAAATGCCGACATTTTCATTAGAACACGGAAGAGTTCATGGCAAAATATGCTCAATGGCGGATATAAATTTTTCTATAAAAGAAATCAGGAAAATATGTATTTAAAGCTCAAATTGTACTCAAACCCCACCACTCCATCAAGATGAGAATCAATATTAAAGAATGTGCTAAAAAATGCTGTTTATTTATTTTTTCTTTCTTTCTTTCTTTCAGTCTTCGATATTGGAATCAATCAATAAAATACATCAAATATTTATGCTGTTATGACAGGTGGCATTATGCAAGTCAAAGTGGCTTCTTTTTATCTGAATGAAATTAGATAAACTCTCTTTTGTATCATCTAATGTAAAATTACCAGCAATGGTTTGATTACCTAATGACTGATTCTTTTAGGTTTTACGGCTGATAAGATTCCTCTTTGTGCAATGGGAGACTAATGTCTGGGACGGGATTCATCAAGCCCAGAATAAATTTAATGATGCCTTTCTTTTGCGCCCAAACGTGATATTGGTTCATCATCCGCAATGTCAATATCTGACACAATGTCATTTATCTGATTGAGAAATCTGTATCCTCATATCGAATGAAACACGAGCTCAACGCCGATGTGTCGAAAACTCATGTATAGAAATGACACCAACAAACTTTTCGAGGTCAAATAATGGTTTACAGTCGAAAGGTTACTAAATATAGCAGATATCTGACGAAGTCTTGGTGTTACGTCTGTCGAAACATAGTGAGAAAAGCAACTAAGACAAAAAAATGAATCCAATAACCTAATCTAAAAAATATAGACCGGAATTTCAGCGGGGTCGTATTAGCCATTGGATCGGATTATCAGATTTTATTAGTCACAGAATTCCCGAGCACAGATTTCATAATCATAAGAATACTAACCCACTTATTATACATTTACGTATTTTTCAAGTTCTGTGTATTAATAAAAAAGATAATGAGATTAAATATTTTTCAGTTGCTGTCGGATTAATAGCCGCATATAGATATATATCTATCTTTGCTTGTTCTTGTACAAAGCCAAAATAGTAGGAAGGTTATTTGTAAAAACTTATTTTCATCTTTCTCATGTAAACAAATAAATAGGTTTCTCACTCTAGTATTCTGTCGTTGTTTAACTCTGTGAGATATACCGTTATTCCGGTAATTATTACCGAAAATAACTCTTAGCTTAATACGTATCAGTTGCATAATTCTCTGCAACTCAGATGCCTTTTAACCTTTGGGTAATCATATCATCCCCTTCTTCGCCTTTCAGGATTCTCAACATTACTCAAAGAACATTTTCTCGTCTTTCCTAACCAGTTAAGTAGACACGCCTGTTCTCATCGTGTACGGTGCTAAAGGTATGGCGACAGGTGAAAAACGAAACTTCACTGAAGAATTAACGACCACCATTACAGACAGGTTAGCAATAAAGATATTTAAAATAAAATAATGATAAAAATAAGTGGCGGAAAAAATTGGGGGATAAAAACCAATAAGCTGTGTTCCTGAGTTAAGATACTAAACATTTAAACACTTTTTGTCAGATATCCATTACATTTCTACTGTTCCCTTCCGTGAAATACTCTTGAAACTAACTTTTGTTGATAGATGCTACTTATCTAAAAAGTAAAGCACCTTTGGTATTTTGTTAAGTTTAACTTACTTTGCTACAAGTATTTGGTACAGCACATGCTAACAATTGTGGTTTTTCTCTTCTTCTTCTTCTTTGTGCTGCGTCTCTTCAGGATGTAAGTGATCATGGCTCTTCACAGCTTCCTATTCTTTGCAGCTCACTAATGTTTATCTCTCTATTATCCCCCCCCCCGGACTCCCTGTCCTGTCAAATTCGTTAGGTACATTACCTGATGTTTCCCTCTAATGTCCTTGTTTTCAATATGCATTGTGAGTGTCAAATTCTCCCAGCCTCATTCTTCATTTTGCGTTCTAGAAATTTCAGTCGTCTCTTTCTGATGTATGTTTTTTTTTTGTTTCTATTTTCCTTAAAACTTTCTTGTTGCTCACATATTCCATTCCATAATATCCTCCAATAGAACTACATCTCTGTTGCACAATTTTGTACTTTATCTGTGAGGAAATTATCCATCATTCACATTCATACACGAGGATTGATATTATATAGCGGTTCAGAACTGATATCCTTTTTACTTATTTTGTTTTTGTTTCTAATTTTTCCTATTTCTTAATTTGTTTAGCTTTTCAAAAGTATTTTTCACTTTTGCGCCCTCGAATGTCACTGTCTCATTTACTGTCATCTGTTAAAACACTTCTCAACAATTGAAATGTTTTAACTCAATTTTGACTTCTCCAATTATTAACTAGGATCTTGGGCTGTTTCTTTTGTTTGATTATCATGTCTTCCCACAATTGATGGTTAGTCCTTTCTTCCCACTTTCCTTTACTACTTTTCCCCGTTGTTTTTCCTTAGCGTTTGAAAAAATCATTTTTGCTATTTCAATGTTCTTTAAGATTTTGGTACTACATTTTTTATTACCTGTTAAAAGATTTTCAGATATTTAAATTTCCGTGCTTGCTTGATTTTTGACATCTCCAATTTACAGCTAGCAACTTGGCTTATTCTAATTGATTGATGATAATACATTCTATTTACAATTGACGGTTAGTCCTTTCTTCCCACTTTTCCTTGTTTAAGAGTTTTTGAAATGTTTCTAATATGTCTGCCATCAACATGGTGTCATTTGTGTATCTTATATAAAGATTGTGCTCACAAATAATAAATCCTGGTAGAGCTTCTCTTAGGATTGCCTTGTTAAAAACTGATAATCGAATTCTTTGCCGCCACAAAGATCTTTAAGATTAACTGGGTGATCTCTACTTCACAAAAAAGTATCTTCTTGATATTTGTTAAACTTTGTGCGGTATAAGTATGGTGCAGATTGTTTGCTGTTTTATTTGATTTATATATATTCCGTAAATGTTGCTTTCTAACGTTATACCTATAGAAAGGTGATTAAAGCTTATACGAAGTAGTAGTGGTATTAATAATAGTAGTATCCCGACTTGGCAGCTCAGATACAGTCATTTTCTCACCGGCGCAATGTGGCTTCTCTGTGTCTCTTTTATAAATACTTTCACGGCTTCTGCTCTGATGAACTTAGCTCACTGGTGCCCCCTATATATGAATTTACTCGAGCCACAAGATTAGCAACTAGGTCCCACCCTTTTACTGTGAAACCAATAAAATGTAAATGCAAATTCTACTCCATCAGCTTCTTTTCTCGCACTTCCCACCTGTGGAATTCCCTTCCATTTACTTGCTTCCTCGACAGCTACAATCTTCAAGAATTTAAATGTAAAGTCAATAGTCATCTCCTATCTCACTAACCTGCATCCTCTCTCTCTCTCTCTCTCTTCTTTCTCCGTCCACTTCACTCTCATTAGTATTCTCATCCTTGTTACCCACTTCCTGACACCCCCTATAACCTGTCAATCTTTCTCATAACTTTCCTCCTATGTAACCCCCTGACAAACAGTGGCAGTAAAATGCCTTGCTTGGGGCGATATGATTATAAAAAAAAAGAAGGAAAAATAGTAGGGCCCTTAGTAAGCATCGAAATCTCTATAGTAACGAATTAGCAAGCGAGCTTATTTTCTCTTTTATGCACCGTGCCCTCTAAAGACTTTAGCGATTATGTTTCTTCACAATTTCATGTTTTTTGTAGCTCTTAGTAAATTTTGCCTTTTTGCTATCTCTCCTAGCCCCTTTTCTGCCAACACAAACACATTAGGTAATATATGTATTGCTTTCTTTTGTTCCTCTTAACCTTTAGTATGTTCTGTAGCTGTTAAGTTTTCTAAGCCCACTTTCCTCATTATATGTTTAAAAATTTTCAACTGTTTTTTTTTTATGTTAAGTATAAATTATCTTTTTGTAGTTTGGCATGACACCTCAAATGTAGGACATACTAGTGAGGATCGAATTCACTGACTTGAATTAGTGTCTGCGGCTATAGTAATAAACTGAAAATAAAGGAAAGAGAATATCGGGCGGTCAGAAATTAATGGAAGTTTTACTAACAGAATAGGGTAATTGTATGCAAAAAGAGTTGCTGAAAGTTCACGGTCTGACCAAAGAGTGGTTTAAAAATCGATATTTGATTATTTGATAATATATTAGGATATCGGTCGGACTGAAAACTTTTGAGTACACTTCATATATTCAAAATACATTCCTCTTAGATTTACTAAAGAAATTCATTGTAAATCAGAAATTAATGGATTGTCGGTGGTAGGAAATTGTCAAGCATTGTTGAGAGGAAAGGGCTATTGTCGGTATAATTTGGACGCACTGTTACTGATTGTTACAGAAATGCATCGAAAATGAAATTGAACGTATTATCAATAGTCACGAATTAAGACAATCATTACTAACAGAATAATAATATTCTGTTTTTAATGTATACTTTATTTTCCTTTTTTGCCAGAGAATTCATTGGGCTTCTCTCAAATTATTTTTCCCTAAAGTTTATTTCCTTTTTCCTTTCTTTCAACTGCGGCTTCTTTTTCTGCTTTCTTACTTTACGTCTTTCTTCCATTTTTTTTGTTTTTTCCTCTTCATCATGCTATTTTTTAATTCTCTTTTCTTGAACACTCTTCTCTCTTTTTCCCGTCTTTCTTTCTCTTTCTGTTTTCATTGACCTTCCCCCTCTCTGGTGATATCTACCATATTGCAATGGCACGCGATTGTCCCTTGCAAGCAGACCCACTGACAAACGTCACTCTGGACAAAACTCGTTTTAATTCTTTCAACTCCGTACACTTAAATTTGTTCAACGCCCAGACCAACACACATTTTTTTAGAATTCTATATCGACATTTCTGTTTTTCCTTATGATGTCGTCTGCATTTATCATTTTTAACCATTCTTCCTTCATTTTTATTTTTTAACCTTTTTTTTTCTTTTTTCCTTCATTTTTTTAATCTCTTCGATTTTTAGCATTTCGGTTTTTTTTGTGTTTTCTTCGTTTCTTTCTTTTCATTTTCTCTTTCTTTCATTCATCTATTTTTCATTTTCTTCCCCCGCTTTTCGTTTCTTTTCTTTTTCTTTTTTTTTTTTTTTTTTTGGTCGCCCTATTTTTCTTTCCAACTCTACTTTCTCTTTCTTTTATAGTACTCTTTTTGCCTTTTTTCATTTTCCTTTCTTTTCATCTTTCTTTTCTTTCTTCCCTCTTTAGTTTTTGTTATAACACTTGTGAAAAATAACCTGCGCACTTTTTGGAAAACTAATGCCTGATGTTTTACTAGAAACATTTAGACTGACCTAATAAGTCGATATCGGTATGAAATGAAAAATCGGAGAGCAGGGTTCGAATTCCAGTTGAATTCGTTGCATTCACTTACGCGCAAATACCCTTGGAAAAGGTATTAATCCATCTCTTCTTTCTCCAGATATCGGTGAAATAGCAGGACAAATTGGTTTATATAGCCTTTGCTTGCAACCAGTCCACCGCAGAAAGTAATGGCAATCTATTACAAGAAAATCTTCTGCCCATTCAGTCATGTCTCTTTCGAGGCATGATCGCCATACGTATATTACGTATGTCACTTCTGACTAAGTCAGTCATTTAGCGGTACATATAAACATCTTGCTATGAAGTAACTCTTAACAAGTTCCTATTAGCGTTTCATAGATCTTAGCGCCCCTTATCGTATTCATACGCCTGACAGAGCATAGTATTATTTTTTAAATAAATAACTGTAAAGCGTTTCCATATAGCTAGAGTTCGCAAGCAAGCCTTTCTAGAGTTTAAATTGTCTGGGTGCTTTATTAAGGGGGCCTTGTGCCAGGAAAATCTAAGTTTAGCTATTAAATACCTAGCGCTAATGGCTATTGTTCGAACTAAAATACATACTTTCAAGCAAGCAGTCTGTCTCCATTTAAACTTATTTTTATCTATGTAAAGATATGACTGAAAAAGTTAGACTTAGTAAATCTCTATTCTTATATCAAATAATCCTGTCTGTTGAGCCATTACTGGTAAGTTCTGTCCTCACTGAGTGCGCCATTATTTTGTCCATGTGCTAGTTTAGCATCTACCAAAATTGTTGATAAAGATGTGTACTTCTTTCTTTCTGTGCTTCACTTTTCTTTCATTTTTTTTTTCTTCCGCCCTCCCATTCTGGAGTTTCGAGTATCATCTGCAATGCAACCCTTATAAATAAACAAGCCGGCGTCTGTTGAGAAAGAAGCAAGGTCGTAGCAAGAATAAGATGTATGACCTTGAGCGATTTAGAAAAACGTTTTCTACAGGTAGCCCAGCCGCAGACCCTGGCATTGAGACGTTAAATCTGCTCTTCCACTCAAAGACTTGACGCTGATTCCATCATTCTTTTGGATTCTATATTTAGGCAGCCCATTGAAATGAAAGAACCCGTTCTCAACGTATCTTCGTAACCACGTTGCATCTGTTTCTGTGCTGCGTGGGTAACCCTGTAACAGTATATCGTGATACGCGTCATGGTACTATGGTTAACAAGCTCATCTCACAGACCGTTTACAAGTGTAGCGAGTCGATCTTTACTGAAATATACCATAAAATAAACTTTACTCAAATATTAAACCACTACATAAATTTCTGGTGCCACATTTAGCACCATGTAAGAGAAATCTTAGAAGAGTCTTTGAAGTTCCTTCAGTTCTACTATAATTTACTTATAATGCTCATCTTCAGCACGTGGTTTATAAGCCTAAGGTCAAATTTAGAATTACGAAAAGGAACATTGGCCAGCGTTTAAGCCTTTGTCTTTCTGTTCTTGCATGACCGACACTTTGAGTAGATAGTCTCTGTCCATGTTAAATAAATTTATTCTTCTTTTATGTCCCGTATCCCTTCAGAATGCGGACGTTCATGGCTCTTCACAATTTCCTATCCTTTCTAGCTCTCAGTAAGTTTTGCCTTGTCACCATCTCTGTGTGTTCTACCAACCGTTCACACAAGCTTTGATAGGTAGGTTATTTTTTTATTTATTTATTTTTTTTAATCATTTCACCCCGAGCAAGGCGGAAACGCCACTGATGTGCAGGGGGTTACATAAATGTAAAAAGATTAATTATAAAAGAGTGAGGAGTACAAACTAGTTAGAAAGGAACAATAGAAAGCTGAGAAAGCAGGTGCGATGACAGATACATAGGTGGAGAAAGGAAAGGTTATACAGGGGAGGGGAGAGAGCTAGAGGCCAGTGGTTAATAGATGAGTATTGACTTTGCATTTAAATTTCTGGAGGTTGTAGCCGTCAGGAAAGCAAGAATACGGGAGTGAGTTCCACAGGCGGGAAGTGCGAGAGAGGAAGCTGCAGGAGTAGAATTGTCGTCTGCATTTGGCTAACTTGACTGTGAATGGTTGGGACCCAGTTGCCAGTCTGGTTGCACGAGTAAACACCTGTTGAGGAGGCATCAGTGACTTAAGCTCATCCGAGCAGAAGCCATGAAAGTATTTGTAGAAGAGACAAAGGGAGGCCACATTTCGACGAATGGTGAAGTGGCTGCACTCGAGTCGCCAGATCAGTACCTATCACATTACAGACTCTCCTTTCTGTTTCCTTCTGTCTCTCTGGCATTTAGTATGTCCCATGAGTGTCAAATTCTCTAAACTTTCTTTCCCCGTTATATTTCCTAGAAATATCAATTGTCTACTTTTTGATTCTTAATATAAGTGCTCCTTTTATTTCTATTTTCTGTAAAACTTCCTCGTTACTCACATTATTACAAAAATTGAAAACAACAAAAAATCGTGACTTGACTTTGTATCAGAATAAGAAAAAAAGAGTAAATGACTATATGTAATGTTTGATTAGCTTTCCGTTTTAATACTCTGTAAAATAGTCTAAAATCTCTTTAATCCGTTTTATGTAGGCCGAGTAGATACTGTAAGACAAACAGGTAGAAAAATATCCGGTTTCAGCTGGAAAATATTCAGACACCATTTTCAGTCTACGGCAGTGAAGGTTAAATATCTGTTTACAGAAGAGTCTTTCCTTTCACATATCGATTCGCGGGATTATAATTTAGTAATTTTGTAAAAATGAGTTCAATCTGCTATGAAATATAGTAGTTACAAAGTTTAGTCTACTCTGCTATATGGCCGCCCAAATTTAGCACAATAATTAGCCAACTGCAAGATTCTGTCATATAACATTTTTTATTACTATAAACGTTAATATCGGATGACAAAAATCCTTTCAAAAATTGTTGATGATTACTTTTCGGATACGATATCTAGATCAATTATGACTAGATAGTGAGTTCGATCCTCACTGGATGTCTTATGTTTTCGGCCTTGTGCCACATCTAAGCTAAGCTTAGGAAAACATTTAGGCCCCTCGACGTGGCGTAATAGTTAGCAAGTTTGTCCCGCGAGATCAATTTTGACTGAATAGTGACTTCGATCCTTACTGAGTGCCCTATACTTTCGACCTTGTGCCACATTTAAGCTACGCTTAGAAAAAGGTTTCGGATACAAAAATGGGACTAGCAGAAATAGATTCGTAGAAATACTTAAATAAATAATTCAAACGATACACTGTCAGGTTGGTCTCCGTTGCCAAACTGTTAGCAGCCCGCTTTGGATAAAAAAAAAGTTTCCCTGATAGAAAAAAAAAAGATACAGTTTCAATCCATCTCGGAGGCACAATTGTTCTTTAGTTTTCTCAATCTGTTAATTTCACTTTTTAAGAAAAGTAAAAAAGTTATTTATTGAAATTGTTACACGAAATATCGTCATTGTTATTAGTGTATGATTGGTTCTATTCTATTTTATTGTTGGCTTACGGCCATATCACGTTGAATACACCGGTTCTCTCTCGATCACCGAAGTTAAGCAACGTTGAGCCTGGTCAGTACTTAGGTGGGTGACTGCTTGGGAATACCAGGTTCTGTAAGCATTTAGTGACGGATGTGCGTTGCGTTGTGGTGCAGTGGATATCGGCTCGAAAAGAGATATCGGTGAGCCGAGTTCGAATTCTAGTTGAATACCCTGCATTCATTTAAACACTGGTACCCTTGGGAAAGGTATTAATTCGTCCCTTCCCTCCAGTAATGGGTTGAATAACAGGGTAGAACTTGCCCTTAAAATAAAACAAATCCCAATGAATCTTGATACTCGAAAAGGAAAAGTATTACTAGACACAAAAGCCTATATAAAAACAACAATAAATTGTTAAAAGAAAAAGGTATTACCAGCAATAAAAAAAAATTTAGTTGGCAATAAATGACCCGCCGAGGTTGATATGCCATAAAACAACTAACCATTTTATTGTTGCTTTGTTTTGCAACACTTGGAACATCCTCTTTGGGTGCAAACACCACGTGATTATGAAATAACAGAAGGAAAATGCAGCAGAATTTCCTGCATGTTTATGCTCCGTTTTATCTTCGGATTTTCCGTATCCAAAATAGTGAAACAGACGTTCTTTTCTCGGAAAAATGGATAACTATTTAGACCCGCTTTGCTATAACAAAACCAAATGGAGTAGTAAAATAATTCTAATAATGAAAAGTAACCGACTAGGAGTGTTGTGATAAAAGAAACAATAATGGAGAAAAAATAATAAAAAATAATTATAATGGGGAAAAGTGCATACACACTGACGTGCCAAAAGTTATAGGTCAGGCGCCTAGTATCGTATAGGATCTCTCAGTGCTCGGTTAAGTGTAATAATACGGCTGATCTCTTTTAAGTACTAATGACATATTCCGTTGCTATGGTAAAAGTATTATTCAATGCCATTAAATGAATGCTCTTTATATTACCATAGAAAAGGAATACCTCATTAGTAAGGAGAACCTGTGGCTAACATATTTTTTTTTGGGGGGGGGGGGTTATTGTTTGTTTGTTTTTCTTCTTTTCTTGTTGTTTAATTTTAGCATTCTATAGATATTCTTACTTTTAATGATATAAAAAGTAGAAATATTTTTCCAAGCGTTATCTTGCTTTGGCACCCATCCGCCTCGGAAGGCGATGTTATAGCGCTCTGAACTAAAGGCTTGAGAAAAAAAAAAAAAAACAAGGACATTATGTTTTGTCCATACGTTAATATCTCCCTTTCAGGGTTGTTAGTAGAGTCTAAAAGAAATTATAAACCAATATAGTTTCGTACCAGCACAATATTTGCAAGAAATGCCGGAAAGTGAGAAAATTCGAGATTTATCCGCCTTATGAGATTCAACTGGATTTAGGAAGTTTTTTTTTTAGTTTTTTTTAGTTTTTACAAAGAAACTTAGAATGTAAGGGGGCTGCATTTAGTCTTCCTTCTCCTAGGCTAGCTGTCAATCAAGCCAAAAACCCCAGTTTGCACTACAATTTTACTTCTATCTGGGGGAAGATATTCATGAGTTTTCTAAGAGCATTAGAGAGTATATCCTTTGAAAAACTCATGGATCCTTATCTGCGACAACAGTTTTCCTCAATCGATTCACTACAAACAAAACGATAATGCCACTAAAATGCAAGGAACTACTGGAATTGAAAGAGAATGAAAAGATTTTAAAGTAACGACAATCTTAACTCGAAAACAAAGAATACAGCTGTACTACGGAAAGTTAATTGTAGCGAAAGAAATCCCTACATTTTTCATGTAGTTAATATAAATGGTGTAACTGTAAAATTACTTAAATATTGCCATATTTTTTAGTTAATAATGTAATAATTTTCATTATATTTTCTTACCTAGTTTTACTCTTTGTTCGATTATTTATGTCATTTGACAGTAAATAATAGTTTCCCATGTACTAGTTTATAAAATCTTACTTATCGTATTTACACTTTGCAAAAAAACTAGTCTGTGTATCCGAGAGTGTACGTATATACGTATATATGTATATGTGTGTGTGAGCGTGCATATATATATATATATATATATATATATATATATGATTTAGTAGTCTCTCATTAAAATACTACCAGGTTGTTACGAGCTTTAAACGTATTTTATGTAATTCCATTTTAAATATAAGTAACGATGAATAGACGAAGATTGAAAGGAAACAGAAAATATAAACGTTAAAAGAAAAAAATGAAGAAAATAATAAAGTTGTAAAATGGCAGTACTTTATTTGAAAGAACCAATTAAAAAAATATTCTATTGACAAATCTCACAAGAAAGGAAGAATCAAGAAAGTAACAAAAGACGAAGAGAATTAGAGAAAGAAAGGGAAAATAAAAGGCAAACGTAAGTCAGTTATAGCTTTCAAACCCAAAAAGCTTTCAGACCCAAAAGTGAATTAAAAAGAATAAAACAAAAATAACAATAACTGTATACAAAATATGGACGTCAAAATAACAGACCATTCAAAATGGAATCTGAACGATTGCCTCTATCACATCAATCTTAAAGATTAACCTTAATAATTGACAATCTCATAACTCAAGATTGCGCCTGCTACAGTGGAAAGCCTTTCCTGTCATCTAAAATCAACTGAATCGCTTATAAATTATTTTCGCCATTTCTGAATTTATATCTACAATGAATGACGAATTTGTTTGCGTGTGTTCAAACAAGTTTTGTTGAAAATAACGGACAAACCGCAACTTCTACTCCAACAGTTTCTTTTCTCGCACTTCCCGACTGTGGAATTCCCTTCCACACGACTGCTTCCCCGACGGCTACAATCTCCAGGAGTTTAAATGTAAGGTCAATAGACACCTCCTAACACACTAACCTGCTCCCATTCTATCAAACACTCTTCCCATCTGCCCAACCCTCATCCTCGCTATCCTTACTCATCTGTCACCTTCCTCCTGACATTCCCTATGTCTAACCACTCCTTCTCTTTACCTTCCCCTATGTAGCCCCATGCGCAATAGTGGCAGTGGAATGCCTTGCTTGGGGTGAAATGATTAAAAAAAAAAAGTTCTTTTTAATCAATTTTTCTTGTTGACGGCTTATTTTCCGTACTTTGATGTTGAAGAGGAAGGTGGATTTGTTATAGTTTCGATTTTTCGCTTGGATTCGGTAATTATTAAGAATAAAAGAAATGAAATGTCATTTAAAACCTGTTTACATTGTTTTGATGACTTTAAATTTTAAGAGTTTAATGTTTTAGGGTGTCACGTAGCTGTAATGTTTTTCAAATTTAAAGCTTTATGATTCCATTTCAGTAAAAGGAGCAGGGTCAGAAATTCACATTGATAGTCGAGGAAACGTTCGTTTTTCAGAAGAAACGAGTTCGGGCTTCGTTCTGTATCATGTCGAAGTACGTGTTATATATATAAGTTTTGTTTAGTTTATTTGTTGCATTTTTCTAATTTGCGAATAAGATGTTATACATCTGGATCAAAATTGATTACAATTCCACCACATGAAAAACAAAAAAAAAGCACCAGGGTGTAGCCAATCAAATCTTGTCTACCATACAATTAAAAAAGAACGAAACATAAACGTCAGACAGTTTATCCACAATTCTGATCCCAATAGACAACTTCTTATTCGTAAATTGGAAAAGTACAACAAAACATTAAACAAACACACTTTGTCGGAACCACAATGTTGATTTTTCTTCTTTTAAAAATAATTTTCAAGACTTTCCTGTTGTTATAGGTTTAAAAAAAAATCTTTTTTTTTAGCATATGCTAAATTAGTTTAATACCCTTTTTCGTTTTTCTTTTACAGAAGAGCCAGTCGTCAGTGATCAATGATGGCAGTCCCTCGCCAATATTCAATCCTTCAGAGAAACAAGTAAGATAATGATTTTGTTAATAATATTAACTAAGCCCTGTTGAGGAACACGATGATAATCGACATTACTCCATACTTTTAATGATCTGTTAGAATAGGTAGCAAACCATTATCTAAAGCGAGGTGGCATTTAATCTTACCTTAATCTGGTACAAGACAACATGTGTGGGTCACCCAGACTCAGATTCACTGCACAATATTATTGTCCTGCAAGGTTAACTCTTTCATCTTTACGCCATCTTTCAGCTTCCTTTATATCTATGTGTATATTCCAGTTTGTTATTATGAGTATCTAACAGCAGCAAATGTTTGTTACGCAACAACGGCAAATGCACCCTGCAAGACGTGTTTCTAAAATTTGAAATTCATTGTGGGTTCTCCAGAAATAGTCCGGTCCCCTTGACCGCTGTCACAGACAACAGAGCTTACTAGAGCTTACTGATCTTCAGTTTATTTTTAGCCTGCCTCACCTCAAGACACTGACTGTCGGCAGGATACCATCTCTAAGCTAGAAGACAGAATGTTGACTCACACTAAAAATCTCTATAATAGATTAATTAGACTTTATAGTAGTGCTGCCATATTTTGTGCGTATGGAAGACATGGTGAGAGTTCTACTTATCCGATAATCAAAAGTCGCCTTCCATAGATTGGCTTATATATTCTATCTGTATATAGGTCTGTATCATTTGAATTCTTATCTTTCGTGAACAAATAAATCTATCTTTCGTGATGACTTTATATAAGATAAATTTTAATCTAATTGAAATTCCTAGGGAATGTAATGAGAGAAGGCTGCTCGGAAATTCTGATGCTTACAGCACAGATTGAAAACAAGAGGAACAGACGAAAACGACGCATAACCTACTTAGTGAGCTTAAGTAAATGGATGGCAGAAGAGGGTTTAGGAAAAATAACAAAAAGACAAATGTTATGAACAGCTACGAAAGACGGAGAATATTGGTTTGGGGTGGGGTGCATTATTGCCTACGTCCTGAAGGGCTACAGCCCATAAAGGAGAAGATTCAAATTTCTTAATTTCATGAACATTTGTGGCGTTGATGGATTTGATCTGATTGCAATATTGCATGACCAACACAGATATACAAATGCACCTGCAAATGTATAACTAAAAAAAAAACAATTTAAGAAACCTGATGTAGGAGCAATAAAAATATCAGCCAGTCAGGTTTCATACGTAACACACGTTTGGGCGATCATGTCTCGAAAGAGACATGACTGACTGGGTAGAAGATTCTCCTGAAGTCAGTTGCCATTACTTTCTGTGGTAGTTACCAACTAGTTACCAACCAAGGCTATAAAACCCAATCTGTCCTGCTATTTAACTCATAGCTGGAGAGAGAAGCGACGGAATAATACCTTTCCCAAGTGAATGCAACGAATTCAACTGGAATCCGAACTCGACTCTCCGATTTTTCGTTCCGAGTCGATATTCACTGCACCACAACGCACATCCTTAATAAAAATGTACTTTTTCTTTACAGTTTTTGTGAGAAAAAAATCAAAATTATGTCTTATAGCTATTTTTTTAAACCAAATTTTCAGCGATTTTCAAGAAATATTTAAGATTTTGTGCTTTCGAACATTTTTATTTGAAGCTAATTTATTATTTTTTGCGACCTGTTTGGTGTTTTCGACGTGAAAAGATTTCCTGTTTGTTTGTTTGTTTTTTTTATTTTTTATTTATTTGGTTATTTTATATAAGTCGATACATCAATAAGCTTATAGTCTGATAATAAAAAAGCGTTTATTTTAGATAACAAATATTGTCCAACATAATCTTATTCTTTGTCAGTACACTTAACACAATGCTTTTCCATTCGTCATAAAGATCAAACATTATACAGTGAAATTTTCAGATCGAAATTCGGCTCATAAATGTGTCAGGCTATAGACTTATTGATCTACCTTAAGGTCTATTTATTTTATTAATTTTTCTGTGCTGTTTATCGAGATTCGGATTTTTTTTCTTCTTCTCTATCTTTTTTTTATCGATTTATTATTATTTTTTATACCATTTAATTTTTGGTGCTACTTTTAATGTTTTTTTTTTTCTGCAGACACCATTGTTGTTTTTTTTATTACATATTGTCAAGTTTATTTCCCGTTCGCCTCGTCAAATTCATTGTAATCCAATTTCATTTTTTTCTTCGACATTCTTCTTTCGTTTCTTTATCATTTCAATCGACTTTTTGTATTTCTTTCTGTTTTCATTCTTCTTTCTTGTATTCTATCTTCATTATATTCCTTCTTACCTTCATTTTGTTAATCGACAAGACTAGCTTAGTTTCATCTGGCACAAAGCTACAATATACGCCACCCAGTGAGGTTCAAACTCATTAGTGCATTAAAAATGATTTAATGACTATAGCTTAGACTGTAAAAATGCTAAAAGTGTCGATCGGCCAGTTAGAATCCAACACATTCAGTCAGTTAAGTGCGATACGTGATACACGCTTGGGCGATCATGTCTCGCAAGATATATGACTGACGGGGCAGAAGATTATCCCGCAGATTGCCATTGCTTTCTGCGGTAGACTGGTTGCCGACCAAGGCTATAGAACCCAATCCGTCCTGTTATTTAGCCCATAACTGGAAGGAATAGACGGATTAATACCTTTCCCAAGAGTATTTGCGCGGAAGTGAATGAAATGAATTCGGCTGGAATTCGAACTCGGCTCCCCGATTTCTCGTTAAAATTTAACTTAGTTTGGCAAAGGGCTATAAATGTAGGATGCTTTGTGAGAATCAAACTCACAACAGTATTAAAATTATTTAATATTAGTATTATTAATTTTTGACTACAGGGTGTCTTAAAAATATGTATACACATTTTGAAACTTCCTCAAGAAATAATTCAAGCAACTAGAATTAATTATATCTCATTGTAATAATGTAGTAGTTTTTATAAATGCATGTCCTTAAGATTTTCCATTGCATGTTTTCAAATTAATGATCGATATGATCCAGACATTGCTGACAACACGACGCAATGGAATCACAGGTAGCAATCAGCATTTAAATATGTTTCTTGGACTGCTATGAAAATTATCCTTCACCCTTTCTTGTTTCCCAGCGTTTCTTAATAGCCGTGGTCTTCCGGAACGGATCTTGTGCGCACCATGTACAGTACAATCAGCTTCAAACTTACCTCGAATTCGTGAGATTTTATGTCGCGTGGGTGGATCGGAATGAAATTCTCTTCGATATTGCCTTCGAACTTCAACTGCATTTTCCGCACTTCCGGTAGCATTTAAGGATTAACTTTCTTTGTTCTAAGTTAAGCTTGGATGACATGCACAACACTAATGTGTCAACCTGAAAAGAAAGTAAATTTAGCTATACATTGTAAAAGTGTGGATACATTTTTGAGATACCCTATATTACATTCATTTTGATTTTTATAGTTACTTTTTATTTCAAATTTAGGCTCTATGGCTGAGTAGAATAAAAATAAAGATAAGTACTCGGTGAGGTTCATATTCACATTCTTTTTGCCCTTTCTCACTTCATCTAGAAATTAAAAGAAATATACAACTGCTGTTATTATTACTACTTTTTTTAAACGTCTTATCCCTTCGATGTGTAGGCGACCATGACTCCACAGATTTATGTTTATTATTTGGGGATTGTCATTCATTCTTGAGAAAGATAATAGAGCGGTTTTCTATTACTTTCGCCACGGTTTAGATTCCAGAGTTTTCCTTCTACCCCGTCATTTAATCCTTAACACGAAGGTGAAGAGACGGTTTCGTGCCTTTCCCAAGGGTATTTGTGAAAAATTGAACACAGTAGGCTTGCTCAGAATTTTTAATTAATTATAATCGTGCAAAAAAAATTATTTTATAAATACAAATATGACAAGAAAGATCGTGAATTTGAGTGGATTTAAAGGTTAAATTTGATCTTCGCAATACCGTTGTGTTCTGGTGGTTCAGTCGAGATGAGCGGCTAGTGCATTTAACCAGTCCCCACAGGACAAAAGAGACGTGATTTTGAATCTCACTGAGAGTTTATCCTTTTACGATCCGCGCAATCTATTCACTGCCGTAGCTTGACGGCCTGTGTGAATTTGCGATAAAAAAGCAACTGCATAACTAGAGTAAAATTAGATTCTCGTCAAAAATTAATAAGAACAAGAATGTTTGACTGCTTTATCTAAACAATAAAATTGAGTCCTCATTTTTGTTGTTGTTAAGAAAACGTTTTGGTTGCAGTGACATCAGGCGTTCATTAGCTATCCAGTTAATCGACATGAAATTCCGAACTGAAACTTTGATCGACATGCACCTGATGAATGTTGAGGGTGGACACAAAAGCTAAAACTTTGTAATAACAAAGATTAGGACAATAGTTTGTGTGTAATAAGGATAACTAGACATTCAGACAGAAATATAATAGATATAATATCGATGCCAATATTTACAATGTTTGGCTTAGTCAAGCACACGTGCAGGTTACACAGCGAGGATCTAATTCACTATAGAAATAATGGGCTGTAAGACCTCTTTCATGTCACTGGTCAACAACGAAGGGCGAAAAATATTTATATCTGCACAAGGCCAAGAGTTTAGAGCACAAGTTGAAAATTGAACTTACTACTGTCATACTTATCTTAGACAACAGCACAGAAAGGTGATTTAAAATAGTCTCATTAGGCACTGATGACCAAACTGATTCCACGGCGAAAGGATTTTTGCTTTATGTGTTCAAAGGTTATAGAGACGAAAGAACTGTTATTTTAATGTTTGCAAGACAATATTAAGTACTCCACAGCAAGGTGTCATTAATTATTCTGGCATGAGTTCGCAAATATAAGGCAGCCAGTGAGGATCAAACTCGCTGCTATAATAACGGTCTGCAAGACTAGCTTGTTGATCACTAAGATATAGTGAGATAAATTTTACTTTCTTTTAATTCATTTTCTAATATAGTTTTGCTTTCGTTCTTTGTCTACGTTTTTCTGCTTTTCTTCCTTTGTCTAGTTTCTTTGTTCTTTAATTTTTTCCTTTCTTTTTTCTTTCTTCTTTTATAACGACTTCTTTTCAATATAGCTCCTCCATTTAACAAATGTTTCCAGACACAATTATCGTTTTAGTAACAGTGTTTAATTACATGATCTTTCCATTTTTTTTTCCTTCAAAACCAGACTGTAGAGAACAATTAAGTTATTTTTAACTAAGTATTTCTAGCTTCTTATAATGATCCTTGATTAACATCTGTTTATTCGATTAAACCAAGTCTTATAAAATCCTTACAAAACTTACAGAGACGAAAACGGATGGGAATAATACTACAAACAACGAAATAGAATCGATTCATTTATTAGTTTCTTATTTCCCCTACAGATGGCGTTATCTAAGGCACGGAAGTATGTGCCAACTGACAGCGTGCTCTTGCCCCTGCTTACCTGGGTAAATAAGTCACAAAGCATCATTCCTGTGCATTTTCTCGGCTGCTTTCATTTCTTGTCACCTATCCGGACGGAACGATATTCCAAGTTTCATTCCGTTCCGTTCTCTGTTTTTATTTTCCATTAATTTTATTTCTCTCTATCTCTCATCTGCAGAGACATCTTTGTACACGTGCCTATCATTTGTTCTCGGTATTGTTGATTGTTATTAATCTCGCATGAATCTTAACATGCCTGTGTATAACTCTATCATTGTCATCTTATTATTAAACTTGCATGCTCACTCACACTTTGATGTTGATCAAAATAAGTTTTCTCTTCAGCACTTTCATCTGTTTTCATGTCGACCTTAGGACTGCCGCTATGATCAGGACAACTTTTGCTTTTTTCATATTTTCATCATCATTATTTTTATTTTTGAAACTATTATTTACCCATTACAATGCATTGACGCCACTCAAAGAAGGTGTTGCTGAATTGGGACATGGACTGCATATCTATGAGAATGTATAGATAATGGTTTCCACTTGACTTAAAGAAGTTAAGAATGCAGTGGTTAGGGTAGCATTCCCTCGGAAGTCGGTTCCATGTTGCGACAGTTTGGGCGAAAAACTGAGTAGAACTTCCTCTTTAACAATGAAATATGAAAGCAATGAGTATGAGTATAACTCAGTGTACGTCGCAAGAAGGATCCGAGCTGTGAAGATCTGGACTAGTGAAATTAAGGGATGTAATTCGATTCAACACCTTTTGAAAATAGTTGTAGAGTAACGAGAGGCTAGTAATATTTCGTCTGTGGGTAAGAGGTTGAAAAGTAGAAAACAATTTACCATTTACAAAAGCGCGCAATTGCTTTTGAATTCGGGACTGGAAAGAGAGAATTGGGTAGCTCCAGTTCAGATTTGACAGCAATATTCTGGTTTTTGGTTTTATCTGGCTCTTTCTGAAGCGATACAGGGAATTGACATTTTTCTAGCGTCTTTGACAGTGGATCGGATATATGATTTCCACTTAAAGTCTAGTTTGAGCTTGTATCCGAATAAATGTTTCAGGCAAGGAGTCTCATTAAAAGTACAACTGTTCATCATCAGTAGAGAAAACTCAAGGTTTTTTCCTGTGCTGATGAAACGTTACTACTTTGGTTTCCGAGGTATTGAATGTTACAAGCATGTTCTACAACTGAGCTCTACAAGCAAGGTCAAAGGGGAAATCAGATGCTAGGTTCTAGTCATCTAAATTTTTGGTAAGGCTCTCATAGAACGAGGTATTGTTTGCATATATATTTACTAGTGATCTGGGAATGTTCTTTGGCAGATCGTTAATATATAGAAGAATAAGGGAAAGACTATGTTTAGAGCTTTGGAAGACGACTGCGTTAATCTCACAGACGTCAGAACACTGGCCGTTAACAACAACTTTTAAGGACCTGCCAGAGAGTAACAACAATCAGTTCAAAAAACATGTTAAATTAGGAATTGCAAGGTTGTGTCATAGAATGTACAAGTTGTTAGCTGGTTTTAAAAGCCGTGTTCAACCCTAGAATTCAACTGCACTAAACACATAATAAAATAAGCACATTAATTAGTCGTAATAGCAGCCATCTTTGTTCATTGAATGGACAACCTTAACGTATACACTTTTTTCTAATACGTATTTAAATATAAATTGTCCAATATCCGTGTACTTGTGTAAGCCATTTAAGTGTGTGTGTGTGTGTGTGTGCACGCTACGTTAGTTTCATTATTTTCAAATATCTTGTGTCTTCAAGTAAGAGTTTGTGTTATCGTTTTTGTTTCATTTTTCAATTAAATATATTATGTTTGTCTATATTTCTGAGATAAGGTATTGTAATTATTTATACTATTTACCTTGTTCGGACTATTGTCCTCATCTTCGTTGCCATATTCACGATGTTTCGGCCGTTGTATGTTCCGATCTTCTTCAAATGATTTGAATTTCAAATTTGACCCTTTATTTTGTCTACTGGGGTAGATTGCTCTAGTTCCACGTACAATACGTCTTTCCAGATGTCTTCCATGCTTTTTCTAGATGTCTCAGTATCAGTTATCTCCCTTTAAATCAACTTTCTAAGTTTCTTTTTTTTAATATCTGCTGTAGTCAGGTATTGAAATGACAACTCTTTGGATCTGGTCACTGGATTTAACTAACGCTTTTGTCCACCGTACCATGTGTCTTAGCGTTGTGAGTTCATTACCTGGCTACAGCAGAGGTGAACAAAAACTTGGAGAGTTGAAAGAATGATAATTTATACAGAGACATGCGGAAGGAGCATGGCACGTGGAACTAGAAAAGTCTACTTCGGTGGACGAAATAAAAGGTTCAGTTCGTAATTCGAATCATCGGAAGAGAGCTTAATCTTACATCGGCCTGAACGTCGTGAATATGTCAACGAAGATTAGAATAACAAATGTAAATCTAGTAACTATATTATGTTTGTTCCTGAATTTGATAACATATTATTAATGTTTGGTTGTTTGTTTATCTGCTTTTAGCATTTGTAGTCTTTTTTATACTTTATGTGGTGTAATATTTCTGTTTTAATAGTAAGTGTTTATCAAATTTCTTACGTGTTTTTGTTGTATTAATTGGTAATATGCGGTTTAATTGGACTATTAGCGGATAAATCGCTGCGATAATGCAGTGGTTGTGTAACCAATCTATGTGCTATTTGAATTATTATTTTTAGATAAATATTCTTCAAATTCGCAAACAATATTAGTTTGTTGAACTACTTTTTTTATCATGAGTGATGAGGATGATAAGGGGGTTACAAAAACCAAATGCACTCAGATATTTATATTTAAATATATGGTGGAAACCAGAAAAAAGTATACGAAATATAGTAAACAAAAATAAATAAATCCTAAGCAAAAAACTTTCGTTGGTTTTTTTAAGCAAAATTGTATAAATGAGAAACTACTGCCCGAATAAACCCGATATATATATATATATATATATATATATATGAAGGAATGTTGAAAAAGTCTTGTTCCAACTATGAAATTTTTCTTACAAAAAAATTCTGATGTTTGGTCATTCGTTCAGATTTTAGGAAGAACCTTCCAGTATACCATCCTATATACTGTATAAATATATATAAGGAAAGATTAAAAAAATAAAAATGATTTATGTAAAATCTAAAATTATAACGAACTTTGACTCTAGCTGTTTTATAAAGCCGAATTACATTAGCTTCTCTTCCAATAGCATCTCATTTTTTCTTTATCTGGAACAAATCAACAATAAATAAGAATGTCTTTTCATATGCCAATGAAGTGTTGCATCTCATTTCTGCATACCTCGAATTTGCAATAAAAATAACGGCTTGTCATCTATAATTTTCGACGTTAGAGTACAAATCTTTGCAGAACAATATTTTGTACCGAGGATGAGTAAATTATAGAGGTGCATTTTATTTCAAGTGACAAGCTTCTTGAATTCATAGTCAAAATAAGTCAAAGTCAGAATAGATTTTTAAAAACCTGAATTAACTAAAAGATTTCACGTTTTCAGTTTTTAAAATCACTGTAGGTGGACAACCATTTTGAATATTAATTCGTTTGTATTTTCAATAACGTTTTATTTTCGGAACTCAAACATTTTTGGCAAAATAATGACGGAAATTTCTATAATAAAAACAAAAAATTATGCCTCAATAAAAAAAAACCCTATTCCATTTGATCATATAAAATGTTATATTTCGATAAGGTGGGATTCTGAAGGACTATTTTAATTTTGTCCGTACATGTTCCTCAATATTCGTTTTCAAGATGTTCCTCTTCAGATAAAAAATTATAAGAATACCAGTATTTTATTGTTCCCTTGCTCGCAGTTGCCGTTTTAAATGCTAAATTGATGTTTCTGCTTCAGCTGCATTGAGTTCGTATTGAAATCAATAGAAAAACAACAGTCGTTCCTGCTTCACAGACAATATATCTTTAACGAGGAATAAAGTTTATTGATTTACACAGACGGTTGTGTATTATAACATTTGGTATTGTACATTTTGCTATCCTTTTGTTATTGGCCCATGCAATGAAGGAAATTCCTCGATTTTTCTGGACAGCCTTACCTCTTGAATACATCATTGCTTGTCTGAGAAATACTGGATCTACGTCACCCCTTATCTAATTTCTTATATCAATCTTAGCACATTGACCTCTGAAAAAAAATTTTACGCGACAGAATTTGCAGATTCATATTTCTAAATTATACAATACACATTTCTCAATCATCGAGAAACATGCTAATGCATACCCACTATTCAAGTATCGGGTTTGGGTCTATATTGTCTGAACATAAACAAATACAGCTGGTAGGTTCAAGAGAAAGGGATGTATGAACCTCACCTGAACAAGAAAATTTGATATTAGTTACATTTTGATGATACTTAGTTATCCGAAAAGAATAATTTAAAGTGAGTTTAAATATTCAGTGCCATAACAACCACTGGAAATATTTAAAAAGTACAAGGCAAACCGAACATATTAAATGATGTAATGTTCGTTTATTCATGTTATGTATCTGCCATAATAGTTTCAAGTTAATTTTTTGGTGGGGCGGGGGCTTTCACCTTACGGATATGCCAATTAGTTATGATGAATGTCGTAGATACAGGCAGCAAATTATCGCAAATCAATGATTCCTCAGAGAAGCAACTTGCGATTGGAGAATGACAGTCCTGGAAATCAGAAAACTCTCTGGATATGCTGATTAAAATAATAACCAGATTCATAATACATTATAATTGACACCTACAGTACCGTGCAAAAGTATTAGAACAAGAACTATTTTATCTTTTATGAGGCATGTTGACAGAAAATAAACAACTTAATTAAAGTAATTTTATTTGATTTACTCAACAAATGTTTTAACAAGAAAAAATACTTGTTACAAAATAAATTTAATATTTAGTATAATAGATTTTGCTTTGATCACAGCCTTCATTCTGTCAGGCATTGACATCACAAGCTTCTTTAATGTATCTAATGTTATCTCTTGCCAAGCAGCTTGTATTTGTTCCTAAAGTGTGTCTTGCGAAGTAACATTAGATTTATCAATTTTTTAATCCAAAATATCCCATAGATGTTCAATAGGATTGAGATCAGGTCTTTGTGGGGGGGCCAACTCAAATTCCGAAGCCTTCCTTCCTCTTCCTTTTTAGTTAAATAATTCTTTAAAAAGTTTGAAGTATGCTTAGGGTTATTGTCTTGTTGATAAATAAATCTTTGTCCTATTAAACGTATCCCAGATGGGACACCATGGCGGATAAGAATCTGGTGATACATTTTTTTATCCATCTTTCCATCAGATCTCCAACTCCCTGGCCACTCAAGCATCCCCAAACAAGAATATTTTCACCTCCATGCTTCATTGTTGGTACAATGCATTTTGCAAAGTACCTTTCATTTGATCTCCGCCTAACATAGAGCCAAGCAGTTCAAATTTTGACTCGTCTGTCCAAAGTACTTTCGTTCACTGATCTACCGTCCAATCCTTGTTTTGCAAATTCTAAGCACTTTCTTACGTTTACTTCACGCAACAATGGTTTCCTAACCGCTACTCTCCCATACAACCCATTTTCACAAAGCCTTCTGGTAACTGTGGACCTAGAAAGCTGTTCATTTTTAGGAAACAGTTTGTTGCACACGTTCGTTAATTCACGGGTTCTCTTCTTCCGGTCTCTCAGGCTAGCTAATCGTAGATATTTAACCTTTTTATCAGATAGTTTTCCTCTTTTTGTTTCAAAGTTTCCCAGTTTCTTCCTCTCTATCCAGGGTGTGTTTCACTGTATTTGGGGAACATTTGATGTCATCTGCAATCCTTCTAAGCGTTCACCCAACGTCCCTTAAAGCTTTTATTCTGTTCCTTTGTGTAATTGTTAGCTCTGCTACCTTTGGCATTGTGGGCTGCTTAAAAAATAAATTATTTGCCAAATTCAAAAATAAAGAGCACTTGCATGAACTACTCGAGGTCAGACAACTAACTATTATATAAAAAAAGGAACCTTTAAACTATGTAGACACTATTTACAGCTCAATTTCAGAGTGGGGAGTAAGAAAAAAGTCAGTCATATCCAAGGATAATCGAATAATGAGTAGTTTCAAAATAACTTCTTTAACAGAAAATAGGAAAAATTAAATATAATTTCTTTTTAATACATTTCTTTTACACCTAGTTTTAAATAATCGATATTTATTAGCAATTTACTTGGCTTTTCACACTCTATTTGAATTTCAGTGAGTTTTTTTATGAAAATCACCCCTGTCCTAATACTTTTACACACTACCGGTAGTGTGCAAAAGTGTTAGGACAGGGGTGATTTTAAACTTTATTTTGATACCTCATAAAAGATAAATATTTCTTGTCCTAATACTTTTGCACAGTACTGTATATAAATATCTTTAAATAACCCCAGATTATGAATTTGTATTAATCTGACATTCCACTCGGTGCAACATAAAACAATTATAAGCCAAAATATACATTAACCCCTTTCGGCCAAAATAAATCAGAAACGGTCTCCTCGAAATACTTTGTCCAAATTTCGCTCCCCACAACCGTTTCATTCTCTCTACCAACTCTTTCATCTTACTCTTCTTTCTCTGTCACTAGTTCAAAATATCGCTTTAACAATAATGTTCGCCCTGTACAAGACCCAAGAACCATTCGGGGTAGAAGGATACAGAGTAAGAGGCACACGTTATGACTATGTGAGGAAGATAACGGTAACTTCAACAAGTTAAGCTTGTAGTAATCGGTGAAGCCTCCTCTTCGGAGTTGGTCCCACAAAGTAGTTATTTGTGAGAAGAAGCTGTTGGACTGTGGAACTCACATATCAAAGACAGTGAATTACAGTTATCGATAACAAAGTCCTAACATGGTAAATATTATTTTAAAGAAAATTTGTTGAACAGAAAAAAAGTTAACTTTATTTTACTGATTCGACCAGTGATTGTTTTAACTAACGGCTTGTGAAAATTATTTTAGGGATTGAAAAATAACTCTGCATTCTCTAGCAAAATTTCAATAAGCTTTGCTTAATTTTATACGGAAGTGTTGTCTGCGAATCCATTATATGATGCTACCAGTAGATACGGATTCGCATCTTGGAGGCTTATTCTTTGTCTGATCTATGCTGCTTGCTGACAACTGCAGGATGATAATTTGAGAAATTCCAATAAAAGGCAACTGAAATTAAGATGAAATACATCTCTAAGACGGAGAAAGAATAAAAATCAAATTTTGTTTGTTTATTTTTTTAATTATATATTTCTTAATTCTCAATGTTCTTATTTTCATGGAATTCAACCTCGTGCTTCAGTCAATATAATGCATGCCGTTAACCATATAGCTATGCCATCATTAACAATCTCCATCTAATTTTTTTTCGCTGCATTCATTGCTTCTTCTAGTGACTCAGCTCAGATTTAAGGCGGAATTGACTCGCCATTTACAGAGAGAGGAAAAAATAAGCTAACATTTTTCACTTATTAACAACAAAGAAAATGCAATCTTTTAGCTTTACATTGCACCACAGAGATTACAACGGTGAAGGCTACAAGGATGAGGTACCAGGAGGAATCGATCTCAAGATCGCTAACCATTTCCCCACAGTAAGAAATTCGCTTTTACCCAAATTTGGATTAGTCAACAAATCTGAGACTCGAAGAAAAAACGAACTACTTTAGCAATTGTGTATACGTCTAGTTTGTTAACCTTCACTTTACAGTAGGGTCAGTCAGTTAAGTGCCGTACGTGATACACGCTTGGGCGATCATGTCTCGAAAGAGACATGACTGACTGGGCAGAATATTATCCCGCAGTAGGTTGCCATTGCTTTCTGCGGTAGACTGGTTGCCGACCAAGGCTATAGAACCCAATCTGTCCTGTTATTTAACCCATAACTGGAAGGAATAGACGGATTAATACCTTTCCCAAGGGTATTTGCGCATAAGTGAATGCAATGAATTCGGCTGGAATTCGAACTCGGCTCCCCCGATTTTTCGTTCCGAGCCGATATCCAATGCACCACAACGCACATCCCTACAGTAGGGTATCTTTCCTTATTGATATTTAGTTCAGTCAGGCACAAGGCTACAAGTCTTGGATAGTTTATGAGGATCAAACACACTGTATGTGACTAACCATTGATTTGAGGCAAGACGCTCCAAATTTATTTTGTAGATTGCTTTTATTATGTTTTTCTATATCCCTAAAATATTGTCTACAAAACGAATTTAAATTAAGTAAACGGAAAAGTCCTTTATTATTAGGGTAAGATGCTCAATAGTAGATACATCAATATATACGTTGCTGTCATTTTAGACGGTATATCGATATAAATATTTTGCCGTCATTTTTGACGGCACGGGCCCACTTGTTAAAATAATATTTGATCTTTTGTCTTCCGGATGATTCATATTAATCTTATCTGTACTTAATTTTAGTTTTATATTAAGTCGTACATTTTTATATCTTTACCAAAACATGATATTTCTAAATTTAGTTTAAAATTTTTACATAAACGAAGTAGACTTTACAAGGAACCGGAAACCTAATCCTAAGCATGAAACAATAGATAAAACTCTACTTGGAGTTTGAACATCAGATGTTGCAAGGAGAGACACAAAGTAAGGGTCCAGATTTACATTATATATACATTGTAAATCGATCACCCAATTTAGAGCAAATTGAATTGCTTCCTTTATAAACGTCAGCGTAAGCTATTAAATCTTCTGAGTATCTCACAGCTCACCAGCATGCTAGTTGGGGGTCACGCTTTAGAAACCTCTGTATTGAGTCATTACACACAGGTTGTATTTTCCAGCTTCACACCTATCTCTTTTTTTTTTTTTTTTTTATCATATCACCCCGGGCAAGGCGGTAAGGCCACTGGTGTGCAGGGGGCTACGTAAGAGTGAAAAGATTGGAAAAGAGAAAGCCGGAAACCACATCCTAAACAGGGAACAATGAGCCTCTACACCTGTTCAATAGATGTGGGTAGAGTGTGAACCGGGCGATAGTTCAGTCTATCTACTCCAATTGAAAAAAAAAAATAAGAAAAAGTGAAAAGATTGGAAAAGAGAAAGCCTGAAACCACATCCTAAACAGGGAGTGTTAAAAGTTTACTGATTAAATGATTAAATAGAGCATATGTACTGCTTCTCTTAAACGTCTTATTGTCTAATAATTTTTTGTGTATCTTATTTTGTTCCACATGGATTAATGTGATCGTTTTACTCTATCTACATAATACGTGATTTTAAATTCACGTAAAGATCATTATTTATTTTACACGTATGTAACGCCGTTCATGTGCATCTAATTCTGTGTGGCCTAAAATTATAAACAAAACATTTTCTTTCTGAATTCAATTAAGATTAAATATATAGTAAACTCTGTCTGAATGAAATACCGCTTTTTAAAACCAGTTTGTTCAAAAACAGAATAAAATATTTTGTGTGAGTGTGTGTTTTTATGTAAATTCCGCTTAATTAGTATCCACTGTATCTGCAATTCCTTTTTAAAATGAATCCCTATCAGAGCTTCAGACATTGTGTTATTAAATCTACATTAATTTTATTACTGAACTGAGTCACAAACTTGATGAAAATGTGTTATTGTGATTGCATACCAATTTTATTACATGGTTTATGCACCAAATGGTTGTAATTTGTCAATGTGGTACTAACACTAAAACTAACATAGGTACCTCCACTCGTTTTCGACAACAAACTTTTAAATTGATTTTTTAAAAATAAAAAAGTTTTCTTGAAACTTTTATTTTAGTTTTAATTAAAAACTAAATGATTAAATTTACTATTTTCAGTAAGCAAATCCCTCTGGTGTATTTCTAACAGAAATTATATTGATTGAAATATAAAGTTTTTCAATTTTTTTAATCTTTCAATTTTCGGTCATTTTTGAGCAATCGACACATTTGTAAACATTATTCTCGATTTTAAAAATCTTGCAAAAATAAAATATAGGTCTGTGACATATTACTTTTAAAGATTAGCAAATTTAATGTTAAATTACAAGTATTATTTACAGCATGAAATTTAGAATAAAATTTTTTCTTAAATATAGAGTTGAACTTCTAACCTTTACACCGCATTTGAAATGTATTGACAAATGCAAGATAAGGTAAGTGCATGGCAATCACAAGTGACATAATTGTACAATTTCTTCCTGTGAAGGGAAGAAACCCTGAAATACATAACCTTTTAATTTACACATAGACATTACCATACAAAAGAACTTAAAATACACAACAAAAAAAAAGAATTAAAAACTATTTTAAAAATTCGAAGGCATGATGATTTGTATTAAACTTTTCAAATTTCGATTAATAAATATAATCTTCACTTAATAAGTTTAATAAACTAACGACAACAAATCTTTGAAATACTTTGAAAATATTTCTGAAACTTTATAAATTATTATAATTAAAAAATTAAAAACAATTCTTTTAAAATTTCATTATTAATATCTTTTTCAGACTATAATGCCCTTAATATGTATTATTTTATAAAGCAATTAAAAGCTTATCTAATTAAAAATGTCATAGATTTATTGAATTTTTCATTTTACTATTGGGAGCAGATTTTCGGAAATAAAGGCAAAATGTTTTAAAAATAATAGATGATTTACATTCTTTAATGAGTTCTGCGCTTAATATATAAAACCAATTTTCGCAACAAAATTTAATTTCTTAAAATTTCATGAATTTACGTGGAGGCAGGTAACAGGTGTAAAAAAATATTTTTACCAAAATTGTTTTAAAATAATAATTTCAAAAATAATTTAATTCATTTATGAATAAGTCCTAAAAGTTTCAGTACAATTCAACTATTATTTGATTTTTGCAAGAATTTCCAAATTAATGTTTATCACCGAAAAAAAAACTGAGTTATGTAATATTACGTTTTCCATTGTTAACTCTCTTAACGATTTGGTTCCCAGCTATCTGAAATCAAAACAAGATTCTTTACCAAAACTTTGAACATCTTAGAAGGGATTAAATATTTTAAAAAATAATAATAAATTACTTTGATATTTCCTCCTAATAATAACATAAACATGATGAAAAAAGTTCGTTTTTATTAAGTTTGGAGCCTTTTTTAATTCATACTACGCTGTTTTTTCAACGATTTAGTGGAGGTACTGAAACTAACACGTCGAAATTGAAGCCAAACCCAGTGAATTTCACTTTTCAGGTATTGGCGACTTGAGACAGCAGAAGCAACAGGTAAATTAAATATTTTTTAAAATGTTCTTGCTGTTACTGCTTTGTTTTTCTTGCTTTAAAATAAGAATTGATTATCTGTTTGTTTGACATTATGCATTTCGTAATTTTGATGGAAGTTTGTTTAATTATAAATTTTTACTTCCCTTTTTTTCTTCGTTATATGGATAGATTTATTTTCTTTGCGACAGGTTTATTCAAACCTAGATTCTTTTAGATTTAAGTAATATTTATTTATTTTTCGATGTTTTCAAATGACTGTTTCGCCAATATTCGATGTGTCTTTATTTCAATCTATAACTACGGCTGTTAAAAAGTTCAGAAAGTGACGGCAACGATTAAAAAATGTTTACAGTCTGACAGACTGCAACATGTTCAATGGAGAATGATCTTGTAAGAGAATATCAATATAAACTGGAATGAATGACATATTGGAACGAATTAATTCATTTTTGCTATTTCTCAATTATTTAACGTTTCAAGAGAAATTAATAGCTAAAATGTATTTGGTACTTTTTTTTAATTTAAAAATTGAGTAAATTTTTCAATTTAAAAAATATCCCACTGTTCATTTCATACTGATAAAAAAAATGTTATCAAAGAAATTTTTACTTTATTTTCTAGTTTTAGATATTCCGATACAGGAAAAGTTTTGCCCAAAGGCCTTTAATGCAAATAAATAGATTACAATTATCCAGGTAATTTAAAACTTGTAAAACGTAATAATAGTGAAAATATATTTTATTTAAATTTCATAAACCGGATGAGTGAGGTGATTACATTAAGAATTTAATGTTTTTATTGTTAAGAAAAGAATCTACAAGTAGGAACTAAAGTTCTTAGTTTGACTCACTTCCCAAAATCTGTCTAAATAAAAGAATTTTTAAAAAATTTCTTCTTAGTCGCACAAACCAATAATTTTTCTTAGCCCTTACATAGTATTCAATATAATATAGGGAGGGTTTTTAAATTTGAGTAATTATTTAGATTTTTATAGATTTTTAAATCGAAGTTGTGACATACGTTTAATTTCTGCTGATATATATATTTCATTAATGAAAAAATTCTAAACACAAATATCTTCGTTTTTATTTATTTGATGAAAATTTCTTTTTCAAAATCTACTCCAATTTTTGTCTTTTTAATGGCATAAGTTTTACAAAAATTGAATTTTATACGATTTAACTTTTGACACAAAACATAGATTTTGAATTTGTGACAAGTTTAATGCAACTCCAAATAAATACATTTACTTTTTGTTTTATTATTAAATGAAAAAAGCAAAAGTTGTTATTCGTCAATAGACAAAAAGGACCGCCAAACCTGTGAAGATGGTTAATTTTGATAAAGTTAGATAGCTCTACTTCTCCAGTTTTGGGGAAAATGCGAATTTTTTTTTCTTTTTTTTCTTTTTTGTTTTCTTAGACGGAGATTATAGAAGACTATGTGCAGCGTTGGGAAGACACAGGTCAGGCAACAAATTGTGTAAGTAAATTTTAATATTGAATTTTAAAGAAATAGATTTTCGGAGGTGAGCTAACGAGGTGCGCCCCTTGATCATCCTAACTGCTACATCTTTCTGACACCTCATTTTGGCTATATGCCTTTTTTTTTTTTCTTTTTTTTTTTTTTTTTTTTTTTTTTTTTTTTTTTTTTTTTTTTTTTTGAATATCATGATTGGGAAGGAGGAATTACTCGATCTGACCCACTTTCCGGAATCGGTATGCTGATGTGTCTTCACTGAAATACTGGTTTTAGAAATAGGCCAGGCCAAGAAATTTTCAGCACACACACACACACACACACACATACACACACACACACACACACACACACACACACACACACATATGTGTGTGTGATAATTTCGTGAAAAGACTAAGATTTCTGATTCATCATTAGGTTAAATGATGTGACAAAATAAGCTTTACGAGCCAATCCCCCGCAATTTTATATATTTATATATAATACATAATTATTATAAGGAAGTGAAAAAAACAGATAGATTGAAAACCTACTGTTCATTGCATTTATCTTTATAAAAAGTGCTCAATACAGAGTAGAGCTTAATATTGTAATTTTGTTATTACAATGGTTTATAAAAGCATTATATCACTACACAAAAAAAATCATATTTCAAATTACTGTTATTCAGGTGTTATTTTAAAAACAAATGGTGAAAATGATTTATTTTAGAAAATATAAAATTAATTCATGGTTAATCAGAAAGTTAAGGAAGGTGGTTGGAGGAGGTTAATCAATATGATTGTGGGTGAGTCTGTATTACTCAATCAAAAGTGAGAATTAGGTTGAAATATAAAGTTGGACATTTAGGTCGCAAAAGGAAATTGTTTCGTTGTCATGATAAAATGACACTTTTTAGTTTGTCTGGGGAAGATACATATGAGGAACAGATATTATTTAACTGTGTAGACGTTAGTTTTTAACAGTAGGTCGGATTTTAGGTTTTTTAGATTTAATTTTTATACTACTTTAATTGTTTAAGAGGCTAGATTGTTTAGGTTAAAATTTGAATTAAGTAATTATGACATACGAGGTTATATTAAAGTTTTGAAAACCAAATAAGTATTGTATGGATCATTAATTTTAATAAACTGATGTTTATATATTAGAGCATCAATTATAAATGAATATTATAATTAAATTTTAAAGTGAAATATTTACGGTGTTTACATTATACAATCCATTTTTATGGTTTAGTAGTACTTTGTTTAGGAAACTTTATAATATGCAGCTTTTTATTCAACTGACATTATCAAAAGCCTGCCGAAGAATTTCGAGGATCTCTCTGGCGCATTTGTCAAGTTTCCCGCAAAATCTGATTCAATACAACGATTAGATTTTCTAGCCATCGCCAAGATTAAAGAACAGTATCAAATTAACGTTATAGTGATTCATTAAGCGTAGCTGAGATGTGATACAAAGATCTCAAAGCAATATTATAAAATCTCGCATAGTAATTGAACAAGAGAACCTAGCACAAAATCAATTTGCCAACTAACTTCATCAGCTGGGAACCAATGAGTTTTAGTTTCACGCGCATTTCCATTGAAGAGTACGACGCACGTACAGTCCAGAAACTTTGTACTACTGCCTCGTATCTTCAGTACTGGAAATACATTAACATATTTACTTTTCGACCACGTGTCTGAAGCACATGGAGTTTTTAGTTGTGAGTCCGACGGACGTTAGGTTTTTCATCTTGGTGCCGAAATGCTGGAAAAAGTAATTTGGCTTACGGTAGTAGTAGTTGTTCATTTTGGTGCCGATGGACGTTAAGTGTTTCATTGCCATGATTGCTGAGAAGATGGGTAGGTGCGTTGGCCGGGAGAAGGTTGCGTTATGCGTGTTCATATCACGTCGGGTAGTCAACGGTTTATAGGGAGTTATTCCGACGTGATCCGAACACGACTTTAAAATTTGTTTATGGAAATAATGGTGAAAAATAATTTGTGCTTAAGGAATCGAAAATGGAGCGGAGGTATGTGAGGAATGTTCATTTTGAACTTTCCACTCCTAGGGTCCGTAAGTCAGTAAGTTGGTTTTGTGAGGAAACAGTCTTTGAATCTGGATACAACGGCCGTTAAAATGTTCATGGCAATATAATGCTGAAAAGAAGGATTCAAGATTTAGGAATGTGGGGAGCGTGTAAGTGAGAAATGTCTTTGAAGTAGTCGCTCCTTAGGTCGGTAAGTAGTTTTGAGACAGGAGGAAGGAAGGAAAGAGGCAAGCGTAGTAGCCACTTGACTTAGGTCAAGGGGATATTGATTACATTCTTCTTCTCGAGGTCTGCCCGTCTGCTGGGGTCTGTCTGTGTCCGCTTTTTATATCTGCTTTTTGGATCACAGCAGCTCGTTTAGAATTTCACACTTGTATTTGATTCTGGGCTTCCCATTGACTGATAAATAAAATTCGCGTAGGCTCGCGAAATGGAAATTTGATATTTGATTAATTTTTATTTTTCAACCGGAACATCTGCGCGAATCCGGATGCGAACGGATGACTTTTGGTCATTTGCCTTTTTTTCGTGAGAGGGCAAACATCTGGTCCATCGCTTTTGCTCGGTCGGTATCACCACAATACTCACCGATTACTGGGAAAAGAATATGATTTTTCCTCTTAATTAAATTTCGGTAACAAATATTAACAAAAACAACAAAACGTTTCTGGACCTTCTTTTTGTGCTTAAACCATTGCAAAATCCTTGATCATTCAATAAAATAATTACATGCAGAATCTTTTAACTAGTTTTCAACATTTCACAGGATCCCAAAACATCACACATTCGTCAGCCTGCACCGTTAGGACGAATTACTTAACCAATTATTTTCCTCAATAAATTAATATGACGATCTTGATTGGCTATAAGTTTTTTTGGTACACAAAATCCGGTATTTAATTAGTATTTACATAGGAGGTTATCAGAGTTGGAATCTGGAACTTGTCAAATCTTGGCCTTGTTGTGCCCATGTCAGTAACCAAGTGGGTGGAAAGTAAGTATTATCCCTCGGGTTAAATTCGGGTCAGCCTTTGATCTGCTAAATCAGATCATCAGTAAGGGAAGCTTCATTTATCAGATGAATATCACTCACTGAGATGTGATATTACAAACTAATATTCTGCGTACGCAATTTTTGTCACTTGATTTGTTTTCTTTTAATATAATCTTTTGTATATGAAAACAAATGAAGTGCCATATAAGCTCGTATTTAAACACACAGGTCTGAAGTTGCATAACTATTATCGGTTCCAAATCGGCAATCCAAACTTACATTTCAGTTGAGGTTGCTTATTTTCACTTCACTCTAAGGGGTCTATGAAAAGACATGAATTCGCATCCCTGAAATGTTTGAATTCAATATTTCTTGAGAAAAAAATTACTTGCATCTGAGATGTCAGTCAGTCAGTTAAGTGCCATACGTGAAACACGCTTGGGCGATCATGTCTCGAAAGAGACATGACTGACTGGGCAGAGGATTATCCCGCAATAGGTTGCCATTGCTTTCTGCGGTAGACTGGTTGCCAGCCAAGGCTATAGAATCTAATCTGTCCTGCTATTTAACCCATAAGTGGAAGGAAGAGACGGATTAATACCTTTCCCAAGGGCATTTGCGCTTGAAGGCAAGGTATTAATCTGTCTCTTCCTTTCAGTTATGGGTTAAATAACAGCACAGATTGGTTGCCAGTCAAGGCTATAGAACCCAATCTACCACAGAAAGCAATGGCAACCTACTGAGATGTCACAGTGGGTAAATAGAAAGAGAATGAGTGTTTTTTTCCATCACTATCATTAATGCATGGCCGGCTGGGCGTTATCTATGTAGTTTATTTGGCCATTGTTAATGTGTAGTAGACGAGTGATTAGAATGTCGACATTTCGAATCTCAACATAGTTGATTTGTCATTTGATAAATTCAGCCTGGAGAGACGATTCCAGCGTGCGGCACTGTTGGAAAATATCTGAAAATCATACCCATGGGTCGACCCAAACCTTGAAAGCGAAATTGGATAGACGAAACTGTTTGAAAGTCATTGATCATTGTATTAGCACGAAGTCGCAAGTCATCTTTAACGATAAGCTTCACTGTACTGGCTTTCTTCAACTACTGATCACGCCAGATTATGCGTCTTCTCCCAGAAATGGTAACTAATGTTTGCTCCGTACTGTTATAGAATAGACCACAATATGACTTAGGTGGGGTCTGCAACAGATTAGCTTGCCACCCTCGGTGTTCCTAATACCAGCACGCTGGATGTTATGGAAATACGTAGATAACTAAAAATAAAAGAGTTTGTATTGAAAAGTATTGATCTCGTTAGACCAATCGTCACACACTATTATTTTCTAATTTACTTACAGCAACTTGTCAAAAGAGACGACAATATATTCAGTGGATATCTCCATATTTGTTAGGTGGACAAGGTTTTTCTTATGGTGATTTTCTAAAAGCAGCCTCGATGTGGCACAAGGCCAAAAGAATGGGGCACACATTGAGGATCAAACTCACTAGTCAATTGTAATGATTTTAGCGGGACAAGCTTGCTTAAACCATTACACGACGTGAAGGTGCCCAAATGAGTCTCTAAGCATTGCTTAGGTATTGCACAAGGCTGAAAATATGGAGGCAGCCAGTAAGGATCGAACTCACATCTCAGTCGTGATTGTTCTAGCGAGTCAAGTTTGCTAGCCATTACACCATATCGAAGTGTCACAATTAATAATTTTCTAAGCACAGATTAGATGTGGCACAAAGCCGAAGGTGTGGGGCATCCAGTGAGGACCGAGCTGAGTACTCAATTGTAAGGATTTAAGTGAGGTAGGCTTGCTAACCATTACACCACGTCGAAATGTCCATGGTCTTTCTTATGAATAATTAAAGAATGTCATTTTTACCGTATATTTACATTGATTAGGCATAAAAAATGGCAAATAAATATTGCATTGCAGTTGGTTCACATAATTTGTAATCTTGTAAATAAATGACTAAATGCTGTTTAACATTTTTGTTGTTACTATAATTCTAAACATGGAAATTTTAAAGAGAAAACGTTGTCGAGACAGTATACAGTAATAGGATTAAATATTTTCCTTCTGAAAGTTAAACATTGCCGTAATATTGCAAATGATTTACTATAAGAGTACAGTATTAGCATTGCTCATAAATTAATGCAAGTTTTACTAACAGAAAAATCTATTTTATGTATATTGCAACGACAAAATTATTGCAGATGACTTAGCTATAAAAAAGGATTGTAGATGAATCTATATAATAAAAAGAAAATATTATCTAGCAGTAGGAAATATTATCGGGATGTAGGGGAAAAGGAAACGGTAATTACATCTGCATTTTCATGACTACTCCATTTTAATCGGGTAAATAGTTCCATTCGTTGTGGTCCAGTGGATATCGACTCGGAACGAGAAATCGGAGAGCCGAGTTCGAATTCCTGTTGAATTCGTTGCAATCATATATGCGCAAATACCCTTGGGAAAGGTATTAATCTGTCTCTTCATTCCAGTTATGGGTTAAATAACAGGACAGATTGGGTTCTATAGCCTTGGTCGGCAACCAGTCTACCGCAGAAAGCAATGGCAGCCTACTGCGGGATAATCTTCTGCCCAGTCAGTCACGTCTCTTTCGAGACATGATCGCCCAAGTGTGTATCACGTACTGGTACTTAAATGACTGACTGAAATAGTTTCATTCACATGCACACACGTGTGTGTGAGTGTGTTAAAAAAAAAACAATTCATTTATCACTTGCTACCCAGGTTTCAACCATATTTCTCTCGTATCTGCATATTCAGTTCTTTTAATTGTTTATTGAGGACTTTTGTTAACTGTCTACTGGTTTAACCAGTATCTCTTTTACTGTTTTATGAGAGAAATAAATAAATCTTACAATGAACCCTAACAATTCTTCTCATTCATCTTTCTTGCTGTTTCTTTTTCTTAGGTGGTTTTCACTGGTACAGAGGTTCAATCACCAAAGCAAGAGACCAGTGAAGCTATAAGGGAACAACCCATTACCAGCGTTTACACTCGAGCAGACGATAAAAGCCGATACCCCCCGGTAAGAGATTCCCATATTCATTATCACTTTCTCTTATCACACACACACACACACACACACACACACACACACACGTCGAAGAGAAACTTTTATCACTTTCCGTTAGCATGATCTAACACCTTGCTAGGTTTGCTGCTAAGAAAATTAGTTCACTATCGTGCTAGACAATTTTTCTTGTCAGAATCTTACACATATTGCGGTCACATCTTGTCTGGTGCTTCTGCTATGTATTTAGTATTCTTGATAAAATACAAAGAAGAATCTGCAATGTTATTGGTCCTGATATGATATCTCGGCTTTTGTCACTTTCCCACTACCATAACGTAACTTTTGTATAAATATTTAAGCCAATTGTTCCGATGAGCTTTCCTCTTTTTTTTATCATTTCACGCTAAGCAAAGCAGTACTGCCACTGGTGCGCAGGGGGCTACATAAGAGGAGAGTGAAAGTTTACACAGGAGAGCGAAGAGGAACCAGATATGACAACAATATTCAATGCATGGGAGGGTGGTTGACTTCTGTATGTGCAAGATGGACCCAGCCGAGGAAAATTCCTGGCCCGACACAGTGACACAACCTTCCTCGTAGATTTGGCTATTGATTCAATGTAATCGTCCCACTTGAGGTCGGAAAAGAGTGAGGCCGAGGAGGCGCAATGTATTGCTTTTGAGGAGACTAGTTAGGTCTATGCTAATGGAAACAGGGGGACTGTCTATGGTGGTTGGCAGATAGCAGCTTCGTTTTGGAAACATTAAAGTTTACGAGTCAATTCTTACCCCAGTCTACCACAGATTGTAGGCTCTTCTCAAGATCAGCAGCAAACGTAATCTTTGACCGCCATGGCAGATTTTTTACTGAAGCGGGTGTAAATGGTGGTGTCATCTGCGTAGATGTCTACTTGGCACTTGATCACGTCTGGGGGATCATTTATGAAAATAAGGAAGAGCATTGGGCCTGTGATAGAGCCCTGAGGGACACCAGCGTTTGTACAGTAGGATGTGGAGGCATGCCCGTTCAAGAAGATCTTCATTATGAATTTTGATAGGAACGATTGGATCAAAGCAAGCAAGCGTCCAGTGATACCATAGCCCTAAAGCTTGTGCAGATGGCCTTTGCTTTGGAGATATCCAGGATAACAACTCGAGCTTCGTCCGTTCTTATCGAGAGTCTGGTATGTATTCGGTGATAGTCGTTAGAATATCAGCAGTAGACCTGGCAAAGTGGAAGCCATGCTGTCTGTCCGAGAATAGTTTATGGACGGTGAGATGTTGAACTATCTCAGCATTGCTGATAGCCTTGAACACCTTACCGAAAATTGGCTGGCTGATAGGGCGATGATTAGAGGGGTTCGAGGGTTCTCCTGAGTTCTTAAATACAGGAACCCCAGAAGAGGACTTCCAACAGACAGGAAAGGAAGTAAAAAGGCAGTAAATATAGAGTTTAGAAAAGGACAGAGAAGAGTTCGGGGGCAGATTTCTTCAAGACAATGACGGGGATTCCGTCGCCTCCGCTATCCTTATGAGTGTCAAGTTTTGAAATTATATTAAAGACCCGAGAAAGAGGGTTATGTAAACACCCCTCAGTTGATTCCTCAGTTCTAGGAGGGAAGTCGAGTGCGGATACTCCAAACGAGTCAAATGTGAAGTTAGGAGGAGAATCCGCGAGCAAAGCACCCGGCTTTGTCCGCTGTGATTGTGAGAATTTCAAATTTATTGATTAAGGGAGTGATGAAGGATTTACTGTTGTTCAGCACACGTTTTCAGAGCCACCAGTAGTCTTCGAGGCTGAACTTGGAAGCAGCTATACGCTGTTTCATTATCTCAGCAAACCACAACTGAGCGTCATTTAAGATCCTCTTACACTTATTACGAGCAAAGGCTAATAGGCGCCTATTATGGTCAGATGAGTGGCTCCGATATAGCCGGAAGAAGTGATTCTTTTAGTGGTCAATGTCGGCTGAGCAAGCAGGAGAGAACCAAAAAAATGAATGAAGTTTAGGACGAAACTTTCTGGCTGGTATGAAAGCATCGATGCCAGCTTTCACTCAGAAGGAGACCTCAGAGGCGCAGTCCTCAACGGGGAAGCTAATTTATGAATTTAAGGGTACTATAAGATTGGCGTATGGCCTCATCTTCTTACAGTTAAAATGACTAGATGTAGCCGTAAGTCCTATACTAATAGTTTCTTCCCTCGCACTTTTCGCTTGTGAAGCTCTCTTCCGGCTTCATACTTTCTCGTCAGCTTTGATCTTCAAGAATTTAAATGCAGTGGCAATCCTTATCTTCTGTCTTAATTCCTGTTCTTTAACTGTTCTCTATTTTTCTAATCTTTTCTTCTTTTTCTCATATTTTCTTGCATTTTAGTGGATTTATTGAGTTGCTTGGGGTGAAATTGTGTGTGTGTGTGTGTGTGTGTGTGTGTGTGTGTGTGTGTGTGTGTGCTATTCTTACACAATAGCATATAAGAAAGAATGGACTCTTGCCAAAATAAATTCTTAATGTTGAAAACGTTTTTATGCATATCCCAAATATGGGATTAGGTGTATATATATATATAGAGAGAGAGAGTGTGTGTGTGTCTGATTCCAATATTTTTATATGCCACTGTGTAAGGATATAGTTTAAAAATATATTTTTCTGATTTATTTCGTCAAAAGAAGTGAAAGGAAGGTTGATTTACGCCAATCTTCCGGGTCGGGAGGGCTTGACTGACAACATTACAGACAATTTTTCTCGAGAAGGGAGTATAGAAACAATAAACATATATGATTAAGTTTTCCGTATTTATTGAAATTTCCACGTGGTTCGGGCTGAGTTTAACTCAACTAAAATGTATTGCAAACGACAATTTGGAGGAATTTATTGGCAAATAAACGGTTCTCAACGGATACAATCGGAAATATTATTAGTAGAGTTACAAAATAAACATATACATGTACAAAATGAGAGTGATGACTCAAGAGACATTACTGTTTTCAAACTACAACCTATTATTCAAGAATTCATTATCATCCCAACAGTTGTTCAAACTAGTTTTTTCGTTTGTTACCATAACGCTTGGGTCGATACGTTCTTCGGACTTTCCAGTGCAAAGGTCAACAGGGGTTGAGGATGGGCAGGGGAAGGTAGATACTCCCAGAAAAAAAATGGTGTACATTTTTTTTCAGGTGGTATCTACTAATCATCCCTATTTTTAATAATGGAAAAAAAAACATATACGATGTCTGTCCGAAAAGTATCCAGCTATTTTGAACATCTCGGGTGTCTCTAATCATGCTTATTAAGGTTAGACTCCTATGCCATGAAACTGGTAGATCTATAGTAAATAAGTAGAAACATAATGTTCAAAAACTTATCTTTCGACTTCAAGTTTCGCAAAAACTACCCCGCTCTTCAGAGACAAGATTGGTTATTTAAACTTCATAACAAATATATTTAGTTTAAAATATATCATATGAAAACGTTAATTTTTTTACGTTAACTTAATTTTACATTTGTGCTGTTACACTCATGGTGAACCTTGACAGGAGGCCATATATCGAACTTTTGATCGACAATTTATTGGCTCTTCTTGAGATTGTTTGATTAGTCTATAAGATTTTATTTACTAACTTGACTCACTATCTCTTGACCTTTAAAGTGCCAGTGTAGAAAAAGAAAATTGGGCGCTCCAGACTTTCAATAAGATATTTAAACAATAATGTTCCTGTCTGCTACACTGACTCTTAAATGACCAGGTCAACGCTGAATCGGTTCAATTTAGTTTTGGGTCAGCAAAGTCCAGACTTCTTGGAGATTGGCAGCGGTGATGTTTTGATTCGGTTCCATTTTCTTTGAAGCCTTTTCAAAATTTGCCCTGAATGAAACCCTGCATCGCTGGACTGGAAGTCAAAAAGAAAAAAGAGAAGAAAACCAGAAGGAGAAATGCTTAGAAAAACAAGAAGAATGAAGTGGCTGGTATCTTCTGGCTTGAGTCCAGATTAGGACTAGCTAAAATCATCAGTCGAATTTGAAGTGCCAATATGTTAAAAGTTCTTCGTTATCGAACGTTCATTGAGTGTGAAATGAGATGAGACTAAATAGAAAAGAATACAGAGTGCAACGACACTAGAAAGAAACTGTGGAGAGCCATGATCGTTCACATTTTGAAGAGACATAACACATAATAGAACAGTGGCTTCTTTACGATTCTTTCTTTCACTCTTTTTTTTCCTGTACTATCGATCTTCTCTTCCCTTTCCTCTTTTCCCTTGTTGTTTATAACTCGCTTTCTTCGGACATTTTATCTTTTTCTTTTCGTCTTTTTACTTCCTTCCTCTTTCTCAATCACTGTTTTCTCGTCGTTCTTTTGTTTGTTTGTTTTTTCCTTTTTTTAACATTTTCGCTTTTTTTTCTTTTGCCTTCATTTCTCTTCAATTCCTTTCATTTGTCTCTTTTCTCGTCTTTTTTTATCTTTCTCTTTATTTCTTCGCTTTCTCTCGTCTTTTTTATCTTTTTCTTTATTTCTTTATTTCTTACTCTTTTCTCCTCTTTTTTTCTTTCTCTTTATTTCTTCCCTTTTTTCTCGTCTTTTTTATCTTTTTCTTTATTTCTTTATTTCTTACTCTTTTCTCCTCTTTTTTTCTTATCTTTCTCTTGATTTCTTCCCTTTTTCTCGTCTTTTTTCATCTTACATCGTTCTTTTTCTTATCGCATTTCTATTTTTTCACTTTCTCTTCTCTTTATCACCTTCCACTTTCTCTTTTTGCTTTTTTCCCTCTTTTCTTTTAACTCTGAGGTTATTGGCCCCTTACAATTTGCATCTTCATCATCTCTTCGAAATTGTTTCCCTAACTTTGGTTCTTTTGCCATTTACCTTACATTCCACGTATAAAATTATCCTGGTACCATATAATTCACTTACGCGCAAAAACCCTTGGGAAAGGTATTAATCCGTCTCTTCTCTCCAGTTATGGGTTAAATAATTAGGACAGATTGGGTTCTGTAGCCTTGGTCAGCAACCAGTCTACCGCAGAATGCAATGGCAACCTACTGCGGGATAATCTTTTGTCCAGCCAGTCATGTCTCTTTCGAGATATGATCGCCCAAGCGTGTATCACGTATAGCACTTAACTGACTGACCATATAATATTGTTTCATATTACTTTAAGATAGAGAGTACGAAGTAACCTATCTTTCTAAAAATGCCATGAGAAACAAGTACGGTGCTCGGAGGACCTCTTCTTGTAGTCAGGTCAGAGATTCCTCTGTTGATAACAAATAATCGAGTTTTACCTTGTTTAATGATAATTGGGCAAGCAACTCTTTGTCATAGAGATGCCATGAAATACCCTGCTTATTACGACCGATGACTTATATTATTTAACCCCCCCTGACCATCATAACGACGAGATGCTGAAAAATTCTAGTTCTGACCAACTACCTTAAATCTGATCAAACGTTTAGATTGTTTCGAAATTTCTTCTTGGTCAGTCTAAGAACTTTCCAACGTTCTTGTATAGGAATTGATAAGAAACATGCTGAAGCTTTTATTTCGAAAAATGTGCAAGGTGGAAGTCATTTTGTTATCAAAGTCATTTGTGAGATGTCAAGTTGATCTAGATTTGTCCAATATAGGAACTGCTTTTCATCTGAGTTGAAACCGCAATCTAGTATGCATGCGTTCGGTTTCTTTTTTGTTTTTCTTTGCTTATTTTGCTGATTGCTGCCACCTTTTGCATTCCACAACTTTTCTTCAGCGTTCATCGATCAGGTTTATTCAAGTCAAATATCAATTAGTAATTAGTTAGCATCTTGTTAAACAATTTGGTTATGTGAATATTACTAAAAATGGTTTCTGAAAACGAGGTTTATTCATGTTGAAAAGTGTCGATATTTATGAAGCTTAAATTAGTGCAGAACAGGGGATATGTGGAAGGAAGATTGTGTTGTCCCCATTTTCCAAGTCAGTAGAGTTTGACAGCCGAAAAAAGATAGCTCTTGACATTCTTCTGTGCATTTCTTTTAATCACGGTTCAAACACCGGTTTCTAATAGCAATGGAAAATACACAATTGCCGCCAGTATGCTTTTTAGCAATGTCAATACAGAAATGAGTCTGTAGTAAATTGTATAATAAATTTGGAGGTACGTCTCCATAATTTTTTTTCTATTTATAATAGTGAAGCCCAAACTTTGTTGAAAGCCAAACTCGTGTAGACAAACATTCCAATGTTAGTCTGCTGATGCACAAACGTTCTAATCAAATATATAAATAAAAACTATATGTATTTACGCAATGCGTCCTTTTCTGTTTTGCTTGCTTTTCTGAGTGCTTCATAACTGAACGCTTTCACATTGGCCATGAATTACTGAGGGTCTCTTGGCAAAGTGCCTCGAATCATAATCATTTATTATTATTATTATTATTATTATTATTATTATTGCTACTACTACAATATCATCATTATCATCATCGCAGTGTTATCACCGTCATTAATTCGCCAGCGTGGAAGAACGGAGTTTATTACTATTTCTAGCATGTCATATCGTCCCAAAGCAACATGATTCCCATAACAAGAAGAATGGTGTTCTGCCCGTCCTACGTACACATTCTTGCAAACATACAGCACTTAGATTTAACTGTGTAAAGAAGGATAAATGAAGAAAGATAGGATGAATAGAAGGAAGAAGAAAATAAATGAAAGCTTATCTTAGATGTGGCACAAGGCCGAAAGTAAGGGGCACCCAGTGAGGATCGAACACACTACTCAATCGTAATTTTCAGCGAGACAAGCTTGCTAACCATTACATTACGTCGAGGTGTTCAATAAATGAAAGGTTTAGAAGATGAGAATAAAAGAAAGTAATGAAAGACGAAAGGTAGAGAAAGGAAGAAATAATAAGAGGAAAGAAGGGTGGAAGGAAAGGGAATATAAAAAAGAAAGGGTAGAAAGAATGAAAGAAATTGATGATGAAAAGAAGAAAATAAATGAAATAAAGTGTGAAAAAAAGACTGAAAGAAAATCGAAAGGAATGAAAGATCAAAGAAAATGAAAAAAAAATGAACGGAAAGAAATAATGAAAAATGAAAGAAGAATGAAAAGGATAATCGGTGAAACTAAGGAATTCTGAACAGAAAGAAGGAAAATGAAAAAAAGGATGAGAGTGCTTAACCGTATTTGAGTAGACGCTCTGTTTGTTTTAAGCAGTATTTATTTCGGCTACCAGCCTGCGTACTCGAGAAAACTTAAAAAGTTATGCCTTCCGGTAGGATACGAACCTACATTGTTTTTTACAGGAGTTTCTAGCATCTGATTCGGCATGCTTTTGCTGCTACGCTATGAACAGTATCATAATAGAGCAACGTTCTATTCTGCCTTTGAAACGCACTTCTTTAGATTTTTTCGATAACGCATATCTGTTGTTTCGTATACGAAACGTAAACAAAGCAATTTCTAAAGAATTTATGGATTTTATTTTTTCATTTGGCATTTTTTTAAATTTTTTTTTTATTACTTCAGACTTTAGTTTTATTGGCTATTTGTATTTGATTAAACGCTTCGTTTATTTTAAACAGTTTCTATTTTGTCTACCGGTTTACTTATACGTGAAAACTTAATAACGAAATTGTTCTCCGACACATACGAGTATCCACTAAAAATAACGTTTAAAGTAATAATAATATGTACAATTATTAATTCTATTATCGCGTGTTGTTTTAGAACTTAATTCTCAATGTAAAGCCACACAATTCAATCGGCAATTCAATCTTGCCTCCTTCGACTAAACTACAACTTCCTGTTGAAAAGAGGCTATCACAAAGAAAGAATTTGCTTTTTAGGTGAATAAAAGTAAAAATAGCCAAATATTCTCACGAAACGAAAGTAATATTTTAAATAAATGTTAAAACCTGGTCCCCTTGCTTAGTAATGAGATAATAGTAACCTGAAATATCTTGGAGCCATAAAGAGGAAGGAGGACTGGGAAATTTAAAATGCGCGGAACATATTGAGGGTAAAAATGATAGAAGACAACGAGCACTTATCTGAAGGGTTTGTGTGAAAAGATGGTGGAACGCAGTGAGAAAGGAAGCTTTGCAAAAGAAAAAAACTACTCAGGACAACAGGGATAAGAAGTTGTGGAGAGCCATGATCGCCTGTGTTCTAAAAGGATGAAGCACATAGAAGCTTGTTCACTTCTATTCATTCTAATTCCTCTCGTTAGAAAACTATGAATCCAGGTTGTGTAATCGACAAATAGATGAAATCACATTGTATTTTACGTATATTAAAATTAATTAAGTCCTTTGCTTTCATTACTTTGTTTTTTCTTTACATTTCCATTTGTCTTCTTTTTTGTTCATTCTCCTTCCGTTTATTTTTTATTATGTCTTTTTTTCTTTTGTCTTTTTTCTTTTTCTTTGTCCGTTCTTTTTCCTTGTATTTTCTTTCTTTTTGCTTTTTTCTTTTACCCTTTTATTTTTTTGTTCTTTTTCTTTTTTTCTCTCCTTTTTTCTTTTCCCCTCCTTTTTTTTTTTTTTTTTTTTTTTACCTTTTCCTGTTTTCCTGATCTTTTCCTTTGTCATTTTTCCCTTTTTCGGTATTTTTTTTTTCTATTATTTTTTTTTTGTTTGTTTTTTGTCTTTCACTTTACCTTTTTTTCTTATTTATTTCTTCGTTTTATTTTTCCCTTCTTTTCCTTTAACTTTCTTCCTTTCTCTGTTCTTTTTCTTCTTCATTTTTCTCTTTTTCCCTTCTTTTTCTTTACCTTTTTTTCATTTTTACTTTTATTTTTATTTTTCTATATTCTTTTTTATTCTGTTTTTTTTTATTTTTCTTCTCTTTTTCTACTAATTTTCTTTATTTTTCTGTTCTTTTATCTTTTCTTTCCTACTCTCTCTCTCTCTCTCTCTCTCTCTCTCTCTCTCTCTTATATTTTCCTTTTCCTTTTTCCCTTTTTATTCCATTTCCTTTATTTTATTGTTTAATCTTGATCGTTTCCTTGCCGTTCTTAATTCCCTCCATAGGTTAATGTTTAAAAAGTGAATAGGTATTTACGATCAGCGAAGATATTCGTTCGTTAACAAATATCAATATCTTGCCTCTCTTTCGCTATTTCCCTTTTCTCTCTACCATTTTCCCTCATCAAACTTTCCCTCTTTATTTTTTTCTTCCATTTCCCACACTCTGTTTTTACTTCTCACTCGCTTATCCTTTTTTTTTCTCTTTTTACCTTAATTTCAGTATTATTCTCTTTCTTCCTTTCGTTGCTCTCTTCTACGTCTCCCTAAGTCTCCCACTTCTTCTCATACTACCATACTCTCCTTTTCTGTTCCTGTTTTTCCCTTTGTTTCCTCTTTTCTCTGCAGCGTTCCCCTCTCACTTTCTCGTTTTATGCTTTTTTTATATCCCCTCTTTCTGTTATCCCTTCCTCTTTTTATCTTCATTTCGCAATTCATCTGTTTCTCTCTTCTCTCTCTCTTTCTTCTTCTTCTTCTTCTTCTTCTCTTTCTCTTTATCTCCTCCTTTACTCTCAGTGTAATCTATTCTCTACTTTTACTGCTAATCCCCCTTCTCTCTCTCACCATTACATTTTTGTCGATATTTTTCTCCCTATATTTGCTTCTTCTTCCTTTACTCTGTACTGAGAAATAAACATTCATAAATATCCCGTTCATAGTAATCATATATGATTCTTTCTTTTATTTCCCACCTCTGCTGTCTTCAAATATCGATAAAGAACAATAATAATTCGTCAAGAAGCTTTGCAGATGAAGCTATTTATGTGTTGCCGTATTGAGCATGCAGGGAAAATCACTTTTGACATGCACAACGGACGTCTCAAAAAGTCACTGGTAAAGTTAAAGAAAGCATATAAATAACCAGGCTTTCATTTGAAACACGATACGAACATGGCCGCCTTTGGCAGGGTCGTGATTCCGATAAAATATCTTTACGATCACCAGCGCCATCTTTCCATCCAACGACAGTTGTGTGACTGTCTGAATTAGTTTACAGAATTTTCGTTGAATTGACAGGTTTCCAGTTTATCTTAAATTTTCACGGCGAAAAATAACGAAAGAAAAATCAATACACGATACAAAATATGGACTAAATAAAACAGGAGAACACGAATTATTAAAAATAAAATATTTTTCTTTTTTTTCTTTTTTTGTTCTGTTTTTAAACGTGGTGGATATGATCAGGTTTCCTTTTTCCGGAGGATCATTGAAATGTTAGTCTTTCACGATTATGCTCTTAGGCTTTATTTCTTTGCAAAAATATCTGAAAATGGCATATTCCAAAATTTGACGTATTTTGAAAGAGCATTTATTTATAGATTTATTCATTTTCTAATAATTTGTACACCGATTGCCAACATCAATTGCTTGTTTTTGAATTGAGGAAAGTTATTGCAGAACAAAAATATTTGTTGACGAAGTTATGTTTCAGTAACAACGACTTTGTAAAGTCGTCGTTACTGAAAACTCATGAAATATCTTTTCTCTAAATACTTTTTCACAAATTTCTGAGACGAGATATTGTTATTGATTCTTTTTTTATTACAACATCCGCTGTTTTCCCAGCTTTCTTTCTCTTTGAATTTCTCAAACAAGCTATTATTGCTTTTGTATATTGTCTAGCTTCATATGTCATAAATGGGAAGATTCTTTATGTATGGATTGGTGGTGCCACTTGTGTAAGATCTGTGAGCTTTGCCTAGACTAAACTGGTAGCTTCCAGCCACTTCTGGCTGGGATCAGTTTAATAACTGTGTACTTTGAAAAAGTTGCTATATGCAAGATATATTCATCTCCCTCTCCCCACATACACACACTCTAAACTATAGATTAAATAGCAAACTAAACTGGTCTCTCTAACTTTCAATAATAACCAATCCAAAAAAGTAATTTTTAATTCAAAAGCTTTTACACACAGTGAAACTCTACTTCCTAAGGGAGTTAGAGCAGTATCCCCTAACGTCGTGAAACCGGGTCCCTGAACTTCACAGGGTACCGTGTGTGTGTGTGTGTTTTTCGTTAAAAACGACCGACAGGGAAGATTTTATTAATTTTTTATTTAATTTTTCCAGTATTCGTACATGTTTCTTTTTTGCTGGAGATAAGGAATGTAAAAATGTTTAATAATTTTCGACTTTTCAGGCGCTTTCAGCCTCTTCACAGGACATTTTCAAGGATGTTATTTTCCGGTGTTGTTATGATCTCATTTTTTTTTTTTTGTTTTTTTTTTTGGGGGGGGGGGGGTTGTTTTTTTTTTTGTTTTTTTTTTAATTTATTTTTTGAAAAAGAGAGTTCTTTAAAGCTGCCACGTGATGTGCGCGGTGGGCATCATGTGAGCGCCTGTCTATATTTTTTTTTTTTTTACTTTCAAAACTCGATTTCCACTGTTAAATAATGTAAGGTTGGTGTTAGGAGAAAATTGTTTGATATATAGTGCCTCTCTTTTAGCGAGGTGCCTTTGATATTGTGATTTAAATAGTATTTTTGTATTTTCAACCAAAACTTTTCTTAAGGGTTCTTGTAAGTTATTGAAAATTTAAATCAAAAACTAATAAAAAATTTTCCTTGTCGGTTGTCTCGAACGAAACATGTTCAAATGAAAGATCGCTGCAGAATTAGAAAAAAAGCGATGAACGAAGGAGGAAAGTTAGAAAAAAACGCAAAGTAAAATGAGATAAAGTCGAAGAAAGACATAGACAATATTCCTGACCTTTATTTAAAAGGTATGAAAATTTAACCTCCCTCTCCCAGCCATGAGTTAATCGCAAAAAAAAAAGGCCTTGGCTCTCTAGCATAGTTAGCAATCAGTTTAGGAGGAAGGACAAGTTTGAATCCCAACCCGGTTAGCTGCATGGATATCATCTCCATCCATAAAAACCCTGTTTGCTACAGAATCCACAGAAGCGTTATCACCGGGTTGGGATTCAAACTTGTCCTCCTCCTAAACTGATTACTAACTAATGCTAGATAGCCGAGCCTTTTTTGCTATTCTCATGGCTGGGAGAGGGAAGTTAAATTTTCATACCTTTTAAAGAGTATTTGAGCAAAAGTAAACAGAACAGGCTCAGCTGAGATTTGAACCCGATATGCTAATCCTACTTTCCATCACGATAGCTACTTCGCTATTCGAACATCATCTTGCTTTTCAGAATTTAATATTTTTCATACTTGTTGCAAGTACTGTACTAGAGCTGATGTCTGTTATGTGGCTGAGGTAGTTGCGTATTTCATACCAAGTCGTTGTGACGGTAAAAGACTAGATCTCAAATGATTGTTTTCACATAAGATTGGTTATACCTTTTGGAAGTTTAGTGCAATACAATCTCCCTATTTTCATTTCTTATGTTTGATCTTGTGCTAGATTAAACTAAGTAAGTATTCACAAAGGCGTAAATATATTACTATATGGAGATTTACTATAAATCAAGCCTTGCATAAGAACATAAAGGCATGATGAAAAGTCTGATAAGAAATGACTTTTGCAGAACCAACACTATTACAATAGATTATAAGGGTAGACGTTTTATTGTATAAGTTTACTAAAATTAATCCAGCATATAGTCAACTGTGTGTTTGAAATTTGCGTTGTCCTAATCTTTCACACAGAGTGAATCTAAATTTCGAAAAAATAAACAAATTCTTATTTTATTTCGACTCAAGCACATATGGGAAATAGTCAACTATATTAGCAACCAAACAGGTAACCTTTAATGTTTTTAAATTTTTTTATTATTATGAAAGGTTTTAATTAACTTTCAAGTAGGAAAAAAAATCTGCTGTTACGTAGTAGATAAATATATGTGCTACAGGAATCAACATGGTATGGTAACCATCAGTTTCACACTCCAGTGTGATCTTCAGACCAAAACTTGCAATCTGTGCCTGGAGGAAAAAACTACAACTTACAGAAATAAAGAATATAATTTAATAAAGAATAGGAATTAAATTATCTGTTGGAAGCACAGTTTTTTTGGTTTTTATAAGTTTAAATTTATTTAGGAACCGCAAGTATTTTTCTTTCAATCATATATTTCAAGATGGCGGCGCACTGAAGCATTGCTTTTTAAAAATGTGAAATGTTGTTGGGGCGTTTATTGCAAACAGACACTGATTTTGAAAAATCGTTAATCTTGAAATCGCACTGTTCATGAGTAAACCAAAAAAATATTACACACATTTCTGTATTCACACTGTCTGTGCAAACGCCCTATCCCTGATATTGGGTACTATTTTCCCATAAATATAACAAATTATAAACAGTATACACGTATGCATGTGATTAGAGTTACTGTGTCAGTAGGGAATTCATAATAATATAAATATTGTTATGCGATGATTTCTGGAACAGTTTTCTATGGAAATCAAAGAGAATTTTAATTCCTGAAATAATAATAAGCTCATCTCGGAATTTCAAACAATATTTAAAAACTAGTATTGCTTGAATTTGAACGCGTGCCTCAGCTACGTATACATGACAGAAAATTCACTTTTTCAAATGTATTTCTCCTAAACTATGCAGTCATAGAAACTTTTCCGGCATTATAGAAATATTCTTGTGGAATGTATGGAAAATGAAAATATAACGTGTTCATCATTAAGTTGATAATAGATTCCATCAGAAATATTCTAAAATCTTTTTTTGTAATTTCGGACGGTAACTGAACAATGACCGTGTCTTCTTCAACAGCTAAAACAGTTAATGAAAATACTAGAAGACATTTTCACAATAAGAGACACCAATTTGTCTAAAGGAAAAAAGAAGTCGAAAAAAATGAACAAATATATATTAAAACGACGTTTTTTCAAAATTTGAAACAAATACAATAATTACGGAATAAAATGTTTGAGAATTATATTTTTATTTGTGAGTTTTTTTCTGCGCTTAAAGAATTAGAAAATATTTCAGCATAATTTTCGCTCGCTTGAATTTTAAACGAAAATGAAATCATATACGATGGCATGATTTAAGTTTAAAAAAAATCTTGTATGAAACAATAAAGTGATAAACAAAAGCCAAGAATAACAACTGCAATATTCACGGCTTTTATTGAAATCATATCATGTAATTTTGTTTGACTATTTTATTGTTTATTTTAAGCGTTTTCCCCTTCATACACTACACACACTTCGACTGAAATTCGGGATTTCTTTTATATACTCTCCTTTTTTTCTTTTTGTTGGCTCACAAAAGGAAAATATCTAATTATTTGTCAAAATTATCAAACTTTCTCAACGTCTTTTTTATCCTTTCAAGAATGTTGATTTTATTTCGAAAAATTTGCACTTAGTACTTGTAAACTTTTTTATGAAGGATAATCCTTAGATTGAACGACATTCTCACAAAACGTATATATCTTCTTTAAAGATGTTTACAGAACACACCTAATAGTTCTATTCTGTTAGTTATTCCCTAACCTTTATAATACTCTAATTGACGGACAAAGATGGTAACCACACAAGGAATACGAACATTGAATAAAATCCCAATTCAGTGCTGGTGTCGCTAAACCCATCAGTCAGTGTATTATACATTCTTATTTCCTGAATTTTAAGGTAAACAGTAGAGTTAGTCGGTGTAAGAAATCGTATGAGGCTATGGATCCATTTACATTCTTTATGTTCGCCATGTTTTGTTTTGTTTTTTTTGTTGTTGTTTTTTGTTTTTCCCATACATAACTTGGCTATTCTTCTCATGTGTTTTTGGCACAAAACAAATTCTAGGAACATCCAGCACTTGATTGATTCCACCCACTCACGTATATATATATATATATATATATATGCACACACACACACACACAGAACCGTTTTGCTCTGCCTATGAAATCTGCGTGAATTGATTTTAAAGTGCAAATTCTTACTTACCGCTAACTTAAAAGCCGCCCACCTCAAATTCTGTACAATCCGGCGGCTGGCCTGATACACAGTTAAAATCAAAGTTAATTTCATTGCTTCTTTTCTTTCTTTCTCTTTTACTTTATCTTAGTATATTATTGTATTGTTTTAATGCCTGTTTTATAGTTTCATTAATTTGCATAAGAAATGAAAAATAGTTTCCATGACTTTAAAGTTGGAAGAAATGCGCACGCGCGTGTGTATGAACATCAAATAAAGTAACTACAGTGACAATCGAGCATTAGTCCTGGTTTGTTAGATGATATTTTCCCATCCAAGGAATATATGCCCAAATAGATATATGTATTTGTCTATATTTCTGAGATGAGGTAGTATTTACAGTATTTGCATTAAGGAATCAGCACATATGCGAGGCTACAAAAATCTCCTAAGCCGACCAAGCATAGAGATGAATACAAGATGGAAACTAGAAATAGGGAGTGCCAGAAAAAAATCATTAGTGTCAAAATTGCAATATGAGCTTTGGTAAAAAAGAAAATACTAGAGAAAACCAACAACATCAAAATATTTCAATATGAACTCTGGTAAAAAAGGGTAACTTAAAATTAGGTTCATAAGTCCCAAAATTCAGTTGTTCTTGTCCTTAAGGACACAGTGGATATAGACGTTGGTTAGTTCCTGTGACTTGACCCAAAGAGTTATGAGTCCAATAGTGATGAACAAGTAACTTACAGGATTAGAGGGAGATAACTCACGACTACCAGAAAAAGCTCTACTACGCAAGGAATGAAGATCATAAAACCCAGTGATTGTAATAAAGTGTTCGATTCGAAATTCCTAACACCTGAAGAAGGCTGAAGCGTACAACGTCCGAAACGTCGTACAAATGGCAACAAAGATGAGCACAATAGTCTGAATAATGTAAATATTGTAGATATATGTATTGTACGTATTGATGTTTGCTGAGAGATTAATAGATATAGATAAATATTATCTGCTTATGGTGATTTTCTAAGCATAGCTTATGGATGATGTGGCACAAGTCCGAAAGTGAGGACCAAACTTACTATTTAGTCGAAATTGTTTTAGCGAGACAAATTTTCGAACCATTACATCACGTCAAGTGCCCAAATATTCTCTGTTTATGGAGATTTTCTAAGCGTAGCTTAGATATGGCACAAAGTCAAACATACAGAGGAAACCAGTGAGGATCGAACTCACTGTTCTGTCGTAATTAATCTAGAAATGATTTTCTAAGCATTGTACAAGGCCGAAAGTGTGGAGCATTCAGTTAAGATCGAAATCGCTGTTCAATTATAATTGATTTAGTGATACAAAACTGTTAACACTTACACCACGTCGAATACTTTGATATTCTGATTATGTGTCGGTAGATATTTGCTGCTAATTTGCATATTCAATGGATGATGCTTAATAATTCTAACTTACGCCTATACGTGAGTCTTTTTAATGACTAAGGTAGTTGCGCAGTTACCACCTACTTACGAAACGTAAACAAAGCAATTTCTAAGGAATTCATGGATTTATCTTAAATACGACATTCGCATTACTTCAAACGTTTCGAGCAGATATGGGCTTTCGAGAAAAGCTAAACAAGGGGATGGGCATTCGTTAAAAAGATTAAATAGAACCTTGCGGTTCTGTGACGTTCTTTGTGACCGAGCGGTCTAAAGCACTCCGAATCAGGCGGTGGTTTCTATTACAAATGGGGATGCTAGTTCGAACCCGGCTAGAGAGTACATTTTCTTTATTAGGCTTTCTAGTGTGCGCAATACAGTGCTTAATAAAACGGGACATTTACTTAAACAACGTTATCCATTATATATATATATATATATATATATATATATATATATATATATATATATCAGCATGCAGTGTGGATATAAAAGAAGCTGATGATGGTTCGCCTGAAATAGGCCCAAACTTCCAATTTACCATGAAATAACGTGTCTGCCTTAATTTTTCTTTTATATATATATATGAAAAGAGAGGGAGAGAGGCTGTTCGTCTATTTGAGTTTCTCAGTTATGTAGTTTTATTTTAATTAAAAGAAAAAATTAAAGTGTACTTCTAATGACATAAAATACTGTTTTTTATCAACCATCATGCAACTGATCTAAGTCTCATTTCTTTTGCTCCTCAGGCGAAACTCACTGACATTTTGGATCACGTTCCAGCTGGTGACGTCACAGATACGACAAACAAATTAGTAAGTAGTTTGACTTTTTTAAAATCTTATTTTCACCTTCATTATTTTTCATGTTCGTTCCTGCCCATGTACGTTACACTTTCATTGTATCTTCCAGTTCCTCATTTACCATCTTATAACAGAACGTAATTAGAATCGATGATAAGCCAATGTGTTTTTCAACGATAACGCCAAATCTTTCATTGGATTTTTGTGTTTAATTTATAACTCTAGTATTAACAGTATTATTTTAGATTCAAAGTTGGTTATCTATAATCATTTTCTTGCTTCTTTCTTCATTCATTACGATTCCATTGTCTTTTCCATCAATCAACATGGTGCATGGCAGGAATACTGCGATAATGCATTATTTTATATTTAAGCGGAGTTCATATGGAGACTATATAATACAAATGTGTATAATTGGGATAAAATGAAAATAAACATTTGAATTTAATAATGAATATAGCGTTAAATAAATATTGAGATAATTATCACAGAATTTATTTGAATTTAACACAGGAGTAAGTGGTAGAGAGTTTGGGAATAGTAGGAGTGTATTAATTAAGTGACTTCTTCGGGCACCGACCATTGAAACCGATGAGAAATGTGCGTGTATTATTAGGACAGTTGAACCTCCTCTTCGTATATTTGTTTGTTTTGTTTTTTTTTGTAACATGAAAAATGGGGTTTCTTTTCTTTTTCTTTATGGGATACGCATAAGGAGAGTTAACTTTTTTCTTTTTTTTTTTTATGGCTATCAACCATTTGTGGGTTATTTAAAGCCGAAACATATTTTGATTTACATTTGTTTTAAATAACAATTATTTCACTATGCCACAGCTAGGGCGTTAAATGGATAGAAAAATTTGAAGTATGTGTCAGCTAGAACTGTTTGCCAACAAAAAATATACAAAGAAGAGATTCATTTGTTTTGAATAATACTGAGTATGTAAATGACTCGTTTTCAAAGTTATAAATTATAAAATAATTCGGCTAATAACCTATAACTAATCTGCCTTGTTATAGTCTGGCAAAAATCTTCTGACTTAACAAGTATTTACAAAACAAGAAGTGTGTCATATGCGAAAAAATTAAAACCATTGACATTTACTGATGTTTGCTGATCGCTTACGAAGGCCAAACAGTTTATGTGATCAAGATTAAGCGGTGGATAATGTGTTTCATCAATGGCGACAGCAATGTAAGTAATTTGTCCAGTTCCGGACTACCTTGCACAACCGTCAACCAACGAGATGAAGGGCGTCTCAAACATTATTGGACAATGGTGCTATTATTTTTTTTTGGTGGGGGGGAGGTTCTTATCCAACGAGTTTCTGTGCTTCCAGTATAAATTGTAGCTTCTTTGAAAAATAGGGACTTTCTGGGTGCTCTTTATATGTGTGTGTGGAGGGTATATATGTGTATGCAAACAGATATGGATAAAACAAACAAGCACAGAGACATACAAACTCACTTCAAATGTCAAGTCAGAACATGCACATGACAAGCCACAGTGTTTAATGTAATTTACAACAAACAACTTATCCTCAGAGATCAACAAAATACTCACTCTTCTAACACATAGTTTTGTGTTCCTTCTTTTAGCTGAATAGATCTAGCCAATGAAACAATCTTTTCTCCGACTAAAAACTTTTTTACTTTGGTTCACCATGCACACACACACACACACACACACATATATATATATATATATATATATATATATATATATATATGTATATATATATATATATAGGAAAGAATATTTAAAAGTTTTGAATTTAAAAATGTACGTTTTTTGGACAGTATTTGTTTATTTTTATTATTGTATTTTATATTTCAGACCGCCCTCGGTCCTTCATCAGATACAAGTGATTTTTAAATTTGAATTAGAAACGAATTTTACGATAGCGTCCGAATATTTTTTTTGTGTTTACATCACGTGGTGTGTTTGTTCACAACATGCATATATATATATATAATGTATGCATGTATAATGTGATTCAGCCTATATATTGAGGACCGATATTGCTATATATGAACAAAATTAAATAGACATAAATAGGCTTAATTACATATGAAAGTAATTATTTTAATCGACGGGAAAATAGCAAAATAGAGAAGGATATATATATATATATATATAGAGAGAGAGAGAGAGAGAGAGAAATCAATAACTATACATATGGGTACGCACACATATATAAATAGATGTTTATCTAGTGCTAACAGAACAGCATTCAATCTAATCTAACAGAGCTATTGAGAACACATGTCCTAGGTCTATAGCACGACTCTGAGTCTCATGCTTTATGCAATCATCGTTTTTTTTCTATTTATTTGGTTTATACTGAACTTCGGTATAAACCAAATGAAATATTTAATAAATTAAATATATATATATATATATATATATATATATATATATATATATATATATATATGAACTGGATGGGATAGAAACTTAAGTTTGGAATATATATATATATTCTATATCTTATTACTATTAACGTTGCGAGTGTACTCCTGCCGTCAAAAATGACGGCAAAACATTTGAGAGGATTATTAGCTGGTCCCCAAAAGATTATCCCCCTGAGCTTGACAGAAAGGACAATATATATACATATATATATTCTTCACTACTCGGCGACATAATTATCGCAAAAATATTAAAAAGACACTGTTAAAGAGCAAACACGCGGCAAGAGCTTCCAATAACCGGTATTAAAATTTAATAATTGATAGTAAATTGAATAAACTGAGCGACTCTGCCTCACTATTCTCTCTTTCTTTCTCTCTCTCTCTCTCTCTCTCTCTCTCTCTCTCTCTATGAGTGTGTCAGTTGGGACATATATATATATATATATATATATATATATATATATGTATATATACACGCACACACACATCGGTCTTTATTATAATAGAGAGCATTTTTAGTGGATACACGCTTTGTTGTCTCTTTTTTTTATTTCTTCTTTGTCGTCTTGAATGGGCATGCCTCCACATCCTACTGTACAAACGCTGGTATCCCTCAGGGCTCTATACTAGGCCCGATGCTCTTCCTTATTTTTATAAATGATCTCCCAGATGTGATCAAGTGCCAAGTAGGCATCTACGCAGATGACATCACAATTCACTCTCGCATCAGTAAGAAATCCGGCAAAGCGGACAAACATAACCTCGCCGCTGATCTTGAGAGGGATCTACATTCTCTGGTAGAATGGGGTAAGAAGTGACTTGTAAATTTCAATGCGTCTAAGACCAAGCTGCTCCCTGTCAATCATCACAGGTAACCTCTCATGCCTCCCATAAGCATGGATCAAGCGAGTCTCCCTGAGAGCAATGCACTGCGCCTCCTCGGCCTTACTCTTTCTTCCAATTTCAAGTAGAACCATTACATTGAGTCAATAGCTAAATCCACTGCTAGGAAGATTGGGTTACTGTGATAGGCCAGGATGTTTTTATTCATCCTGCATATATACAGCTCAACCATCCGTCCCTGCATGGAATACTGCTGTCAGATATGGTCATGCGCACCTGCTGTTCATCTCAGTATTTTTGACAGGCTCCAAAGGAGAATCAGTAATGTGATAGGTACCAACTTGGCGGCTCGACTCCAGCCACTTCCCCACCGACGGGATGTGGCTTCCCTCTGTCTGTTCTATAAATACTTTCATGGCTTCTGCTCCAACAAACTTAAGTCACTGGTGCCCCTGCAACAGATGTTTACTCATACAACCAGACTGGCAACTGGGTCCCACTCATTCAACCAAATGCAGACGACAATTCTACTCCTTCAGCTTCTTTTCTCGCACTTCCCGCCTGTGGACCTCGCTTTCATATTCGTGCTTTCCTGAAGGCTACAGCCTCCAGGAATTCAAATGCCATGTCAATACTCATCTCTTAACCACTTGACTCTACTTCTTTCAATATTACTCGGTATATTTTTTCCTTTCTCTCCACTTTTGCAACTGTCATCACACCTGTATTTCCATCCTTAACTTGTTCGTCTTTCTCTTTACTCTCCTCCTATCTAATTTTTTACTCTTATGTAGCCCTCTGCACATCAGTGGCGTTACCGCCTTGCTCGGGGTGATATGAAAAAAAAGCAGCGATATTCATAACAACCGGCCTGGATCGACAATTCTGACTAAAGAAAAAGTGTGCCTTCTGACGGGAATCGAACCTGTATCTCTTTTTCCATCAGAAGAAACACTCTTATTGACGAAGCATTCCGTTACCACTTTAGTCATGATAGGGAGAGAAAACCATCTTAATAAAACGCGATTTAAATTATCCATTTACGAAAACATATCACTTCTTGCGACTTCTTCGATTTTGTATCTGCTAGGTTCATTTTCCTACACGTGTAAAGTACTTTAAAATGGATATTATATCTGTTAATAAATGTAATATATTCATCATAATACTGACGAGTGGATATGCGAAACTCTGTGTGTGTGTGTGTGTGTGTGTGTGTGTGTGTGTGTGTGTGTGTGTGTGTGTGTGTGTTGAGAGGGGGAGAGGAAGTGAAATAGCCAAGCTTTACCTTGATAGCTCGATATGAAAGGACTAAAGAGATACAGATTGTGACAGATTTTGAAGAGAACTTCTAATGAGGAATTTTGACAAAAGTCTGCGCACCAATGTTTTCTTTCTCTGTCACTTTCTTTGATGGAGGTATACCAACGAACTTTTTATTTCATTAAAAATCTAACATCTTTAATTTCTGGACTCTCTCTCTCTCTCTCTCTCTCTCTCTATATATATATATATATATATATATATATATATATATATATATATAAGAAGAAGAAGAAAGGATAAGGTAGTAGAAAATGGTAGCAATTAGTACCGCGCAATGATACATTAGTATGTATTGTGTGTCCTTGCGATTTCATTTAATGAACTTCATTGTCTGACGGAAGCACACATTACAAATTTCGCTTTCAGTTAACCGTTAAAAGTTATTGAGTACAAAGATAATGAGTTAAAGCATTTTAATTTTGTCCATATTCTCTCTCTCTCTCTCACTCTCTCTCTCATAATATTTACATTTTCAGTCTTGTTTCTTGATTGGATATTCTTTGCAATTGAAGTTTTGTTTCTTCAGGTTGTATTTTGGAAATGCACGAAGCTTGATTTCCAAAAGTTGTTTTCATAAGCAACAGACGAGATGTTCAAGAATCTTTACAGCCAACGATACAAATACGATAGAACTTGGTCTCTTTCAATTTATTCCTTCTTTCTTTAATTCTGTAGTTACTCCCTTTTCATTTTCTTTCGTTCCGTCTTTCTATCATTCTCTCTCGTTCCTTTTTCTCTTAAACCATTGTTCTTTATTCTTTTTTATTTGAGCTTTCATCCTTCTTCTTCTTCTTCTTTTTATTATTATTATCATTATTATTATTATTATTATTATTATTATTATTATTGTCTCAGTATATCGATTCGCTTTTCTACCATTCTAGAATTGTTGCTTTTTATTATTTTGTCTTTTTTTTTATTATTTCATTCCGTTTTTCTTTTATTCAATCATTCCGGCTTTCTCTCATTCTATCTCTCAGCAGTTTGCAGATTTTTTTCCTTCCACATTTCTGTCATTCAATATTTTTTATGAATCCTTCTTTTTCTCATTGTTTAATTCTTTCTCATATTTTTTGTTTTGTTTAGCATTTTATTCATACTTTTCGTCGTTTTATTATTTTTATTCCTTTTGTCCTAATTCTTCCATTCCGTCTTCAAAAATTCAATTTTGTCTTTTTCTGCATATTTTAATATCTTTGCAATTTATACCAGAGTTGGTCATTTTGTATTTATTTCAACTTTCCAAGGACAGGTCACGCAATGACTGATTACTGAAAAATAATCTGTATTTGCATATTTCCATTGATTTTTCCTAAAATACATACATATGAAAAGACTTAGATAGATAGATAGATAGATAAAGAACTGATTTAGATAGATAGATAGATAGATAGATAGATAGATAGATAGATAAAGAACTGATTTAGATAGATAGATAGATAGATAGATAAAGAACTGATTTAGATAGATAGATAGATAGATAGATAAAGAACTGATTTAGATAGATAGATAGATAGATAGATAAAGAACTGATTTAGATAGATAGATAGATAGATAGATAAAGAACTGATTTAGATAGATAGATAGATAGATAGATAAAGAACTGATTTAGATAGATAGATAGATAGATAGATAGATAGATAGATAGATAAAGAACTGATTTAGATAGATAGATAGATAAAGAACTGATTTAGATAGATAGATAAAGAACTGATTTAGATAGATAGATAGATAAAGAACTGATTTAGATAGATAGATGGATAGATAGATAAAGAACTGATTTAGATAGATAGATAGATAGATAGATAGATAGATAGATAGATAAAGAACTGATTTAGATAGATAGATAGATAGATAGATAAAGAACTGATTTAGATAGATAGATAGATAGATAGATAGATAGATAGATAAAGAACTGATTTAGATAGATAGATAGATAGATAGATAGATAGATAAAGAACTGATTTAGATAGATAGATAGATAGATAAAGAACTGATTTAGATAGATAGATAGATAGATAAAGAACTGATATAGATAGATAGATAGATAGATAAAGAACTGATATAGATAGATAGATAGATAGATAAAGAACTGATATAGATAGATAGATAGATAGATAAAGAACTGATATAGATAGATAGATAGATAGATAAAGAACTGATATAGATAGATAGATAGATAGATAAAGAACTGATATAAATAGATAGATAGATAAAGAACTGATTTAGATAGATAGATAGATAGATAGATAGATAAAGAACTGATTTAGATAGATAGATAGATAGATAAAGAACTGATTTAGATAGATAGATAGATAGATAGATAAAGAACTTGATTTAGATAGATAGATAGATAAAGAACTGATTTAGATAGATAGATAGATAAAGAACTGATTTAGATAGATAGATAGATAAAGAACTGATTTAGATAGATAGATAGATAGATAGATAAAGAACTGATTTAGATAGATAGATAGATAGATAGATAGATAGATAGATAAAGAACTGATTTAGATAGATAGATAGATAGATAAAGAACTGATTTAGATAGATAGATAGATAGATAGATAAAGAACTGATTTAGATAGATAGATAGATAGATAAAGAACTGATTTAGATAGATAGATAGATAGATAGATAAAGAACTGATTTAGATAGATAGATAGATAGATAGATAAAGAACTGATTTAGATAGATAGATAGATAGATAGATAGATAAAGAACTGATTTAGATAGATAGATAGATAAAGAACGGATTTAGATAGATAGATAGATAGATAGATAAAGAACTGATTTAGATAGATAGATAGATAGATAGATAGATAAAGAACTGATTTAGATAGATAGATAGATAGATAGATAGATAAAGAACTGATTTAGATAGATAGATAGATAGATAGATAGATAGATAGATAAAGAACTGATTTAGATAGATAGATAGATAGATAGATAGATAGATAAAGAACTGATTTAGATAGATAGATAGATAGATAGATAGATAGATAGATAAAGAACTGATTTAGATAGATAGATAGATAGATAGATAAAGAACTGATTTAGATAGATAGATAGATAGATAGATAGATAGATAAAGAACTGATTTAGATAGATAGATAGATAGATAGATAGATAGATAAAGAACTGATTTAGATAGATAGATAGATAGATAGATAAAGAACTGATTTAGATAGATAGATAGATAGATAGATAAAGAACTGATTTAGATAGATAGATAGATAGATAAAGAACTGATTTAGATAGATAGATAGATAGATAGATAAAGAACTGATTTAGATAGATAGATAGATAGATAGATAAAGAACTGATTTAGATAGATAGATAGATAAAGAACTGATTTAGATAGATAGATAGATAGATAGATAAAGAACTGATTTAGATAGATAGATAGATAGATAGATAAAGAACTGATTTAGATAGATAGATAGATAGATAAAGAACTGATTTAGATAGATAGATAGATAGATAGATAAAGAACTGATTTAGATAGATAGATAGATAGATAGATAGATAAAGAACTGATTTAGATAGATAGATAGATAAAGAACTGATTTAGATAGATAGATAGATAGATAGATAGATAAAGAACTGATTTAGATAGATAGATAGATAGATAGATAGATAAAGAACTGATTTAGATAGATAGATAGATAGATAGATAGATAAAGAACTGATTTAGATAGATAGATAGATAGATAGATAGATAAAGAACTGATTTAGATAGATAGATAGATAAAGAACTGAGATAGATAGATAGATAGATAGATAAAGAACTGAGATAGATAGATAGATAGATAGATAAAGAACTGATTTAGATAGATAGATAGATAGATAAAGAACTGATTTAGATAGATAGATAGATAGATAGATAAAGAACTGATAGATAGATAGATAGATAGATAGATAGATAGATAAAGAACTGATTTAGATAGATAGATAGATAGATAAAGAACTGATTGATAGATAGATAGATAGATAGATAGATAGATAAAGAACTGATTTAGATAGATAGATAGATAGATAGATAGATAAAGAACTGATTTAGATAGATAGATAGATAGATAAAGAACTGATTTAGATAGATAGATAGATAGATAAAGAACTGATTTAGATAGATAGATAGATAAAGAACTGATTTAGAAGATAGATAGATAGATAGATAAAGAACTGATTTAGATAGATAGATAGATAGATAGATAAAGAACTGATTTAGATAGATAGATAGATAGATAGATAGATAAAGAACTGATTTAGATAGATAGATAGATAAAGAACTGATTTAGATAGATAGATAGATAGATAGATAGATAGATAGATAAAGAACTGATTTAGATAGATAGATAGATAGAGAACTGATTTAGATAGATAGATAGATAGATTGATTTAGATAGATAGATAGATAGATAAAGAACTGATTTAGATAGATAGATAGATAGATAAAGAACTGATTTAGATAGATAGATAGATAGATAGATAAAGAACTGATTTAGATAGATAGATAGATAGATAGATAGATAGATAAAGAACTGATTTAGATAGATAGATAGATAGATAGATAGATAGATAGATAAAGAACTGATTTAGATAGATAGATAGATAGATAGATAGATAGATAGATAAAGAACTGATTGATAGATAGATAGATAGATAGATAGATAGATAGATTGATAAAGAACTGATTTAGATAGATAGATAGATAGATAGATAGATTGATAAAGAACTGATTTAGATAGATAGATAGATAGATAGATAGATTGATAAAGAACTGATTTAGATAGATAGATAGATAGATAGATAGATTGATAAAGAACTGATTTAGATAGATAGATAGATAGATTGATAAAGAACTGATTTAGATAGATAGATAGATAGATAGATAGATAGATAGATAGATAAAGAACTGATTTAGATAGATAGATAGATAGATAGATAGATAGATAAAGAACTGATTTAGATAGATAGATAGATAGATAGATAAAGAACTGATTTAGATAGATAGATAGATAGATAGATAAAGAACTGATTTAGATAGATAGATAGATAGATAGATAGATAGATAGAGAACTGATTTAGATAGATAGATAGATAGATAGATAGAGAACTTGATTAGATAGATAGATAGATAGATAGAGAACTGATTTAGATAGATAGATAGATAGATAGATAGAACTGATTTAGATAGATAGATAGATAGATAGATAGATAGATAAAGAACTGATTTAGATAGATAGATAGATAGATAGATAGATAGATAGATAGATAAAGAACTGATTTAGATAGATAGATAGATAGATAGATAGATAAAGAACTGATTTAGATAGATAGATACATAGATAGATAGATAAAGAACTGATTTAGATAGATAGATAGATAAAGAATTGAGATAGATAGATAGATAGATAGATAAAGAACTGAGATAGATAGATAGATAGATAGATAAAGAACTGATTTAGATAGATAGATAGATAGATAAAGAACTGATTTAGATAGATAGATAGATAGATAGATAGATAAGTGAATGATTTAGATAGATAGATAGATAGATAGATAAAGAACTGATTTAGATAGATAGATAGATAGATAGATAGATAAAGAACTGATTTAGATAGATAGATAGATAGATAGATAAAGAACCGATATAGATAGATAGATAGATAGATAGATAAAGAACTGATTAGATAGATAGATAGATAGATAAAGAACTGATTTAGATAGATAGATAGATAGATAGATAGATAGATAGATAGATAAAGAACTGATTTAGATAGATAGATAGATAGATAGATAAAGAACTGATTTAGATAGATAGATAGATAGATAAAGAACTGATTTAGATAGATAGATAGATAGATAGATAGATAAAGAACTGATTTAGATAGATAGATAGATAGATAAAGAACTGATTTAGATAGATAGATAGATAGATAAAGAACTGATTTAGATAGATAGATAGATAAAGAACTGATTTAGATAGATAGATAGATAGATAGATAAAGAACTGATTTAGATAGATAGATAGATAGATAGATAAAGAACTGATTTAGATAGATAGATAGATAGATAGATAGATAAAGAACTGATTTAGATAGATAGATAGATAAAGAACTGATTTAGATAGATAGATAGATAGATAGATAGATAGATAGATAAAGAACTGATTTAGATAGATAGATAGATAAAGAATTGATTTAGATAGATAGATAGATAAAGAACTGATTTAGATAGATAGATAGATAGATAGAACCTGATTTAGATAGATAGATAGATAGATAGATAAAGAAATCAGATTTAGATAGATAGATAGATAGATAGATAGATAGATAAAGAACTGATTTAGATAGATAGATAGATAGATAGATAGATAAAGAACTGATTTAGATAGATAGATAGATAGATAGATAGATAGATTGATAAAGAACTGATTTAGATAGATAGATAGATAGATAGATAGATTGATAGTAAGAACTGATTTAGATAGATAGATAGATAGATAGATAGATAGATTGATAAAGAACTGATTTAGATAGATAGATAGATTGATAAAGAACTGATTTAGGAGGATAGATAGATAGATAGATAGATAAAGAACTGATTTAGATAGATATATAGATAGATAGATAGATAGATAGATAGATAGATAAAGAACTGATTTAGATAGATAGATAGATAGATAGATAAAGAACTGATTTAGATAGATAGATAGATAGATAGATAAAGAACTGATTTAGATAGATAGATAGATAGATAGATAAAGAACTGATTTAGATAGATAGATAGATAGATAGATAGAGAACTGATTTAGATAGATAGATAGATAGATAGATAGAGAACTGATTTAGATAGATAGATAGATAGATAGATAGAGAACTGATTTAGATAGATAGATAGATAGATAGATAGAGAACTGATTTAGATAGATAGATAGATAGATAGATAGATAAAGAACTGATTTAGATAGATAGATAGATAGATAGATAGATAGATAAAGAACTGATTTAGATAGATAGATAGATAGATAGATAGATAAAGAACTGATTTAGATAGATAGATACATAGATAGATAGATAAAGAACTGATTTAGATAGATAGATACATAGATAGATAGATAAAGAACTGATTTAGATAGATAGATACATAGATAGATAGATAAAGAACTGATTTAGATAGATAGATACATAGATAGATAGATAGATAGATAAAGAACTGATTTAGATAGATAGATAGATAGATAGATAGATAAAGAACTGATTTAGATAGATAGATAAAGAACTGATTTAGATAGATAGATAGATAGATAGATAGATAGATAAAGAACTGATTTAGATAGATAGATAGATAAAAAACTGATTCAGATAGATAGATAGATAGATAGATAAAGAACTGATTTAGATAGATAGATAAAGAACTGATTTAGATAGATAGATAGATAGATAAAGAACTGATTTAGATAGATAGATAGATAAAGAACTGATTCAGATAGATAGATAAATAGATAGATAGATAAAGAACTGATTTAGATAGATAGATAAATAGATAGATAGATAAAGAACTGATTTAGATAGATAGATAAATAGATAGATAGATAGATAAAGAACTGATTTAGATAGATAGATAGATAGATAGATAAAGAACTGATTTAGATAGATAGATAGATAGATAGATAAAGAACTGATTTAGATAGATAGATAGATAGATAAAGAACTGATTTAGATAGATAGATAGATAGATAAAGAACTGATTTAGATAGATAGATAGATAGATAAAGAACTGATTTAGATAGATAGATAGATAGATAAAGAACTGATTTAGATAGATAGATAGATAGATAAAGAACTGATTTAGATAGATAGATAGATAGATAGATAGATAAAGAACTGATTTAGATAGATAGATAGATAAAGAACTGATTTAGATAGATAGATAGATAGATAAAGAACTGATTTAGATAGATAGATAGATAAAGAACTGATTTAGATAGATAGATAGATAGATAGATAGATAAAGAACTGATTGAGATAGATAGATAGATAGATAGATAGATAGATAGATAGATAAAGAACTGATTGAGATAGATAGATAGATAAAGAACTGATTGAGATAGATAGATAGATAGATAGATAAAGAACTGATTGAGATAGATAGATAGATAAAGAACTGATTGAGATAGATAGATAGATAGATAAAGAACTGATTGAGATAGATAGATAGATAGATAGATAGATAGATAGATAGATAGATAGATAGATAGATAAAGAAATGATTGAGATAGATAGATAGATAGATAAAGAAATGATTGAGATAGATAGATAGATAGATAAAGAACTGATTGAGATAGATAGATAGATAGATAGATAGATAGATAGATAGATAGATAGATAGATAGATAGATAGATAGATATGAATATCCAAATGAATAATAATGAAGAAAATAATTACAACGTTCAAAACATTAATTTAAAACAGTGCTCACTATAAAAATAGAGCAATGAATATTTATTATTAATTATTATATTAGAACATGTGAAAAACTGCAAACTACTACAAAATTGTACATTTTGTCTCGACATTGAAAGAGTAAGGTCTTTTTTAGGTAGAACGTTTTTAAAAATAAAAACATTTATTATTATAAACGTTTTTATTTTTTCAAAACTTCTTTTGAGAACAAAACTTCTGTTTATTTTTGGAAATTTTTTTCATACGAGGTAAAAAGTTATTTTTAAAAAATAGAGGGAAGAAAAAGAAGAAAATAGGATGAGAAATCAAAAAAAGAAAAGGAAAAAGAAAGAGGAAAAGGAAAGATACAGAAGAAATAGAAAGTGAAGAGAAAACTAAGTGAGAAAATGCAGAGAGGGAAGAGCCAATGAAAACAGTTAAAAGAGAGAAGTTTTAAATTTGGGTCGGAAATGAATTGCGGACAGATATTGACATCAGTTACAGTATTGCGACTCAAACCTTTTGGAATTTTTTTAAATGATAAAATGCCATACACAAACAGAAATATTATTCGTAAAACGTAAATTAAAGCTATTTAAAAAACAATACGAAGATATAAATTCCTTAGACTTAATATCATAAATAAGATGAAATAAGAAATAAAATGTAAATTAAAATTAAATTAAATTAAAATTAGATTTAATAGAATAATATAAATTAAATAAACATGAAATACGTAAAAATATTAAAAGAATAATAAAATAATATCAATAAATGTAAAAAATGAAATATATAACAAAATATTAGAATTAAAATAATGAAAATAATAATAAATATAGAAAATAAAAATAAATATAATAAGCTAATACATGGTTAAACATACTAACAGTAATTATCGAGTTCAATAAAAATATTTAAGGCAATAAATAGATCACAAATTGTAGTAGAAAATAAAGATAAAATAACATAAAAATAAAGATTATATAATTGGAGAAAATTATAAAGATAGGTTAATACTATAAAATGTTTACAATTGCTATAGCTCCATTCCTAGTTTCAGATAGAAGGGAATAGTTATAGATAGATAAGAATATATATATATATATATATATATATATATATATATATATATAAGACAAAGAGAGAGAGTGAGGAATAGATTAGATAAATATGATAGGATTAGTTAGATATATAAATATGAACATACTAGCTGTATAGCCCGGCGTTGCTCGGGTTTAATGAAAGCTTTAAAACTAATCCATGGTCCTGGTCCTCAGACTCTTTGGACGTTGGCACGAAAGACTAAAAAGCAATAGTTGTTTCCAGTTAAAGCAAAACTGTAAACTGAAAGAAAAATGAATGGATGTAAGTCAAATTTTGATTTCCTGATATCGATATCAAATAAGTTTTTTCGTCGTAAACTGAATTTTGAAGGCTAAATAAGTCCTCTGAGTAAATGGCATCATGGCTGAGACTAAGAACTACAATTATACCTACTTAGAGCCAAACCCGAAGCAAAAACTAAATTAAAAAGGCTGAAAAAAATACAGACATACAGGCAGATAAACAGACACACACAAAAACATCTTGCCTTTTATATATGTATATTATCGATTTTCTGCACTATTGTAAGAACTGCAACCTTGAAAGTTCTGAATATCGTTTCTTGTGCCTTTGTCTATGAGTGTATCAAATTTGATTAAAATCGGACCACTCCTTCTATAACCCGATTTTTTCGATTATCGATGTTCGATATTTATCTGGGGTACTTCGACACAAAACCTATCTAAGAACACTCACAGACACTTATAGTACAACTGTGTAAATTTTCAAGAAAATTGGTTCAGCCGTTTCGGAGTCTATAAGTAACGGAAACACACACAGAGACAAAGTTCCATTTATGAATAAGATTAGATTAGATTAGATAGATAGATATATTTGAATAGCGATAGATATGAAGATATACAGATAGAGATGAATATATATATATATATATATATATATAGAGAGAGAGAGAGAGATAAATATGATTACATACAGTAATATAGAAGGAAGTGTGGATATGGAAAATTTTGGAAAAAACAAAATGACATCTGCGCTTTGTACCTGAATGAAAAGCTGTAGATGATAAAGTTCCCTAAAATTAAGTAACTACTAAAACGCAGAAATGAATTGAAAGTATTATGTAACCACTGTAAATATTTCTCTTTTAAAATTTAATTATTTTGTTAACTTACAACTTAGGATCTAATATTACTTTAAAATTATATTATCTTATTACAATTAATAACCCACACAATACTTTTGTCGTTTTCATATCTCTTATATACCTTAGTATACAATAATTATTTAATTCTAATTTTAACCTAAGCAACATAGCCCCTTTAAAAGATGAAGTAGTATAAAACTATTTCCATTACTGTCCTCATTTTAGTTGCTATTTCCACGACGTTTCTCTGTTGTCCTCAAGGAAACATGGCTCAATGGATATAGGCGTTGATTAGTTCTAGTGACTTGATCCAAAGAGTTGTGATACCAGGCTATAGCAGTGGTGAAAAAGTAACTTAGCAAGTCGGATTAAAGGGAGATAACCCATGATTACCACAAGCGGCTCGCAAGGAATGAGAATGATATACCCCAGCGATAGTAATAAAGGGTTCGGTTCGAAATTCCTAGCACCTGAAGAAGGCCGGAGCGTACAACGGCCAAAACGTCAAGGAAATGGCAACGAAGATAAAGACAATAGTCCGAATAATGTACATAGTGCAAATACTACCTCACCTCAGAAATGTGGACATATATCCATTGAGCCATGTTTTCTTGAGGACAACAGAGAAACGTCGTGAAAATAGCAACTAAGATGAGGACAGTAATGTAAATAGTTTTATACTACTTCATCTTTTAAAGGGGCTATATTGCTTAGGTTAAAATTAGAATTAAATTTTAAAAAACTTAAAATCTAACCTGTTGTCAAAAACTATTGTCTACACATTTGAATAATGTATGTTTCTAATATGTATCTTACCCAGACAAAATAAAATGTATCATATTATACCATAAAACAACAATTTTCTGCACACGACTTAAATGTTCAACTCCATAGTTCAACCTAAATCTCACTTTTGATTGAGTAATACTGACACCCCCACAATTATATTGATTAACTTCCTCCAACCAACCCTCCTTAGTTTTCTGAATAACCATGAATTTATTTTATATTTTCTTAAATAAATCATTTTCACCATTTTAACATGAAAATTTTTGGGTTGTGATATAATGCTTTTATAAACCACTGTAATAACAAAATTACATTATATATATATATATATATAAGGATAGATAGATAGATAGATAGATAGATAGATAGATAGATAGATAGATAGATAGATAGATACGGTTGTAATATCGTAATATTGGCCTACTGATCTTTTCCATCGCTCGTCGTGTTTTCTTACAGTTCATCTGATATCGCTTCATTCTCACCTTTTAACAAACTCATCAAATTTCTACGGACAAAATGTATCAGGAAAATGCAATCTAGGTTATTCAGTATTTGATTTCTGGTAAAAATGTTTCAAAATTTAAATCAAATTTTTAAAACGGAAGCTAGCAATTATCACTGTTAAAATGGGTGATTATACAACCCGTATTATCACGAGTAGGTTTCTTAAACACCTACGTTAAAGATAGTATCCCCTCAAATGATTATATGTAAGATAACACAATAGATATCGGTAACAAAAAGTCAAAGAAATTATTTTACTATAGAAAAAATTTAAGATTATTTTAGTAAAGAACTGCGTGGCAATTTATTTTCAAACTTGGCCTCACTCTCTCAAATGACCTCAAATGAAATGACTACATTGAATCCGTAGCTGCATCTACAACTAGAAAGGTTGGTTCACTATGTCGAGCTAGGAAGTTTTTCGCGTCAGAATCTATTTTACATATTTATATATTTACCATTCATTCCGTGCATTTAATATTGTTGCCATATCTAGACAAAATCCAAAGAAGAATCTGCAATATAATCGGTCCTGACTTGGCAGCCCGTCTTCAATCAAATTTCTGACCGACGTGTTGTGGCTTTCCGTTGTCTTTTCTACAAGTATTTTCATGGCAACTACTCTTTTTTTCCTCGGTACCTCGACCACATGTATTCATTCGTGTCATCAAGGTTCTACCCATTTGCCGTAAAAATCGTTAAATGTAACCGCTTCTTTTACTCTAATAGTTTATTTTCTCGCACTTCTCGTTTGCGGAACTCACTTCCGCTTGCTTGCTTGCTTCCCTGAAAGCTACAATCTCCAAAACTGTAAATGCAATATGAGTTGCTATCTTCTATCGACTTGATTCCCATTTATCACTTCTTCGACATCACTTGTACTTTTTTTCTCTCACTGTAATCCCTTGCGCACCAGTGGCAGTATTGCTTTGCTTGGGGTGAAATGATTATAAAAATTTGTGATTTTAAGAGTTAGATGTATTTTTAACAAGTTATTAGGTTGCCCCAAAAGTTCGTAAACACTTGCAAAAAATTGAAATTTTATTCGCCAAGTAATCTAAGGTTACCAGAAATCACTTGCAAAAAATTAAAATTTTACTCGCAAAAACAACAAAAATTATTGCTCAAAATAAAGACCATCATTTTCCAAAACTTTCTGCCATCGATCTGCAAGCTTTCACATCTGGTCAAAGTACCATTCAGCCGTCCCGAACGAGGCTTATCTTCAAGACTCATGTTGCCAGAATCGAAACGCTTGTACCACTTTGAGATCGCCGCATATGCAATTGTTCCTTCACCTTCGGCAACACAAATCTCTTCTGCAGCTTTTCTAGTTGAAAGACCTCGCTTCCAGCAGTAATGAATCAAAACTCGCAGCTCAATTTTATCAATTGCCATCTGGAATACAAAGATGAAGATCACTATAACAATATAAATGCAAAATTGCATACAAATTCAAATTTTCGCAAGTATTTAAGAACTTTTGGGACAACCTAATAATTCAAAATTAATCACAGTTGTATTTTAACGTGCATTAGCCTTTGTTGTGCAACGATAAAGTTTCATCTTTGCTTTATGATACCCACTAACTGTACCGCAAATTCACAACTTATTTACTTTGCTTTAGTAATTGTCGTCCCGAGCATATTAAATATTTTTGACAGCATAAGAATATGGTGATTATTAAACATTAAATTTAAAGCTTTCTGATTTACAGTTTATTTTGTCGTATTTTTTGGTATTCAATTTGTATGCTTTGACGATCAAGATGAAAAGTCATTGCTCGTGAATATAGTTCAATTCTTACCGTACACACGACAACTGGGGTCAACTAAGCAAAGCTTAGTAAAGAGCTACGGAACTTCGTTGTAGAGTTACAGGCTAGCAAGATGTTTTTTAACGATCATTACTAATTCGTTAGATCCCTACTGTTTGAGTCATATTTGTAGCCTTAGGTTATTAAGGCTTATTTCAGAATTTCTGATGTTCCCTTTCGAACAAATGTAGAAGAGATATATCCATGTTTTATACTCTCTTGTAGGTGTTTAAATAGCAGGGTAGACTGAACATTTAAGCCTTGATTTAAAACTTGTCTAAGGAAATGAAAACTCTGAAGACCAAACTGTGGAGAAAGCAACGATAATCTTTGCGACTCTCCTTCCCCGTAATGTATGATAATTCATTGAAAATAAAGAATAGGAATCTGTTTAGAGTCGTGATCGCCGATGTCCTAAATGGACATGACATTTAAAAATATATTCAATATATTTTACGTAAATCAATATTGCTCAAAGGTCGATAGTAAATAGTTCATTCCGCAAACGGGTGGTTGACATTTGTTTAAATGCCTATCCACCTGAAGCATTTGAAACCAGGAAATTGTTTACTGCTTTCAGAAAGACATTTTTGGTAAGTGACCTACTTCCGGGTTGGTTTCCGAGATTCTTTACTAAGGAATTTTTTTTTTTTTTTGCCCCGACTCTGTTCATGACGAAATTCTGCTTTCTTAACGTTGAACTAAAATTAGGAATGACTTGGGAATAGAAAGATAAGATAAAGAAGTAGATTCGTTGAAAGGTAAACCCAAAAGGCGAATTGGTGGCGGGGAGGAATGTTTTCATTTTCCTTCCTTTTTTGACGGTGCACATGATGTACGTTTTGAGTTTTACGTGTAATTTTTTTGATTCCCTTATGATTAATTTTATAGAATCGATCAGGAATGACTTCTTGCCACTAATAATAGGAAAATTAATCTATCACGTGTTACTTGAACAAAAAATTGACACCGGCAAATAACCAACATTATTAGATTTACACCCGAGAAATGCCAAGAAGGTTACAAAGTATAAACTCAGCAATCTACTTGCTTAGGATATAATTTGTGATGAGTGATCGTCCTTGAAGATTATGTTGTTGAAGTCGCTAGATGGCGTGATATTGTCCTGATATAAAGTTACCACGGCTTCACGATAAAGAGGTCATTATATGCATATTGGGACAAAACATAGGGACTTTAAGCAAATATTAAGCTCAAGGACAGGTAGTAGTGTAGTTTTGATCGACAGATCTCTGGGTTATGGGCTAAGTAATTTGACTTTTTAATAAATTTGTAATATCGTCATTTTCGGTTGAAAATTGGTTGGAAAAAAAGAGGCTTTGTTGCACTTAATTCACCTCGCTCGTCTCACCAGCTACACTGTCTTTATGCATCAACTATTGAGACAAAAGTGTAACTAGATATTTTGTCAAGATACTCAGTTGATAGATCGAGCATAAATTGGAATCGTCAAACTGAGTTTGATTTCCGGTTAAAATTGATAAAACAAATGGTTGGGAAAAGATCTGAAAAAAAAAAAAATATATATATATATATATATATATATATATATATATATATATATATATGCGAATGCTTATGTGTTTTGTTTTGTTTTTTAATCATATCGCCCCAAGCAAAGCGGTCTACTGCCACTGGTGCGCATGGGGGTTACACGGGAGAAAAATTATGAGAAAGAGTGACAGTTTACTGGGCGTGTCAGAAAGAGTGTAAGAGAAAGGGTTTAGATACTGAGTGGAGTGGACGGAGAAAAGAGTATGAAAGAGAGGGTGCAAGTTAGCAAGATAGGAGATGACTATTGACTTTACACTTAAACTCCTGGAGATTGTAGCTATCGGGGAAGCAAGTCTGATGGAGTAGAATTTGCGATTACGTTTTATTGGTTTCACAGTAAAAGTTACTAATCTTGTTGCTTGAGCAAATTCATGCATAGGGGAACCAGAGAGCTAAGTTCATCGGAGCAAAAGTCGTGAGAGCACTTGTAGAAGAGACATAGACAAGCCACATTGCGCCGGTGAGAAAGTGACAGTATTTTTGCTGCCAAGTCAGGATCGATCACATTACAGATTCCCCGTTTGAATTTGTCAAAAACCCCTAGGGAGATAGCAGGGGCACCCGACCAGATATGGCAGCAGTATTCAATGAAAGGGCGGATGGTAGATTTATATATATGCAGGATGGTTTCAGACGCGAAAACCTTTCTGGCCCTACACAGAAAACCGACCTTCTTAGCAGCGGATTTAGCTATGGATTCTATATAGTCGTTCCACTTGAGGTCTGTTGTGAGAGTTAACCTGAGGAGGCACAGTGTTTTGCTCTCAGGGAGACGAGGGAAAGTGACCCATGGTCTAATAATGTACAAAAATAATAATTATTATTATGCGAATTTCTTTCATTGGCTTATTATACGCACACACATACATACACACATACATACATACATACATACATACATACATATGTGCATAATTGTTTAAATGCACAATTTTTATAAAGATTAACTTAGACTAATACTCGGCCACAGTAATCAGACTCGAACCCGTAACACTGAGAATAGTTTGCTATTTTATATTATTAATTTCCACCCTACAACGGGTGCTCTTTGTGTGAACAGAATGGATATTGGTTTGTTTACTATGGCGCAGTGTTAAAATAGTCGTACATCGTTTCTTTTCTCAAGCTTTCCGCGTGTGAAACCCCCTTCCGTTTTCTTGCTTCCCTGGTAGCTACAATCTCTAAAAGTTTAAATGCAATGTCAGTTTCCATCTTCTATCTCCTTGAATCCCATTCATCTTTTATCCTTTCTTCATTATCCCCTGTATCCAGTTTTTTCTCGCACTTTAACCCCCTGCACATTAGTGGCGGTCCCGCCTTGTTTGTGGTCAAATTATATAAAAAAAGACATGTCAAAAGCGTACTTACTTTTTTTTAGATTAAGTAGTATAACCAATAAAAAAAACTCTAATAATAATTCTTAAATTTAAAAAAAATGACATCTACGTTAATATAAAAAGTGTTCCAGTCAAAAAGCAATCTTTTCAATTGAATTAAAAAGTAGACACTCCTCGTGCCACTTAACGAGAAAAAACAAATGAACACTTTTGGCTGACCTGAAAACTATAATTTCCTGAGCCATTCGGTGTAATTTCCTTGTCTCTGTTTATCAAAACTTTTCGGTCACTATACACTTTGAACTTTCTTGGGTGTCTGATATATTTGGAATATCGAATTTTTTGTTTGATCTAAAAGGTTACACTTTATTAACTCCAGAAAACTACGAATGGTTCAATAACATTTTTCTAGCTAGCAAGATGCACCATGATCGGCAATAAGCCATACTAACAACAAATTAAAAAATATCACCTGAAGAATCTTGGCGAATGGACCAGACAAAACATTGTTAATAATAAAGACAAAAATTAGAATAATGCAAAAAATAAAACATAATATTACACAATTGATATATTTATTCATTCAGTCTGTTTTTATCTTAGTTGTTATTTATCATATTTTTAGTGTTTGGAATGCGGAATCTCCTGCTTGATTTAAGGCGAGAGGTACTTCTCTGCCCTTATACACTTTTCGCTCGGTGCTTCTTGTGAATCCTGGGAACTGTCTTTCCAATACACCTAATTGTCCGGCCACAAACTGATGAACACTTATGTATAACCTGACCAACGTATTGAATTTTTGATGAGTTCGATTGACACTTTTATTTTCTCGAACTGGTTCCAAATGTTGGAATTAAAAAAAAAAAAAAAGAAAGAACAAATCATAAATTTAGAAATCGAAAATTATCTTCGTGAGGGTTCTTTGAACATGAGGATGCCATTTCTTCGACTTGTTCCCTGAACGGTCAAAGATTAAACATGTGGTGCAGATGTAGTAGAGATGCACAATAGTTCTATGACAAGATAGTGGAAAAAATAAGACTAAGAGCTCAAAGAGGAACAAGTATGTATGCGAGGCGGTAAACACATGCTCCTGTCAAATCAAACAAATACTTCGACATTCTAAACACAATAGACATCTAAAAACGACCGAAACGCTTTGATAAAGAAGTAAAAAAAATAGTCAGAATAAGCCAATAAATCTAATCTAAATCTAAAGTTATTTATAAATGGAACTTTGTGTGTGTGTGTGTGTGTGTGTGTGTGTGTGTGTGTGTGTGTGTGTCTATAGACTCCGAAACGGCTGAACCGATTTTCTTGAAAATTTACACAGTTGTACTATAAGCGTCTGCGTGTGTTCTTAGCTAGGTTTTGTGTCGAGGTACCTCCGATAAATATCGAAAATCAATAATCGATAAAATCGGATTATAGAAGGATATTCAGAAGTTTCAAGGTTGCAGTTCTTACAATAGTGCAGAAAATCGATAATATATAAAAGGCAAGATGTTTGTGTGTGTGTCTGTTTATCTGTCTGTATGTCCTTTATACAAATCCACAATTTTTATCCGATTCTCACCAAACTTCACACAAATATTCTTTAGGCTTAGTCTGAGCTCCAGGACCACGGATTAGTTTTAAACCTTTCATTACACCCGAGCAGCGCAGTATTTCTCCCAGTAATAATTTAATTTAAACTAATACTTAAACATAAAATTGAAAAGTTAAATCTTAGAAGTTGAATTAATAGGTAGAATATTTTTAGAGCAGAGGACATACATTTTGTGCTTATGCTTCTATATTATAATAATTTTCATGATAACAACAAAAATGGTGCTTCGGAAAAAAAAATTATCCACTTGTGTATTTTTAGAGGATAACGCTTTAGGGCAAGCAGTTTTTGTAAGGAAAGTGTTCAATATTAAAAAATAAAGCATTAATATTAGAAAAAAATGAAATCAAATTTTGAAACTTATTCTCCTAACTCCAAGTTTCACAGATATGATCTAGTCATCAGGGTGGAATAGATAATTCAGTTGAATCTGTTAACATATATCACATATTGCTTAAAAGTTGTGACATGAAAAACATTTTTTACGTTAAAAAGCTGTGGAGATAAGTTATTGAAATAATTTCTTTTTTTTTTTTTTGTTAATTTACCAATATATATAAAAGTACCCCATAATCCCTGGGCAAATATTTGTTTTATATATTTATATGCTTCTTATTAATTGCTTACGAGATTTTCTTCCATCTTAGTTCTATCACAGTGACCTAAACTCTGCGTCTTAACCGGTAACAGCATCTTGTATGTTAGACGTGCCCTCAGGAGACTACTGAGTAAAGCTGTAAAAATTTTCTTTTTAACTCGAAGCGAATTCTCATCGATCGCCGACGACAACAAATATCAGGTGACAGAAATCGGTAATTGAGTCTCAATTTAAAAAAAAAAACGTGATTACGAATGCTGATCTTCAAGGGGTTCAAGCAGAATTTTCTCACTTGAGTGATTGATGCAACACAATCTTCTCACAAAATTTCACAAAAAATTATCCTCGTGTCGGACTGTCAATGCCGAGGGCATTAATTTGGGACTGGTCACATTTTCTGGTGGTTTTCCCAGGTAAAAATTTCATTGGTTGAAAAATTAGTCATAGTTTCGTCAGTTACAAAGTCACACCAGTGAATCATTCATAAAGACCAAATTCACTACACTAGTAAATTGAATCGAGAGCAGTCGCTCCTAGATGTTTATCATACTTCGCTTAGTCAGTCACAAGGCCTTAAGTGTTGCGCATCCAATGCGGATGGAACTCACAGTACAATAGGTATTGTCTACTAGGCAATTTATGCCTGAATATCTGGGATGAGGAGTCATCCTTATTTACATTCAGATGATTGTCGTTATCTTTGTTATCATCACAGCGTATTAGTCGTTATGCTCTTCGGCCTTCTGCAGGTGCTTGTAGATCCGGGTAACCATCAGAAATTTCAAATTGAATACAGCATTTAATCCACGGAGGTAGTTTCTTTCCGTTCCGATGTTAATGTCTTAGGATACCTCGTCTTCTACTGCTTAGTTATATTTTCGTTGTATTTCCACTGAGTCTGAACTGCACGGTTCAAGGATTGAACTCACAATTACGACTATAAGACATAACAAACCTCGGCGAGAAACGCTTGTATGGAATTCTAAAATTAACTAACATTCCGAACAAAGCTAACCGGAAAGGGAAACCGAAAAATATAAAAAAGTTTCTTTGCTTTTGTGAAAATATGTCAGTTAAAAAGAACTGAAAAGATAAGCATATAGATAACCGGGGTACATGTCCCTAGAATTTATGGTTGGTTCCGAGCTATGAATAGAGATACACGTTGATGACTGCCACCGATTTGTCTTTTGCAATATATTTTTTTAATTAGTCGGTGTCAATTTCACTTTCAAAAGAAAGCTGCTCAAACAAGAGGATACCATCGTATCGGTTGCAAAGTTTAAAACCACAAGTAACTTGGCTTAGTTTCTATCTCATCACAGCCATGTACATCAGTCGGGTATCTATTACCAAACTACACAGATATAAATATGAATAGTTTTATGTATATTAGTGTATATATAAATAGATTTATATATATATATATATATATGTGTGTGTGTGTGTGTGTCTGTGTCTGTGTGTATAAATAGATATGTGTGTGCATATATACACACACATATATATATATAATTTTATAAATATTTGTATATATATTGTTATACGTTTATATGTATGTGCATACATACGTATATAGTTTTATATATATACTTTTAGATATATATACTTTTATATTTGAATTCATATTTTTAGCATTATCATTTTTTAATGGACACTCATATTTAAGTGGAAAATTTGATTATATATATATATATATATATATATATATATATATATATATATATATATATATATATATAGTTAAACAGTACAGTATAATTTCTATTGGCCTTAATTGTTTGAGATAATAGATATTTTCCAAACGATTTCTCAAACGATTAAGTTCAGAAGGAAATTATAATGTACTGTTTATATATATATATATATATATATATATATATATATTGTGTGTGTGTGTGTGTGTGTGTAAAAAATTTAACCAGACTTTCCACTCAAATACGAGTATTCATTCAAAAATAATAATGTTAAACAAATATAAATTCAAATATGTTGACTAATGCCAGTTTCGTAGATTTCCGATAAATTCCGTAATAGTATATATATATATATATATATATATATATATATATGTGTGTGTGTGTGTGTGTGTGTGTGGTAGTTATATTTATACATATTAATGAGATAGTTACGTTATTCCAACCGTTGCTGGTAGTCGGTGTTCAGACTGAGTTAAACCTACATATCGGAATGCTGATTTTCAATGCAGGTATCCTTGTAAGTTGCAAGATTGAGATGACTTCATCTTTTAAAGTTGTCACTTTTGATTTGATGCCAAAATAAGCTGTGCTTGAAAGACATCAATCAAAGAAATACTAATATGAACACGAAAAAATAATGAAACTTTTACAGAAACAGGCGTTTACATTCATCAGTAGTTATTTCCTTTGTTAGCTTGGGCACAAAGCCACATGCATTACTCAGTCGTAATGAGTAATGAAACGTGACAAACTTGCTATCCATTACCACACGATGAGTTATATATATATATATATATATATGCTTCAAAAAATGACAGTATGCTGAGATGGATACTTAGTTTTTGTTTCGCGGACGCCTAGTCAGGCACATTTGTGCTTGTTCTACACCCACGGAGCCAACCATGCGACGATACTCAGCGGACCACACCAGTTAAAGTTTCTGGAAGTGAGTGCATCATCTGGCGTGATGAATAGTTTGAACAAAGTCATCATGGTAAAACCTTCAGTCAAGATAACCTGTGACTTCGTGCTTGTACAACCATCGGTGGAACTGTTCTGTCTTCTTATGACTCGCGGGGTCAACCTGTATAATGGTTTTCCAAAGGTTGATATTTTAAGCTATATTTCTGAAAAATCGACCCTGGTGAGATTCAAACTCGAGTCTCAGAAAGCGAATGTTTTTATCCGCGTTATATATATATATATATATATATATATATATATATATATAATTAACCATATACCAAGCATCAGAATACCAGTCTTAGGTAGTGGGTACAGTTGTGAACATTAGAGCACACGAACACGCTAAAACCAGTTTTCTAATGTATGATCAATGGAATACTGATTGTGGGAAGTGGGTCGAGAGTCGAGTTTTTCAGTACCTATTTCTATTTATCTATTACATCTATGAAACAAAGCATTATCACTACTTAGTTCGCCATGTGCTCGTAAAACAGATTTGAACAAATGAGGCATGAAATTGACTTATACAAGGATGTCAATATCATGTTCTTTAACTGCTCCAAGTTACGTGGCCGAGGATCTGCAGGGAGAATTAGTAGGTTTAATATTACACATAAATGCTCAATGGGATTCATATCTGGGGAGTTTTGCAACCAGGATAGTATAGTGAAATGTTCTTCATGTTCCCGAAACAATTATTAAAATCAGTTTTTTTTCCTTCTCCTAACTGTGGCATTCGGCACATCAAAATGAAGTAACCTAAGCTGATTTATCTGATTATATCGATCTGACTTTGACATGCATTCTTATGAGACAATACTTTTCATTCTTTCTATATGTCACAGCTCATAATGTTTGGCTTATCAGTGTATATACGCGTCTCCCTCTATCTCTCTCATATATATATATATATATATATATATATATATATATATATATATATATATATATTTTAAACATATACTGTTAAATATAAGAGACAATGAATGTCTATTATGCTTAATCATGAGCCGTTCTAAACGTCGTATTTTGGCTTTAATTTCAGTTGAAAATAAAGACAAAAATTCTCCAACATTTAGATAATCTTTTATTAATTTGATTCTCACATGAGCCATCTTCAGAGAGGTTCCATTGAAATTTTAGCCAAAATACGACGTTTAGAACGGCTCATGATTAAACATAATAGACATTCATTGTCACGTATATTTAACAGTATATGTTTTTAAAATTCTTTGCTGCCTCGATACACTAAATTTAAGTTACATGATGCTGCAGCATTAAATGATCCTAACACCCAAAAATTTCAATGGAACCTCTCATGTGAGCCGAAAGCTTAGAACCAAATTAATAAAAACTTATCCAAATGTTGGAGAATTAAATAAATTTTTAATATTAATTAGGATCGGGTTTTTTGGAATTTACCTTCCTGCTTTTTTCCCTTGGATTGAAGTATCTGAATTAAAATATATATATATATATATATATATATATATATATATATATATACCTTCCAAACAACCTTGTACGCATACCTGTGCGCTGGAGTATTACCCATTATGAGAAATGGGTTTATAGATTGGAATTAATAGGAAAGAACAGAATAAAATAATGAGGCTTATTTTGGGTTTTTTTGAAGTTTTAACTTAGAATAATTCAGGATACCAATTCTTTGTAACGGCGTTTGTATTCCCTAGTCAGTCTCCACAAAAAAAAAATCATCAATAAATGCTGCGAACCCAATCAATTAACATTATATTAATAAACACATTATCAGTACGAACGTACCTGGGAAGTGTTCTAACAGAGAACGGAATGTGTGACACTGAGATCCGAAGACGTATTTGGATGACCAAAAACGTATTTGCTGAACAATCTCATCACAGATGTAGAAGAGACTCAAAGCAATAGAAATGTGATTCTACAGAAAGATACTGAGGATACCATGTGCAACAATGACGTTTTAGAGGGAAATGAAAACAAAAAGGGACCTTATACTTAACATCAGGAGGAGGCAGTTGAAATTTCAGGTACACGTAATGAGGAAGGAGGACTTGGAAAATCTGATACTCACGGGTCGGATAGAGGGAAAGAGTGATATTGGAAAGCAGAGCGTGACATACTTAATCGGCTTAAGCAGAACAGGGTTTGGAAGAAAAATCATACAAAACATTAAGACCTACAACGAACAGGAAGATGTGGAGGGCTGTGACGACTAGGCCCTGAAGAGACATGACACATAAAAGAAGAAAGAAAATAGATGTAAACAGGCCGAGATGAACATCAAAAGAACTGAGCCGTGGATTCGATTTGAACTGTGTAAAACATTTGAATGGACACAAACATGACCCTTGACAAATGACTATGAACGGATTTCGGTAGTTATATAGAAACGAACTATGAAATTGATAGATACCAGAAAACCTATATGCTGGGAACATTGAAGATTCTGCCTAACGTTTTGCTAATGAAATCAGACACTGTGTATTTGTTTATAAACATTTCACTAGATTTCTACATCTTTCCAATGATCCAAACATGTAAATCTAAACCTAAATCTAATCTAAACTTATTTATAAATAGAACATTGTCTGTGTGTGTGTGTGTGTGTGTGTGTGTGTGTGTGTGTGTCCGTTACCTATAGACTTCGAAACGGCTGAACCGATTTTCTTGAAAATTTACACAGTTGTACTATAAGCGTCTGCGAGTGTTCTTAGCTAGGTTTTGTGTCGAGTTACCCCCGATAAATATCGAAATCGATAATCGAAAAAATCGAGTTATAGAAGGAGTGGTCCGATTTTAATCAAATTTGATACACTCATAGACAAAGACATAAGAAACGATATTCAGAAGTTTCAAGGTTGCAGTTCTTACAATAGTGCAAAAAATTTGATATCGATACCAAGAAATCAAAATTTGACTTACATCCATTCATTTTTCTTTCAGTCTACGGTTTCGCTTTAACTGGAAACAACTATTGCTTTTTAGTCTTTCGTGCCAACGTCCAAAGAGTCTGAGCTCCAGAACCATGGATTAGTTTTAAAGCTTTCATTATACCCGAGCAACACCGGGCTATACTGCTAGTCATACATAGATATGAGAGCTACTAAAAAGTTCTCAGTCCGATCCCAAAAGTCCTTTCACAAAAAATCAAATATTTGGTCTGATTTAACGAAGTTGGATGAGCCGATAATTTTCCGGCACCTCCTCAGGCATACATAGCGTTCCCACAGTATAAGGAAAGCGAACACTCTCACAGAAATTCGTTTTTCACATTTCTCATCTTCTCCACTTTCTATATATTTTCTCTTCTTTGTCTTCTCTTCTTCGCCTTCATTTTTACTCTCGTTTTTTTTACATTCTTCCCCTCCTCCTCCTCACTCTACTATCTACGTCTCTTCCTCATTTTCTTCTCTTCTTTTATTAACCTCTCCTTATCTTCTTTTTACTATCCACCTCTTCCTCCCTCTTTTTTGCTATCCACTTCTCGTCTTCCTTCTTTTTACTATCTCCTCCTCCTCCTCCTCCTCCTCACTCTACTATCTACTTCTCTTCCTCATTTTCTTCTTCTTTTACTAACCCCTCCTTATCTTCTTTTTACTATACCCCTCTTCCTCCCTCTTTTTTGCTATCCACTTCTCGTCTTCCTTCTTTTTACTATCTCCTCCTCCTCCTCCTCACTCTACTATCTACGTCTCTTCTTCATTTTCTTCTTCTTTTACTAACCCCTCCTTATCTTCTTTTTACTATCCCACTCTTCCTCCCTCTTTTGTGCTATCCACTTCTCGTCTTCTCTCTTTTTACTATCCACTCCTCCTCTTCACTCTACTATCTACTTCTCTACCTCATTTTTTTTTCTTCTTTTACTAACCCCTCCTTATCTTCTTTTTCTTTTTACTTTCCCTCTTTTGCTGATACCCGTCCCATCACATAATTTTGTCTCCTCTCCTCCCTTCTTTAAATCGTAAAAGTTATTCTTGTTCTGTTCTGCTGGCTTGTTGCTTTCTTCACCTGACACACCTTCCTTTCAAGCTGCCTCATTATCTGTCAACAATCAAAGCATCTTGCATTTTTTTCCCCTTTCTTCTCTTGTTTACATCACATAATCCTTATTTCTTATCTCTTCCCACACTTATTCTTTCGGGGCTCCTCTGCGAGTGCCCCTAAAAATAAGCATCTCAACATTCATTCCTTACTCGTCATGCATACCTTTATATTTCGGGAAACAAACAAATACACACAAATAGTTTAAAAGTAACTGTGTTCTTGATTCATCAATTCAGCGCCGTCACGGACAACTCCCCCACATACACATACACACACACATACACACGTGTATGTGTGTGGGGGGTCATCACTCATTTTAATCAGTTACGGGACAAAACTTACCCCGAAATTGTCCAGTGTTAATCGATTTTAAGTATCCACAACCTAAATTGAGGACAATACTAATAATGTTTCTTTTAATAACCTGCCTGAATATCGGAAAGATGAAACTGTAGTAGCGATTGAGAAGATAGATAGATAGATAGATAGATAGATAGATAGATAGATAGATAGATAGATAGATAGATAGATACTGCAAGGTTACCGCATGGATCATATATATATATATATATATATATATGTATATATAATGATCCATGCGGTAACCTTGCAGTATTAATTAAGGGATTAATCAATACACAAAATAGAATTACAAATTTTTAAATTTTCTACATTCTCTGTGGAGCAATAAGACTTTTATAATAGTAAAAAAATAGTTACTAATCTGGCTTTAATTACGTGAATGGTTATTAATTTTTACAAAAATCGGTAGAATCTCCTGAAACTCCGTTTATATTTTAGGATAATTTGCCGTTAAAAACACATTTTCAATCATGAAACTTTGACTTTGTCCTTATGACTGTTTGAATAAATGATTATATTCAACAAGATCTGATAATTCCTTCACCTCGAGAGATCGTTTAGTTTATATGCAGTCTCCTCTAGAGCGTTTCTCGAGAGTATGAAAGTTAATTTATGATGCCCACTTTCTTTCTAAATATTACGCTACAGATTGAACTTCGTTGCATTGTACCACCAAGAGTGCATATTCCTCGATTTAACTTATCGAGATGAATGAATTCCTGCTTTTCTCAAGGTTATTAGCACGAAGTGGGCACAAACTAGCACAGGCGAAATTTGATTTCTGTTTATCGCATTGTCAGTCGTTTGAGCAACCTCACACTTTTATATATTCACTAGCAGTATAGTCCGGCGTTGCTCGGGTGTAATGAAAGCTTTAAAACTAATCCATGGTCCTCAATCTGAAGACAGTGTAGAGGATTCAGAAAGAGTTGAATTATATATCCAGTCAACATTATGGTTTTTAGGGTGATCACTAGTGATGGCGACGTTATGCCTACACTTATCTTCCTACAGGAGGCCTACATCTAGTGCTTTGAGGAGGTAGTGCTATCCATAGTCAAGATGGTGGCTGTTAGAAGACCCTATGTTTGGCAACAGACTCCTGCCGCACAGGCAAGAGAACACAGTCATGGCTATCGGATAATTTCTGCGACCACATCACTCCTTAGATCTGGCCACTTAACTCCAAAGACTGCAAGCACCTTGATTAGTATGGATGAGGTACAGTTGAATGAAAGAATAACAAAACTCCCTGTAACACCAAAAATGACTGCAGGTAAGGATTATGATAGTATTTACCAACTTAAACAAGGAGAATGTTCGAAAGAGATGCAGAAGATTCTATAATCGTCTGGAGACTGTGGCTGAAGCCAATGGCGATTTTACTAAATAAATATACTTGAAGATATTTTCGTGTAATTTTAGTAAATATATTTGTTAAAATGAGACGTCAGTATTATTTTCATTTTTGCGTAATTTAGACGACAGTATATCTATCGCACCCTCCCCTCCCTCTCTCTCTCTCTCTCATATATATATATATTCCACTTGCAGTCTTATGTGTTCGAAACCAGACAAAACCCGGGATTCTGTTTATTTCTGCAGCGCACAATCCACTCTATTTAGTGAAACAGCGCAACACAATCTTCCTACCCGCATTACATTCACCTGCTGAATTAATAAATTTAATCTATAATGATATTTATATCCAAGTATATATATATATATATATATATATATATATATATATAAGCGTTTTCAACCGAGGTTTTCCAGAACCCTAAGGTTCTGCAAAAGGTCCCTAAGTGTTCGGCGAGAACAAGTGAAATATGCTAATGCACTTTTTACTTTTTATGTAATATCATATACGTAATATTACTAAACACGCATAATATATTCTTGAATATTGTAATAATGTAAGTTATCATCATCCCATCTAACCTATTATGTTATAACAATCATTGGGAATATATTTAATAATGTTTGTACGGCGCTAGATACCTCCACTCATTTGACAAAGGAGTATTAATTTTTCCTTAAACCAGTTATTCAAAAATACATACTTAGATATCTTCAACGTGAACTAGAATAAAAATAAAGTGACGATAATATGGTATATAATTTTGTTTTTGCGCAGGGGCTTCTCTGAGACATGTAATTTATTTTAAAGGTTAGGCGAGGTTAAAAATGTTGTGAAATTCTGGTATATATATATATATAAATAGCCAAACCTCTCTTTTATGTCGTAATTGAAACCCAGATCTCTGAAAAAATGTTCGAAGGTAAGTAGTTGTAGTAATAATAATGCAACACCTAGAGAAAGGCGCCATTTAAAAAAAATAAAAAATAAAATAAAAAGAAAATCGTTTTCTTCTCTAAGTGCTGTAAAATATTGAAAGAGCTGCGTGAATTATTTTGATTTTATAATAATAAAATTAATAAGGAATAAATAAATAGACAGACAAACATTTTAATTCAGTGGATTCAAATAATTTACACCACAATATCGACTGACGGAAGAGAAAGAGGCAAAATAGAGGTAATCATATAGGCAGATATTTATGGCTGAGATAGTTCTGAATTTCAAATGAGTGCTGTTCAACTCCAACTAAAAGCATACATTTGCCATACTGATTTTCATAGAAAGTAATCTATCGCGTTTAAAAGATTGGCGCAACACAATCTTCTTATCTCTATTCTGCAGTACAAAGCAAAACTTAATAAATATGAATTTAGTAATTTCAAAAGATATGGTTGGTTTAATATTAATGTTTTTCATTTACATATTTGTATGTATGTGTACTTTTTTATGTTTTGTTTCGTTTTTCGCAGTGTCTATGTTTTTGTTAATTTTTTTGTTTTTATTTTGTTTGATTTTTTAATTATTTCACCCGGAGCAGGGCGATAATGCCACTAAAATGCAAAAAGTTATTGAGAGTGAAAGAGAATAAAAATTTAGAAGAAACTAGAAACTCAACCCTAAACAGGAAACACTGGATAAACTACTACTCCTGTTCAGAAGAAAGGAAGAAATGCGAAACAGTCGATAGGTGAAAGCTAAAATGTGTGCCCCTAAATATTTAGTATAACTGTGCGCATCACTACAATAAGGAGGCATCTGACTCAATCTCAATGTATTAGCGATCAAATTGTAAGCATTAGTGGTTTGAGATAAATGGTAAATGATATGACTAAGTACAAAGTTTGACTAAATCTCGCCATTTTTTGTTTGGACAATTTAACCCACTTCTTTCCTTGAAGAAAAGATTTTTTTTTTTACGAAATACATAACTGTCCGAGTAGTAATGTGAAAGACATTTTCATTTATAGACAATACTATTTGCAAATAAACAACGAACAAATATCTAACGAGTTGTGGTGCATTGGATATCGGCTCAGAACGAGGAATTGGGGAGCCGAGTTCGAATTCCAGCTGAATCCATTGTATTCACTTACGCGCAAATTCCCTTGGGAAAGGTATTAATCCGTCTCTTCCTTCCAGTTATGGGTTAAATAACAGGACAGATTGGGTTCTATAGCCTTGGTCGGCAACCAGTCTACTGCAGAAAGCAATGGCAACCTACTGCGGGATAATCTTCTACCCAGTCTCTTTCGAGACATGATCGCCCAAGCATGTATGGCACTTAACTGACTGACTCTAGCAATAGCTTGCAAGATAAATTTCTAAAAAACAATCTCCAACAAGGTACCAATGAAGATATTTTTTAAGCTATTTTTCTATGCTTTCTCAATCCTTTCACAAGACCACATTAGGCATTCGATGGGAATTGAATTCACTACACTAACAGTATTCTGTAAGATTAGCTGTAATGTAATAGATACCGACTTGGCAGACCGCCTGAAGTCTCTCTCCCACCGGCGAGACGTGGCTTCCCTGTGTCTCTTCTATAAATACTTTCACGGCTTCTGCTCCGATGAACTTAGATCACTGGTGCCCCCTAAATACGAATTTGCACGAGATACTAGATTAGCAACTAGATCCCACCCTTTTACAGTGAAACCGATAAAATGCAGCCGTAACTTCTACTCCAACAGTTTCTTTCCTCGCACTTCCCGACTATGGAATTCTCTTCCAAACGATTGCTTCCCCGACGGCTACAATCTCCAGGAGTTTAAATGTAAGGTCAATAGACACCTCTTAACACACAAACCTGCTCCCATTCTATCAAGCACTCTTCCCATCTGCCCAACCCTTATCCTCGCTATCCTTACTCATCTATCACTTTCTTCCTGTCATTCCCTATGTCTAACCACTCCTTCTCTTTACCTTCCCCTATGTAGCCCCCTGCGCAATAGTGGCAGTGGAATGCCTTGCTTGGGGTGAGATGATTAAAAAAAAAAAAAATTAGCTAACAGCGCTCTACGGTAGGCGACTTCATTAATACTCAAGTTTTGAATAAGTTTACAATCAGGGACACACAGTAAGGAGTAAACTTATAAGTTTAAGTAATAGCTTTCGAATCTAGCTATGGTAGGAACACTAGGTAGGTATGTCACTAGGCTACAGCTTTGTGGCACTCAGTGAAGATCAATCTCATATATTTGTCTACGTGCCAGACTTGCTTACTATCACGCTGTGACAGTTGCTTCCAATGTACTTTTATATATGTGCATTTGCGTGTCCATTTTTTTCTGTATGTATGCGTGCGTGTGTATGAGAGAAAGAGAAAGAGAGAATATGTGTACTTGCATCCGAAAGCGTGGGCAGGTAAAACTTCTTCAGTGATCTTACCTGTCTTCAGTGGTTTTCTGGGAGACCCTCTGACTTCTCCTCTTTTCATTTTTTATCACCTGAGAGAATTACCTAAATTATTATTATTGCTTTTCTTTTTTACCTGGGCACCCCAACTGCTTGCTGTCCCTGCTAACCACTCACCAGTTGCTCCCAATCTCTTCTCCCACCCAGACTTATCTACCTACCTACAACATCCGGGTAACATATCACGCATTCATCACTTACCCTAACTTCAATCTCTCTCTTTTCCTCGACAGACGGAGCTGGAAAATGAAGACGGCAAAAGAGACGCCAGCGACTTAGAAAAGCCGGCAGACACACTTGTAAGTTGGAATTTTTGTTTTTAAATTGTAAAGAGTTTATACGTATTAATGCATTTTTTTTTCTCGAGAAGCCAATTCTTGAAGGAGATAAACTCGTGTAATTCTTGCATGCAACTTGCGATTTTAATTTGACAATAATCTCGGGTATATTTTAAGAACGAGCATCTTATTTGGTTTACTTTATAAAGTCTCTTTATCTATCTATCTATCTATCTATCTATCTATCTATCTATCTATCTATCTATCTATCTATCTATGTGTACGCAGAGGATGAATGCGTAGGTGTATATGCATGAAAATATAACGATGTTTTAGCCATAAGTCCGGGAAATTTAAAAATATTTCTTAATCTGTTTGTCAAGTAATTTATTGTTTCCTAACTCTCCCCTAACGTCACAAACATCTTTTAAAATAACTCCAGCAAATAATGAAGAACTTCATTTTTTTAAATTTTTTCTTTCTTTGCGGAACCAATTTCGCGCCATAGGCTTTACGGTATAGCACATTTGTGTGTGTGTGTGTGTGTGTGTGTGTGTGTGTGTGTGTGTGTGTGTGTGTCCACGCATGTGTGTCTCTCTCTCTCTCACACACATATATAGATAGATAGACAGATGAACGGGAGAGAGAGAGATAATCAAATGTTATATCCTTATGTTTGTCACATGTTGATTCTTTGGATGGTCACACGTAAGCATGCATATGTATGTGTGCTTATAAAATTTTTTTGGGAAACTCCATGAATTCAACATGAGGCTTCCTATATTTACATCTGAAATATTACTTTTTATCTGTTATGACTTATTGACTCTCTGTTTAAAAAAAATAAAAGCATATAAAAGAAATCCGACAGGAACTTTCCCTTTTCCTTTTTTAAAACTTTATTGAAATTCTCGTGATAGATTGCACGGAGTGTTAAATGGTAGAAAACATGTAGGAAGATTGTATTATAAAATCTTTCAAACGAGTTAGGCGTGCCTCCCTGTGTTCAGAATCCTTGGCTTTTGCCTACGCTCGAACCCTAACCTCCGGTACCTGTTTCTCTACTTGTTTACCGAATTCCAGCTTGCTTAGATTTTGTTTCATTGTCACGTCTATTAATTCGTTCAGAAACGACAACGTATCCACCCCGTCCCCCATCCCCCAAAGAAAAATTTTCATTAAGCATTTTTGTTGTTGTTCTTGTTGTTTCTTGGATGTGAAACAAAATCCCTTAATTTTTCACATAACTCTTTTCTTCGCGTAGCCTTGAAAGGCGATTCCGAATGAAAAGATCGGGGAGGAATATTCTATCATGTGGTTTGTTTCGTGTTTAAAATTGTTACGTATTTCCAACTGATGCCACTGGTGTATTACAAAAGAAGACTTTGAATACTGATTTTCTAGGAAGGCAAGCCATTTTCACCTGGAAGGTTGATGCAATATAATCTTCCTTTTCTCATTTAATCTTTGACAATATTAAGAAGTACTGCCTCATGGTTAAGATAATTCCATATTTCCTACCGAAGCTAAAGGTCGGTGTTTAAGCTCATATAAGAAAAGGAGGGATCTCAAATTCTATTTTTCCAGTCAAAACAGGCAATGCACATTTGAACATTTGGCAAAATTTCATCTGCAGGAATTTAAATACTCAAATCTGAATAACTCGTGTTTTAAAAAAAAATGAATTAATATATTGTTAAACTTTGGTAACATTTTCTTAGTTTTGAAAAAAGCGTAAGTTTTTTTTTAACTTCTGACTGGAAAATTCCTCTAGTTGCATTAACGCATTACTTGCGATGAAAAGGTTTAAAAATAAATAAATTTTATTCCAGTTCATAGTGTTTAATATTTCTTGTGTGAAGTTCTTAAATGAAACACGTTCCTTATTCCGTCGCTCATTCGGACGTGTATCTTTAAATTATGTTTTGACTGGTTTACTCTCCGGCCTTTCTCGTAACACCTGAAATATGTTGTTCTTTTTCTCTCTTCATTGGATTTTATTTTTTTTATTTAAATATAATGTGAAATAATTAGACATTTGTTATTTCTTGCTGGAAATATGATTCTGTTTTGGTGAGACCTTTTTTTTTTTTTTTTTTCATCACAATCCACGAAGTGATAAAACAATAAATTTTTGAAAAAAAATTAATTTTAAATTTTTTTTTAATTTTTCGCTCGCATGAAATTTCTTGAGTTTTGTTAAGAAAATGTAAATTTTTATGACTAGATTTATTGAAAATTCTTTTTTTTTTTTGTCTAATCTCAATGACTAATCAAAAAAAAATTCCACAAGAAAACATATGCTTTTGACAAAAGCAATATGTTTTCTTGTGAAACAGTCGTTATGCTTCACCCCAATTACATCATTTTTTAAAGTATTTCCACCTAATAAAAGTTAAGGGATTATCAATTTTACAAGATTAAACGTTAGAAGAATGAAGATCCAAATTAAATATTCTATATACCGGCGTATAAGACGCGTATTGAAAATGATGCGTTTTAACAGAGAATGACATTAAATTAACGGAAGATTAATTCCAAAAGCTAAGCAAAGAAATAAGAAACAGAAAGTTTTTGTTAGAAACAAGCTGAAATAACCGTCCTCTTGTATGGCAGTGAATACTGGACAATCTCTCTACACAGACGAAGAGAAAACTGGATGCAACTGAGGGATGTTGAGAGTTCCATGGACGGAACGAGTAAGCAACGAGGAAATCTAAAGAAAAGAATAGCAAAAAGAACATATATCCAGAATCCGAAAAGACAGCTGAAATTTCTTGGGTTCATTATGAGGAAGAAGCGCTTAGAAAACTTAACATTCACAGGGTATATTGAGGGCAAGAAAGATGGATGAAGACCGCCGGGATCCTACCTAGAAGGAACGGTGAAGGAGCCTTGGCAAAGGGAGAAAAACTGCTAAGGGTCAAAAGGAATATGAAGTTGTGAAGAGCCACGATTACCACGTCCTTAAAGGACACGGCACATAAAAGATGATGATGCCAATATCACACTGCGTCTGATACGTTGCTATCATGCCTAGATAACCGTCTCCCTATGTTCCAATTTAACAATGCGCGTTGCAGTTAATAGTAAGCCCCTGGATACTCTCGTAAATCGTCCATCTGATAAGCCGGCAAATACGTTAGCTGAAAACAATTCTCTTACTGGGAAGAATCTGACGATTAATGTCATCACCAACCAGTGGAAAAGCAGAGTTCATATATTGTTTCAATCTACCGAGTGTTGAATATTTGTTATCTGAAGTTTGCAGATAAAACATAGCCATTAAATATTCGGCTGGCATCTTTATATTGGTTGCTGTGGTCATTATGCAACACCTTCACCACAGACAAAACGTTTCTAGCCTCTCATTACTCTGTCGATATTTATGGCAGATGTTCATGCGAGATACATTCCTTAGTGCCACCAGTCCAGCTCTTCACAGCTAGGAAACCCGCCATGCCACGTGCCGAGATCGACTCATCTCCATTCTCTTTGTATTGCATTAGTAGGGAGGAAGATTTACTCGTCTTCTTTCCCAGAATGGTTACCTTGTGGAACAAAATGATACTTTCCCCATCACTATAAGCTTAACGATTGACTTTAGATTTGAATAGGTTATTTATCCTTCATATGCCCCTATTACCCTTTCTTTGTACGCCCTTACAGCAACCTCATTCAGTAGCCGTCTACATTGGGCGGCTGTTAGGCCTTGTATTGGATAAATAATAGTGCAAAACATTACGTTTTGACCACCGTACACTTTGGCTTTCTGAGTACTCTCAGAGTTTATTTGATTAAAAAACGCAACAATTTCACTTGAATTACTCGATTTGTTTTATTTTTATTTTTTTTTTTTGCATTCTTCGACTAAATGAAGTGGATGCTGAATTCTGAAGCATAGGTATATTCATATTAGCGTTTTTTCTTTTTCTTTTTTTTTTATTTCTTTGGTCTACCGAATGCATCATAATCCTGAAGAGTCGGAGAACACAACAGTCGGAGTATAGGAATCAAGGCAAATAAGATGAGGTTATTCGCCTAAATAATTTAGAAAATAATATTTTTTAAAGGTTTTAATGTTAGACTCGAAGTTCGAATCAGAAATCAGAACATCAGAAAATGTCATAGAGTGCATGCTGACACAAACAAGGTTTATTCCATGATATCGAAGAAATATCACATGAAGGCTTAGACTGGCTGTCATGGCTATACCGGGTTCCACTGATCTCAACAACTGCTAAAAGGCTCGATTTTAGATGAATTAAGAATGATGAACAAAAGAACAGTAATATTAAGTCATAAAATTACAATACACCTATAAATTGAATAAAAGATGTCCTTTCTTTCTTTTATGTGAGGTGTCCCTTCAGGACAGGGGCAATCAGACCTCTCCGTAACTTCCTCTCTTTTGTTGTTTTAAGTAACCTTTGTCCTTATTCAGCTCCCCTATGTCTTTATTCTATCCCCCCCTTTTTCCTTATTCTACTCTCCACTCACACAAACTCGTTAGATAACTTGCAGTTTAAGGCGGCTTAACTTTCATTCATTATGTTCTACGAGAGTTAGATTCTCCACTTATTCACCTCACCTGATCAGGATCTGATGTGGAAGCTGGTTTAGTTGCCGGCTGCCCAAGCTGTTCTTCTCATAGACTGGTTGCTACTCAAGGCTATATGACCCAATCCTGTCCTGCTACTTACCCATAACTGCGGAAATTCACATCTTTCCCAAGAGTATTTTCATGTAAGTGAATATAACGAACTGAAATTCGAACTCTGCTCTCCGATTCCTCAATCCCAGTAACTATCCATTACTCCACCATGCCCCCCTCTAGAGCTGTTAATGGGCGGGAGAACTCCTTAAATTCAACAGTCGCCAACCCAACTAAAAGTGTAATAACCTCACTAAGCTGTAATTGGCTAAACAAGTATGGTTACACTCCTGGAGACATGGTCAATCTGGAAGAAATTTCTTCGGCAGATTTGAATTTGGTTAAATTCTCCAAGCCCCCTTTCCTCGTTATCCGTCTCAGAAATTTAAACAGTGGCATTCTGATTGCCATTTTTATTTTCTTAAAACCTTTCCGTGGCTTATATATTCTATCTATGGTATTCTCGGCTTTTGACAGTAGAACCGCATCCCTGTCGCTCCTACTGTGAAGAGATTGTCCAGCATTCAATACGATATAGATAAATATGATAGCAATTCAGAATTCATCTATTTGTTTCTAAAATTTCCTTATCTGTTAATACTTTACCGGGCTTCTGAGAGACACTGTTTGCTAAACATCTGCGTTATTAAATTTCGTTGTCACATTTTCTGTCGTCTGCCCATATAGTTGATTTTCTGCACTTCCTTGGTTTTGACATTCTCAGTGGGGCTTTCATTTCTGGCAGCCATGCTTTCTGTTTTCGTTTTCATACAGTTAATAGCTCTTTCTTCTCACTTTCTTTACTAGTTTCCGTCTGCCTTCAACACATTGTCAACATCGTATCTTATGTTATTCAGATTACGTCTACAGATAATAAATCCTGGTAGGCCTTCCAATTCTCTTAGGATTATCTCGGTATTTCTGTTAAATAAATCCAGTGAGAAAACGCATCCTCCTTCTATTTCTACGTATTCGCTGAATACATTCTCTATCTAAATACAGTCTGTTTCCTCCCAGTAAAATTTATGGATTAAAAGATCGCCCAAACAATGATTTAATGCGACTGACTGATTGACTGCAAGGCAAATGGGGTAAGAATGAGATGGAGTAAGATCAAAACCACTGCCATAAATACCATTAACTGCTGTTTGTTGTGGAACAACGTTTAGCAAAGTAGTATCGGTATCCATTGTTAATAGAGTAAGTTTGACTCTCACTGGTTACTCCATAAAAAGGTTTGCTAAGATAGTTGCGTACTTCCCGATGATTATAATGACCACTTAGAACCACGATCTGAAATATTGATTTTTCAACTATCCTCCAAATTGTACATTGGCGCACTACAATCTTTCCATCCATATTTCCTTTCTGTTGCTCTTATGAGGATTTTAATATAAGAATTAAATATCGTCCGGTTTAAATTTCTCCCCGTTTTTTTTTATTTATTTATTCATTTATTTTTTATTAATAGAAGTTGAGGTTTATCCCTTGTTTTCTGTTTAGGACAGGGTTTCCGACTCCTTCTAAAAAAAATTTTCTCATTTTCTTTCACTTCCATTCGCCCTTGTGTCATAGTGGTATTATCGCCTTATTTGGGGTAAATTGATTTAAAAAGTAGTATAATTAAGAGAGTTTACTTAGGGGCTGAGAAAGTTTTTTGTCAGTGCCAGAAGCTGGTGAAATAGACCGAGTAAAAGTTAGCATTAAAGGCTGATTTTTAAGCAAGAAGGGCCCTCTCCGATTAAAATACTAGTGCAACACAGTCTACATAATTCTTTTTGGTCTCATTGCGTGCAAAATGATTTAAGTAAATATATATATATATATATATATATATATATATATATATATATATATGAAAAACTACTAAAAAGTTGTAAGTTTAAAAATTAGATTCCGTTTCAATAATCATAAACTTAGCATACGCCAGAACAACGAATATTCCAAATAGCCCATGACTTAAATCAACCGGGACACACATTATAAAACTGCAAATGTTTACTAATAGACTCCGATTTTAGTTCTACACACTCACGCAGAAAGAAAGAAAAATACTGGATTTTACAATTAAATACACACAGGGACTTAGGTGTTTTGAATCTTTATAATTATTTCAATAGCTGAACATTTTTTAGATACACTTAAAAAATTTTTCTCTAAAACAAAATTTATAACTATTATTAAGGATCGATTTACGTTTACAAATATTAAAAAAATCTGTTGCTTTCTTCGTCACGTGGTGTAAACAATCTCTCCACGAACGCTCTCGCGAAATACGTTTCTAATTTTCTAATTTAAATATTAAAATCATTTGTTTCTGATGAAAGGCCGAGGACGGTCTGAAATATCAAATATAATAATAGAAATAAATACTGTCAGAAAAATACATTTTTAAACTTACAACTTTTTAGTAGTTTTTCCTATACATATTATTAAGACAGTATACGTGGATCATCACTATGCTAGTATATATATATATATGAACATAGCCACAGTATACTGACCATATTCGGGAATTATGATTATGCCTACTTTTCAATAATTTTTAGACAATCTACAACTACACACGTCGTTTATTATAACAGTAACTAAAATCCTTAAAAATGGCAGATAGACTAGCAGAAATTGCTTGGAATCGAGAAAGATTTTAACAACTTCTAAATTCATTGTCCATAAGAGAAAACGCTTATTCGCATGATATATATATATATATATATATATATATATATATATATATATATATATATATATGATAATGAATTTAACAATGATTTGATTTGTTTTTGTTTGTTTTTTCTTACGACTTATCAACCAGTGTTGGGTTACTTTAACCCATATTCATTTGCAAAAACATTTTTGATTGTAAGACTTTTTTTCTTTTTTCTTTTTCTAAAAGTGAATATTGCACTAACAATTTTGGGGGAGATAACAATGATTTTCCAGTTATAAATCCAACTATTTAACCCACAGCTGGGGTGAGCTAGATCATGCATTTCTCAAAAGTATTTTCATGAATATAACGTATTCATCTGGAATTAAAACATGGTTTTCCGATTTCGTTAAATTAACTTCTGCCATCCATTACACTACTCGCACATTTCAAAACTTAGCAAAAGTAATTTTTCAGTCTTGTCTAACAATAAGCACACACACAGACACACACACACACACACACACACACACACACACATATATATATATATATATATATATATAGTCATCCGCAGACAGATCTGTTTAGCTGTATCACAGCTCATCAGTACGGTTAGACTCCGATTGCTTTTAACCTAGGATTGAAACCCGACCGATTTGGCGTTAGTCGGCGATTCTATCTCTTGGCTATAGGCGCTCGGTAGAAGAAGACAAACTTTTTAGCGTGTATATTATCATTATACACCACCCAATAGCCAGAGTGCTCTAATTCATTACTGAATGAGCGATGCGTACATGCCAGAGTAGCTACTGTTTTCCAAAGTCTACCATTCTTCCAGAGTGCTCAATCAGGGTGTGAGAGCATAAATAGTCATCCGCAGACAGATCTGTTTCGCTGTATCACAGCTAAGCTTCGAGCACTTCATTGAGTAGTTAGGTTTGCTTTGAAGACTTTTTTCTTTATTGTTGTTCTTTTTCGAGACGTTATCTGGAGAAGAGTTTTACGTTTTTAGGTTGGTTCCAACAACGGTTTTTAATATATATATTAAAAACCGTTGATAGAACCAACAGACAACTTGCAAAAAGTTAAAACTCTTATCCAGATAAAATCTCGAACAACAATAAATAAAAAGATTTTAAAAGCAACTTTAACTACTCAATGAAGTGCTCGAAGCCTAGATTGCTCAGAAAGAGCATAAAAGTTCGCTTAATAATATTAAATCCTATAAAAGGATAGCCGTAGCATTTTAGTTGTCTGAAGATCTCTTAAGAGTGAAATTTGGGTTACTACTAGGGTTATTCTTTCATAGGATCTAACGTTAAACGCATATATATATATATATATATACTAGCAGAATAGCCCAGCATTGCTCGGGTGTAATGAAAGCTTTAAAACTAATCCATGGTCCAGGAGCTCAGACTGTTTGGACGTTGGCACGGAAGACTAAAAAGCAATAGTTGTTTCCAGTTAAAGCGAAACCGTAGACTGAAAGAAAAATGAAATTTTGATTTCCTGGTATCGATATCAAATTTTCTGCACTATTGTAAAAACTGCAACCTTGAAGCTTCTGAATATCGTTTCTTATGTCTTTGTCTATGAGTGTATCAAATTTGATTAAAATCGGACCACTCCTTCTATAACCCGATTTTTTCGATTATCGATTTTCGATATTTATCAGGTGTACCTCGACACAAACACTAGCTAAGAACACTCGCAGACACTTATAGTACAACTGTGTAAATTTTCAAGAAAATCGGTTCAGCCGTTTCAGAGTCTATAGGTAGCGGACACACACACACACACACACAGACAAAGTTCCATTTATAAATAAGTTTAGACAAACTTCGATTTATAAATTAGTTTAGATGTGTGTGTGTGTGTGTGTGTGTGTGTGTGTGTGTGTGTGTGTGTGTGCTTACTTTGTCATACGGTCACGAATATGGAACACCTAGTGTGACTCAAACTTACGACTCAATACCAAGGATCAGCAAAGCCTCTTGCTTACAACTGTTCCTCGTCGAGAGGCCACTATTCTTATATATACAGTATGATATAACGTGCTTTATGTTTACCTAAATTTATAACTGTCTATCCCATCCCATTCCATTCATTTCTATCTTGGAGATGGCTCAGTGGGTTAAATAGTTTTGTACTTCAGACCGGTGTTTAAAAGCTCAAGTGAAATTAAATATAGCGAATGATGATGTGCAAAACAGGAAGGCAAGCAGACGAGATAGTCACTTAGAAAACTAACGCAGTACAATCTTCCTAGACTCATTTCCATCATCTCCACCCCAATTCGGCTTTATACTGTTGTAACTTAAGCTTTATAAATATCGATAAAGACCTTGAGCTAAAATCACAGTAACTGCCAGCGTGTAATATTAACTACCCTGAAATTGATGGTATCAAGGCGTTTTTCGTTTTGGGCAATTCTGGTGCCGAGGTTATGTTTCATTTACAAAGGAACGCGGGCAAGTTGTTATATGATATATTTACTGCTGGAATTCCAATTTAAAACGTCAAGTTAATCTTAGAGATATCAGCATCAATTGACCCATCTGAAAAAATGCTATTTTCGTGAATTTTTCATTGGAAAGACTATACGCTGAAATATTTACCTCGCTGATTACCCGAGTAAAGACACTATAAACCCAGGTTTTAAATCAATTTTTCTTCGCCAATAGAATTATCGTCAGCAAGTGTTTTAACACGTTGCTATAGTACAAGATGGTCGCTTAATTGTCGAATATTTTGTGTTTTACTTACATATATTCATAATTCGACTAATTTTAGATTATTTATTTAATTTGCGCCTGTAAAGCTTTTCACTTTTAACACCTGGGTAGATTTGCTCGATTTAGGCAGGTGGTTTATCCAGGTGGTTTATAATTTCTTTATAAGCCATCGTGGGATGCTAGTAAGAAGACCTTTTTAAGAAGATAGTCGGTGAGAGGTGGGATGATCAAAAGAAAATGGAATATTGATTTTCCAATGATCATTAATTTGTAAAGAAAATATTAATATCGGGAATGTGTACGCTTTTATCCCAAATACTTTTTTTACGCTTCTTTAATTTTTTTTTTTTTGCTTCTATTTTTGTTGTTTTTCTATTTTTGTCTTATTTTCTTATTATTGCATTAATTTCTTTTCTCCCTGTTTACTTTTATTTTTACAAATTTATAATAATTAATATTTTATTTAAGTTTGTTTTTTGTTTTATTTTTGTCTGTATTTTCCCTATTCTCATTTTATTTTTGATTTAATTTTATCTTCCTTTTTATTCCAGCCAGTAGTGAATGCCAAAATATTGCAGAAATCTTTTGTTTCTGCTAACAATTTTTCATTTTTTTCATTCATTTGCTTTTAAAAGTAGATGTGTATATGAAGCCTCATGTAGTCTAGAAGAGAATCATTATAACGCTAAGTGAAAATCAAGCTCATTATACCAGTGAGTGGTCGGCAAGACAATCTTGCGAACCATTGTTCAGCGGAAGATGATTTTTCAGTATTTCTTAGGTGATTAATTTTTTAATGAAATTTTAAGACTCCGCTGAGATTATTATGACCACCTATTTATTACTTTCGTACATTTTGACCTTTCAAATGTTTTTTTCTGGGCAAGCTTTATAAACATCCCTCATATTTATTGCATATTGAATTACATTCCGACACCACACGCCGATTATTGAAACCTCTCTTGTGTTAGGCACCAAAGAGACTTGCTTTTAGATGCTTTGAGATACAACATTGAAATCAGTACGGCTGGTTCACCTCGCCATCTAGCAGTGATTAGCAATCTAATCTCACTGACCAATGATACTGCACTGGGTACCTAACGCTTGTTGCCTTGCTTCAGACTAACCTCCTCGTAGAGTAAGGATTAGCAAGCAGGCACACATTGCTACCAAAAGTTCATTCGATACTCTTGTGAACTTACAGCCATACCCGTTCTCGTACGATCACCAAAGTTAAACAATGTTGAGCTTGGTCAGTTACTAGATAGGTGAGCTCTTGAGAATTCCGAGTGCTGTGTGCTTGGATATGAAGGCAGTGCAATGGATAATGTTTCGGAATTGGAAATTGGAGAGTCGAGTACAAATTGCACTCGTATCCGTTATATTCACTTTCGTGCAAATATCCTTGTAGACGGCACGAAACCTTCTCTTCTCCCCCTCCAACGATGGGTTAATTAGTAATCCATAAAATTCTTAATATTTTTAAACATTTTTTATCTAAAAACATTTTATGGCGTTAAATAATATGTAACGGGTTGATAAACCGTAAAAGACAAACCAGTCAATACAGATACACTTTTGGCTCTGTATCAAACGAAATTAATCTATGTATGTAAATAATGGTATAAATTAAATAATTAAAGTTAAATATATTTATTATATGATGGCAAATATCAATAAAATAAAATCTATTTGAGCGTTCTGCTATGGAGCAGTGGTTAGCAATGAGTTCGATCTTCAATGGGCACCCACCATTGTACTTTTGTGTCAGACGAAACTAAGATTAATACATATCAATATATAAAAAACTAGGACGGCTCCAAAAATCTAAATGACTAATGCTTGGCAGCTGATCTCTCATCTGATCGAGATCTAAGAGCTCAGTTAGAAAACTGACTTGTAATGTTCAATATCTCCATGACTGAGCTAGTAACGTATCATCACACGTACACAAAGTCAAATCATTCTCATTCCCTTTGCATTCCATTGCTAAGAAGGAAGTTCTATCCGGAAAGCTTATTTCCAAGAACCGCTGATTTGTGGAACAGATTTCAAAGAGAATACTTCTCAATCACTACAATCACAAACTATTCATGTCTAGGGTCAACCGTTATCTACTCATAGCAAACTCATTCAGTAACTCACTACCTTAAGTGGTTCTTGGGACTCATATTGAATAAAAAAACAATTTAAAAAGAATATTGAGAAATATTTCGTTAGTCTATCTGAAATAAGCTAAATTCTCACTGAGTGCCTCAGGGACGTGCTCTTGTGTCTTACTAAGTTAAACTGAGAAAATATAGCTAAACTGTATTAATCTTGAGATATATATAATGGAATTCAATCTGATGCCTGCGAATTAAATGTCTACAGTGGTTGTTTTGGATGTAAATACTTGCCCAAGATCTCGACAGATATTAACGTGTAGCAATGGTTTTCGTGTAGCGTTTGTAACGGTAGTAAGTTTGGCAAAGATCCGTTGCAGGAAATCGAAAGTTGGCTCAAAGCTTATCTGGTGATAGGATTCCATAACGCAGACATCGGATAGTAATTAAAGAATAACATATACTGATACATAAATAAGATACTGAAATGCAGGTGCCTGAGTGATACCGATTCCACACACACACACACACACACACACACACGCAGATATATATATATATATATATATATATATATATATATATATATATATATATTGTTCTGACCCTGAGAGGGTGGTGTGGTTGCAGAAGTTGTCTGAGAGTCATAACTGGGTTCTCTTGCTTGTATAGCATGGCGTAGTGTACTGTTGCCAGACCTAGGGGCTTCCAGCAGTCACTCCCTTGACCCATAGTAAAAATATCTCCTCAAAGCACTTGATGGTGATCTCTGTGTTGAGTCTGAGGCTCAACAAATTTGGGAATTCTTTTCTTATCAGAATGGTCAGAGTGGGTTATCCGAGCTACCTTACCTTCATAATCATAATAGACTCATCCAACTCTTTCCGAATCCTCTGCACTGTCCTCAAATCGACACGCAAACATACTGAAATGTTCGTATAGGAGCTTTCGATGCGAATGCCAAGCAGTAGAGCATGTCGTTTCCAAATTTCTGACGGAGTGAATTGCGTCATGGTGCCCTTTTGCCTCATGGCGTTGTTTTTCTCACAGACGGTGCCCAACTGACTCTCTTATACTGTGCAGTTGACAAAATCAAAAACTAACACACACACATAGATAGATAGATTTGTACTCTAATTAGGCAATGACATGTGGTAGGAATGACCATTGCTGTCTCGTAAGGTCTGTGTATGACAAGATCAGAGATGTATAAGCAACTAAGCCGGTTTCAAGTTTTTATTCTGATGTGTTTAAAGCCACAGTTTTGAGAATGAAAAATAACATTTAAATGATTCTGATACAAACAAAATTGTTATGGTCAGTCGAATAGGCCTGAACATTTATCTATCGTTTAGTGCTTCGGGGATCAAAAACTTTCAACTGCCAAGATAATGATTAGTCCAAATATAACGGTGCGAGAAGTGAATGAAGGTTTTCTCATCAAGTATGGGTCAACAGAAGGGCTACTGTATCATTAGTTACAGAAATTTTTAATCACAGTGAAATAAAAAATTATACTATAAACGACTCCTTGTTGTGTATGGAACTGTATTCGTTGTCTAATCAGAGTCCTTTTGTGAGCCAATCTATATCATTGAAACAATCTTCATTCGTTAATCCAGCATTGGTACTGGACTGTTTATCAAACAAAGTATACTGCCTGGTTTGGCGTGTCTTAATGTATGTTACTGAGTGGTTAGAACGTTAGGATTTTAACCATGAGTCTTACCATGGTCAATTTATCAAGGAGGTGACTTCTTTTTTAATATCGGTCAGGAAAGACAATTCAGGGTATTGTACCATCGGGAAGTACCTGAAAATTATATCAGGGATTAACCCAAGCCTTGTGAATTAAATTGGATAGAGGCAATTATTTAAAAGTTGTCAATGGCTATGATAGCATGAAATCACTAAGGATTTTATTGCAGTGGCCTTGTTCGACTGCTGATCACGCCAAATCGGACGCTCTCACCTAAAGATTGTACCTAAGGTCTACATAATTGTAGTATAAACCACTGAACAGGCGTCTGCAACAGGGCTTAGCTAGTCACTCTAGTGGATTCCACAGTCTCTCGAGTTTGGCAGATTCCTATTTACTATATAGATTATATAATCCCGAAAAGTATTAAGAAACAGGACAATTTCGCTAGAAACTAGGAAGAGAGTACTGGATTGCCGCGTGCTGTCCGTCCTTCAATATGGCAGTGAATGCTGGATAATACCATCAAAGATGAAGGAAAAACTTGAAGCAACTGAAATGTGGTTCTACAGAAGGATGCTGCGATTATCATGGATCGAGCATGTGAGCAATGATGAAGTCTTGGAAATGATGGAAACAAAAAGGAAATTAATACTGAGCATCAGGAAGAGACACGCAATGAGGAAGGAGGGATTGGAGAATCTGATACTAACAGGCCAGATAGAGGGGAAAAGAGACAGGGGAAAGCAACGGATAACATATTTGAAGAATTTTTTTTGTCACTTAGTTTGTGTAAATTATTTTGCAATTCAAGGTTATTTTTGACTTAAGATAAATAGTATCAAGGTTCAGTTATTTCCATTAGTTTTGTCTTGTAGAAGAGTTAAATTTCTGTTTTCGAGACATTCAATTCGTAACGGTTGGCCAGCGAGCGCATGCTGCTTAACTCGACTATATTCTGTAAAAAATGGTTTAATTTCTATTTTTGTCTTCATAAATTTAATTAAATCAACTTTTCAGTGTTAGCTGCTTGTGGTAAGTCAACCGGGATTCAGTCCATTTTTCAGTCTGTTTTTCTGTAATTTTTGGAAATTTTTTTTTCGTTTTTTGTTCGTCTTTGATTTTTTTTTTTTTTTGTCACTTAATTTGTGTAAATTATTTTGCAAGTTATTTTTGACTTATACTAAGTTAAAACTTTGTAAACCTCAGTCACTTTTTTTTCTTCCTTTCTTTTTAATTGGAGTAGATAGTTCCTACTATCGCCGGTCTCACACTCCATCCACTTCTTTTGAATGAGTTTAGAGGTGATCGCCTTGTTTCTTGTTTAGGAAGGGGTTCCTGGTTCATCCCCTTCTCCGGTCTTAGTGTTAGTTCAGCTGGAAGCTCTTTGCAGTTACGGAGTATGGTGGCAACGTCTTTACATTCTGAGGGTACCGGGTTGGCAGTTTCCTGGTTGCTGCTTCCGACTGGTTATTAGGAGCCCGAACTCTTGCGTAGCGTCTTGAGAGGCTGCTCTGATCAACAGTTGAATAATACCGGGGTTCTTGTAGTGCCATATCGCGCATGGACGGGCGTCCCTGCATGAACGTTCGGTGGGCAACCCCGAGGTCACATTATGTTGTAGGCCGCGCCAGTCTCCATCCTTCACAAGTTGCAAACGATTGACCGACTGATTCTATTCTAAGACCTCTCCTTAACTGAATCACTATGGAAAAAAGCAAAACATAATAGCAAAACTAAACCAGCTCATTTGAAAACGCCCAAACCTGTTTGCATCTCTTTCACTAACATACGCGGCATCCGCACCAACTTCCTCAGCGTAGATTCATTCCTCCATAATAACTCACCTGATATATTAGCCCTATGTGAAACTAAACTTAACCCTTCTATCACCTCATCTGAGTTCTATGTTGCTGGCTACCTTCCCCTCTTCAGGAAGGACTCCAATGTTTATATGCATGGGCTTGGTGTCTATGTCAGCGAACACCTTCCTTTAGCTAGGGTGTCATCTTTTGAATCCACAGATCATTCTTTCATGTGCTTCTGCCTCTCACTTCTCAGCTCGATTAGCTATCTCTTCTTTCTCTACCGCTCTCCTTCCTCCCCTGACTGTTCGTTACTTGACATTATTTCTGACAATATCGACAAAGCCATTTCTTCCCATTCCCATGCATTCGTGTTTGGTGACTTTAACGCCCACCACACCAAGTGGCTGAAGAACGCTGTCACCGACCCTGCTGGTGTCCACACCATGAACTTTTCAATCACCCAATCCCTTACGCAAGTAGTGGACTTCCCCACGCGTTTCTCCGACAACCCTAACGGAAGGGACTCACTTCTAGACCTCTGCTTCACTTCCATCCCAGACTCTTGCACTACCAGACAACTCTGCCCACTCGGAAACTCTGACCACACTGTAGTGTCCGTCAATATTTCACTCTACTCCCGCCCGACCCATGAAACCCAGACAAGTAGAATATCCTACTGCTATCAAAGAGCAGACTGGAATTCGTTCCGAGACTCCCTCTGTGACATCCCTTGGAACAACGTTTTTAGTCTTCCCATCGAAGAATGTGCATCCGATGTCTCCTCCTGGGTTAAGGCTGGCATCGATGCCTTCATCACTGCTAGGAAATTCCAGCTTAAATCTAATTCGTCTCCATGCTTCTCACCCGCTTACTCGGTTGCCATTGCCCACCGGAATCATTTCTTCCGACTCTATCGTAACTACGCGTCGGACTAAAACAGGCGCCTTTTCACTTCAGCTCGTAATAAGTGTAAAAGGATACTAAACGAAGCTAAGATGTTGTTTGCTGCCAGAATGAAGCAACGCATAGCATGCTCTAAATTCGGCGCTAAAGACTACTGGCGACTCTGTAAAAGAGCAAGTCCACAAGAGCAAGTCCACAATACCCCCGCTAATCAACAAATTTGAGGTCCTCACCTCCCCAGCAGATAAGGCTGAATTTTTTGCCCGCAGATTCTCGAACAATTTGAGTCTGGACTCATCTGGAGTTTTACACCCGACTTCTCACCTAGAACCGAGGCACAACTGAATGATGTCCACATTACACCTTCGCTTGTCTCTAAGATAATCTTAAAACTTGACCCTCACAAAGCGAGCGGTGGTGACGGAATCCCAACCATAGTCTTAAAGAAATGTGCCCCTGAACTCTCCTCTGTCCTTTCTAAGCTCTACAACCTCTGCCTATCTGCTTCTTGCTTTCCTGCCTGTTAGAAATCTTCCTCTGTAGTTCCTATATTTAAAAACACTGGAGAACCCTCTGACCCTGCAAATTACCGCCCTATCAGCCTTCTTCCGATCTTTGGCAAAGTGTTCGAAGCCATTATCAACGCCGAGATGGTTCAGCATCTCACAGCACACAGGCTCCTCTCGGACAAGCAATATGGTTTCCGCTTCACCAGGTCTACTGCTGATATGCTAACAACCATCACCGAGTACATATACCAGGCACTCGACAGGAATGGCGAAGCCCGAAACATTGCATTGGATATATCTAAGGCGTTCGACAGAGTTTGGCATGCTGGCCTTCTATGTAAACTGCGGAGCTATGGTATAACTGGACATTTGTTTCAACTAATCCAGTCATTCCTCTCTAACCGCACAATGAAGGTGGTATTAAACGGACATGCCTCCCAGAACTACCATACAAACGCAGGTGTCCCCCAAGGCTCCATTTAGGTCCTACACTCTTCCTGATATACATTAATGATCTCCCTGATTCCATAAGAGCCCAAGTAGGTTTGTACGCCGATGACTCCACAGTTTACTCTCGTTTCCTACAAAAATCTGGTGTAGGCGTCAAAGCTAACCTCGCAGCCGAGATTGAAAAAGACCTCCAATCCATATTGGACTGGGGTAAGAAATGGCTAGTAAATTGTAATGCTTCTAAAACGAAGCTACTCTCAATTAACCATAATCGACAATCTCACCTACCTCCCATTAGTATGGACCAGGCTTGCCTCACAGAGAGTAAAACACTACGCCTCCTTGGTCTCACACTTTCAGCGGACCTCAAATGGAATGACTATATCGAATCCATTGCTAAATCCACTGCTATGAAAGTCGGTTCTCTGTGTAGGGCCCGGAAGTTTTTTCCGTCTAAATCTATCCTGCACATATATAAATCTACCATCCGTCCGTGCATTGAATACTGCTGCCATATCTGGTCGGGTGCCCCTGCTATTCTCCTCGGGCTTCTCGATAAGGTTCAGAGGAGGGTCTGTTATGTGATAGATACCGACTTGGCAGACCGCCTGCAGTCTCTCTCCCACCGGCGCGATGTGGATTCCCTGTGTCTCTTCTATAAATACTTTCACGGCTTCTGCTCCGATGAACTTAGATCACTGGTGCCCCCTAAATACGAATTTGCACGAAATACTAGATTAGCAACTAGATCCCACCCTTTTACAGTGAAACCGATAAAATGCAACCGCAACTTCTACTCCAACAGTTTCTTTACTCGCACTTCCCGACTGTGGAATTCCCTTCCACACGATTGCTTCCCCGACGGATACAATCTCCAGGAGTTTAAATTTAAGGTCAATAGACACCTCCTAACACACTAACCTGCTCCCATTCTATCAAGCACTCTTCCCATCTGCCCAACCCTCATCCTCGGTATCCTTACTCATCTGTCACCTTCCTCCTAACATTCCCTATGTCTAACCACTCCTTCTCTTTACCTTCCCCTATGTAGCCCCATGCGCAATAGTGGCAGTGGAATGCCTTGCTTGGGGTGAGATGATTTAAAAAAAAAAACCTAATCAGGTGGATGACGGAACGAGGATTGCATGGTGTAACAGGAGAAGGCGTGCTCAGAGCTACCAGGGATAGGGAAAAGCGGAAGGCCATGATCGCCTACGTCCTGAAGGGACAAAGCACATAGAAGAAGAAGAAGAAGAAGAAGATAAGCTTAGGAAATATAAGTTACGTAGACTGTGAAGCCTGGTTAGTGGTTGAGACAATTGCATATTTCTTACTGGTGAAAAACTTTCTAATATCGTTTATCAAGTCATAAATGGAATATTCTTATCCTCCTCAACTTCATGTTTTCTTTTTTGCTTGCTTGTTTGTTTGTTTGTTTGTTTGTTTTTTTTGGCCTTGTGACAGATTCAGAAATGTTTAATATATGTCGCCGGACATAGGTAAGCATTGCTTGAGCTTCCCAAGTTTATTTTTATTTATTTTTCATTTATTTACTATATTTAATTCTTAGCTTCTGTATTCTTTTTGTATCTCCCACAGTCGAATTCTTATGCTGGAAACAGCGGGAACTCTGTCTGCGGTTCTCCTCAACCTTCACTGATATTTGTGAGTAAGATTAAACCCCCTTGTCTATTTTCTACACTTGTGTTTAGAATGCAGAACCACTTATAATCAGAATGTGCACTGAAGAAATTAGTATCGCTTGAAATAATTTGTAGCTAGTATTTTGCATGGTATTGTGTTACTCTATAAAAGACATATATCATGATAAAAATATAATTTAAGGTATGCAATATTTATGAGTAAACGTGCTCAATATCAAGGATAAAGCGTATGTAAATATCTAAGTGTGTACGAAGGTCAACACTGAGCGGCTACAGTCTGTTTCATGCTTGAGCGTAATCTTCAGGCTATGAAAATTGCACTCAAGTATGAAACAGACTGTCACCTCTCAGTATTGACCTCAACGTCCACTGACACACCCACACGTATATATATATATATATATTAGTGAAGCGTTTCGTTTCTGGAAGGAACTTCTTCAAACAAATACCGGTTTTATTGATGGAATCAATTTGATGATAGTGCATCAAACACCAAAACTTGATAGCTTTTGAGTGGGCGTATGCTATTGTAATAGCAATATATATATATATTAAATCTAAAAGGGTGATCAGATAGGTAAATCCGAAAAACTCGATCCTCATTAATATTAATTTCATTAATATTAAAATTGATCAAGGTGGAGGGCTCGATGCAAATATTATATTCTATTTACAGAGCCAAATATAAAAAATAAAACAAAAAATTCGATATTTAAAGCCGTTGAATAGCTATTTCTACGAGGAAATCCTCACTTCTTCAGTAACGGTGAAAAATATCTAAATTTGATTTTTAAACCTTTGACTCAGGTATGAAGGAGGGGTATGTCTTCTTATGAGACGTAGGTATCTCTCTGCTTTCCCCTTTTTACTTCCATAAATATAAAATTGTTAATCCCACCCCATTTTATTTTCCTGTGGATGGATGAGTTTTTTTTGTTTTGTTTTTACTTCTAGCGGTAAAACATCTTTTAATACATTTGAATTTGAGTAAATTTTTCGTTTCGCCATTGCTGAAGAAGCGAGGATTTAATCATAGAAATGGCTATTCAACGGATTTAAATATCGAAATTTTTGTTTATTTTATATATATATATATATATAAGGAGGGAAATACGAAAACATGCCACTTGCATTTTGTGTCGCAATCATTTTAAATCTTCAAATTTAAAATGTTAATTGACTTTTAATCGAAATCTTAAAGAAACAGAAATTTTCAACATCTAAGTTTTAATCTTGAGATTTGATGTATTTAGATGCTTTTCTTTGCCTTCCTGGACCCTTTTCTTTTACTGTCCTTTCGTTTCACTAAAGTCTTCTTATTATCCTTCACTCCTAGTAACCCTACTGTGTCTTATTGACATTATCACCTTGCTTGGGGTGAAATAATTTTTTATAATCCGATTTTGTTTTTATTATTACTGTTCTTTACTAGTCCACATTGAATCACACTTAGAGGCGTTGTATAACGTTGGACATAATTTTACTGCAGAATGTTCTAAAATTAATGAACCTTAAATATATTTTCGCCTTAAAAAAATTCTTTCACTTTTAATCAAAACCCCATTATCGAAACTATCGTCAGATTTATTGCTGTGAACGACTAATGCACTGAGCGTATTGTTCTGTAAAAGATTCCTCTTATGTCCATATAGTCTTTTATTTAAACTTGTAGATATGTTTGCTATATTTCACCGCCCTCCAAACTATATTTTTCTTCTTTGTTTTTCATAATTTTGAATTATAATTTCAACGTGTGTGTGTGTGTGTGTGTGTGTGTGTGTGTGTGTGTGTGTGTGTGTGTGTGTGTTATTAATAAAACTTATTTCTGTGAAAGCATTCTTTCTTAGAATGAAGTTCATCCTTCTTAAGTTTTCTATGTTCTCCTTTATTTACCTAACTTCTTTCTTTCTTCTTCTATGTACCTTGTCCCTTCAGGACGTAGGCAATCATGGCCTTCCATGTCTCCCTACCTCTGGTGGCTCTTAGCACGTTTTCTCCTGTAACGTCTTTCAGCCCCCGTTCTGTCATCCACCTGCTCAGGCCCTTCAAATATGTTATCCGCTGCTTTCCTCTGTCTCTTTTTCCCTCTATCTGGCCTGTTAGTATCAGTTTCTCCAAGCCCACTTTCCTCATTGCGTGTCCCAGGAACTTTAGCTGTCTCTTCCTGATGCTGAATATTGATTTCCTTTTCGTTTTCATTTTTTCCAACACCTCATCATTGCTCACATGCTCGGTCCACAATATCCACAGCATCCTTCTGTAGAATCACATTTCAGCTCTAACTTACTCTATCAAAAATAGCTTCGAATAAATCTGAATATCGTAGCGATTTGAGTACCCAAGCTTCACTATGTGCTCATGGATGATATATTTTGATAAATTTAGTGTTTCTGCCAATTCATGCGTTGTGTAGAGTGAGTTATTCTCAGTTAATGTTTTGATTTGGTCGTCATCTGCAGTTGGGGGGGGGGTCTCCCTCAGCGTTCTTCATCAATAAGGCTACAATCATAAACTCTAAACTTAGCAAATCACTTCCGTGCAGTTCAGTCAGGTAAAGTGTCTTAACCGTACACAGAACTTCTTTTTGTTGCTTGCGAGGCATTTTTGCTTTTACGGTAATAAAAAACATAAAATGTCTAAAATATATTTTATAATCCTCCATTTTTATAGGGATGCAAAATTGATATGAATTAAGTAATTTTAAACTTTCTTTCTTAAGAGATAATTTGAAGTGCTCTCTAAATCGAAACTGTAAACATTATATCTTACGATAAATGATTAAAAAATTCACATGAACTTTCCGAACAACCCAATAATTTTTTCTTCCGTAACTATGAATTCAATTTGTAGTGTATCAAAAAATATTAACTCCAAGCTATTTACCCCAAGCCAAAAACATAACCGTAATCCCAAACTTTAAGTCTAACCTCTAATCCTAATCTTTTAATGCTTACTGAGAATTCCAACCCTTTATCCCGAGTAATTAACTTGATTAAATAAATATTTCGGTTTAGGTTTCCTTGCACTAAAGACACAAACATATTTGTATGTAGGCTCAAAATCAAGGTCCCCTTTAGCATTGCATTCATTCCAGTTTATAATGTCTGTCGTAAATAACGTTGGGCTTAGTTTTGTACATTTTAATCGAATCCATACTTTAGTGTTACTTCCATTGATTTCACTTTAAAACTTCAATTTTTTTTAAATTAGAAGTTTTCAAAAGACATGAAATTCGTTTTCCTAAAAAACAATAAACCACATTGGAAAAATAAATTTTTATACAAAATTATATACTTTACCTCTTTGATTAATTAATTAAAAAATAAATAAATTCGTTCATGCTAATGATTACATATACAGCGCGTCAGAAATACTCCCCACATAATGGTAAGATATCAGTGGTAATGGTGTCTTTCTCTAGATAATCTCTTATTATCATGTGGGAAGGTATTTCAGTCACACCCTGTATAATGAAGATCTAAATTATGAATGGCGGAAAAAAATGAAATAGTTATGGTCCATATTTTTTCCTTTTTATCCACTGATATTGCCGCTTCGCCATCATTCCTCCAATATCATTCAACCATATTTGGCATTGAGCAACCAAACGTGTCTGACGATAGAAGAAAAACCCTGATGATTAATTAGCGACTTTTGTAATTTGCAGTTTTTTACATAAAGTTTGCTTGTATTGAGTTTCAGCAATTAGTGGTGCTTTGAAAAGGAAAAACAATGGAGAATTTAATATCAAAATTAATATAAGCTTTACTAACAGAACAGTCATTACTTTTATAATATAAATACACTGCTAGTGGATTACTATAGAAATATATTGTAAATACTTTGATCACAGAAATGGATTAGGCTTTTCTATAGGAATGTCTGATGCTTCATAGGCAAAAAAATAATGCAAGCATAAGTCAAAGAATACAGAACACACACACACACATTTATATATTTATATAATTATAATGTTCCCGCCAGTGATCTCTATAGGCTGTTGTCTGAGATGGCAAACCACTACATATTACTCTCGTCAGTATCCTAGTCGACCACAATTGTATCTTAAACAGAGTTTTTTTTCTATTCTTCCTCCGATTTGCATTTGTTCTATCACCATTGTTATTTTCAGACGGAATCGGGTCAAAATCAGGACGATATACAAATTCGTCGAGATTCATTGACAACAGGACCACTTGTAAGTGATATTTACTTTAATTTTGCTTATATATATATATATATATATATATATATATATATATATATATATATATATATATATATATATACAGAGAGATGGATGGGAATAAGGAACAAATAGGAAACGTTTATAAATCTAACATGTTTCACTTTTATTAAAACTCCATCAGAGAACGAAATATGGAAGAGAAAAAGTGTAATTCTGCTATTCGTAATTTATGTGTTTGTTTTTCATTGGTTAAAAAAACCTTAAATGGATCTCTCTTGTCAAGTAAGGGAATCCTGATAAATATTTTACCATCTATAAACATACGTATATCACCAACTTTTATAAAATTCATACTTAAAGAATCTAAAATATGGCTGCCAGCTCCCACCAAAATCCAGTGTAATTTAAATTATTTCACCCACACACAATACTTCCGTAAATCAACATGTGGACAACCAACACATGGATAAAAATGCCTACCAGACACGGTAAGGCAAGATGCACATGAGGTGTGCTTAGTTAATGCAGATCAAACAACGTCAACACAAAAATTAAAAATATCAAAATTTTCTTTTTTTCTCTTCCTTATGTCGTTCTCTGATGAAGTTTTAATAAAAACGAAACATGTTAGATTTATAAACGTTTCCTATTTGTTCCTTATGCTATCATTCTGTCGGATTATAATCCATATTTCATCTATATTTGATTCCCCCCTCTCTCTCTCTCTTATATATATATATATATATATATATATATATATATATATATATATATATATTTAATCATATCACCCTAAGCAAGGCGATAACGCCACTGATGCGCAGGGGGCTACGTAAGGGTAAAAAGAATGGAAAAGAGAAAGCCGGAAACCACATCCTAAACAGGAAACAAGGGATGAGCCTCTTCACCTGTTCAAAAGATGTGGATGGAGTGTGAACCGGGCGATAGTTTAGTCTATCTACTTCAACAGAAATAAAAAAAAATTAAGAAAAGAGTGAAAAGATTGGAAAAGAGAAAACCGGAAACCGCATCCTAAACAGGAACCAAGGGATGAGCCTCTTCACCTGTACAAAAGATGTGGGTGGAGTGTGAACCGGGCGATAGTTTAGTCTATCTACTCCAATTGAAAAAAAAAAAGAAAGAAAGGAAGAAAAGAGTGAAAAGATTGGAAAAGAGAAAACCGGAAACCGCATCCTAAACAGGAACCAAGGGATGAGCCTCTTCACCTGTTCAAAAGATGTGGGTGGAGTGTGAACCGGGCGATTGTTTAGTCTATCTACTCCAATTAAACATATATATATATATATATATATATATATATATATATATATATATATACCTAGAGAAACAGAGACAGAGGCAGGGGGAAAATGTATAACAAAGTGGAAAAAGTTTCCGTGTGACGTGATTCGTCCTTCATCATTTGTCATGTTGGTGCACACGAACGAGTAGGTCCTCCAATAACAAAAGTGATAGAAACAGAAGGAAAAATTAAAAGAATTTAAATGAAATCAGATAGATAATATAATATGTTTTTAATTTAAAATTTCCAGCATACCTCGTGCGTGCACATGTACAGTTCCACCAACTTAATAAATCTAGTCCGATGAAGACCTAAAGAACGAAACGCCTCACACGAAAATATTGTCATACATTTTTTCCCAATGTTGTTCTTGATATATAAAAGTTTACATATCGTTATCCTATATATATTTTCATATTATTTTTTATAGTCGTTTTATCAAGCAAAGCAATATTGCCATTTTGTTTTTAAAACCATCATCTGCCATCCTGATCTTTATTTGAACTCAAAGACTCACCACTGGCGCCAGATTTAAATGAGCGCATCTTTCAGTTACCAAATACAAACAGAATAAGATAGTTGATTTTCTAAGCGCTGCTTAGATGTGGCACAAAGCACCCAGTGAGGATTGAACTCACTACTCAGTTACGGGAGGTTCTAGCGAGACAAGCTTGCTGACAATTACACCACGTCGAGGTACCCAACCAGAATAAGATAAATCGATTAATAGATTTGTATTTAGTTTCATTCGAGTGTGTCAAAGGACAGTAGCGGTTTCTATAAAAGATGTTGTTGCTTTATTTTTCTCTCTATGTTAATATTGTTTCATTTAAATTTAAATTTGTTTCTTAGATGTTTAAGTTTTTCTTTTTTTCCAGTCGAAGTTGGGATATGGAGCAAGTGCAAATACGAAGGACGAAGAATTTCTTCAGACATCAAAAAATGTAAGTATTTCTTCCTGTAACTGTCATGTTTACATACGCCTTGTTAGAAGATTAAAGTGCTCAAAAGACGTATTGATTGTAGTCACAAGATAGATCGAAATGGGGTTTGCGCCTATTACATTTCTCCAAAGCGTTATAAAAACACTCTATTTGTGTTTACAAAGGTCAATCTAGTGGAAATAAACCTTACAGCAAACCTAATAATTGTATGGAAAATTCATTCGTTTTCATACATTCTTGAGAGATACTAGATTAGCAACTATATCCCACCCTTTTACAGTGAAACCGATAAAATGCAACCACAACTTCTACTCCAATAGTTTCTTCTCTCGCACTTCCCGACTGTGGAATTCCCTTCCACATGATTGCTTCCCAGATGGATACAATCTCCAGAAGTTTAAATGTAAGGTCAATAGACACCTCCTAACACACTAATTGCTCTCATTCTCTCAAACACTTTTCCCATCTGCCCATTCCTCATCCTCGGTATCCTTACCCATCTATCACCTTCCTTCTGACATTTCCTATATCTAACCACTCCTTCTCTTTACCTTCCCCTATGTAGCCCCATGCACAATAGTGGCAATGGAATGCCTTGCTTGGGGTGAAATGATTAAAAAAATAGTTCGTAGCAGACCTCTGTGTGTGTGTGTGTGTGTGTGTGTGTGTGTGTGTGTGTGTGTGTGTGTGTGTGTGTGTGTGTGTGTAAGGTTATGTAAATCTGTACGTTCGGTATCTTTGAATTATCTAAACTTTTCTTGTTTGTTGATACTGTTGGCAGATGGAATCTTCTCTATCTTGCATTTTAATGCATTGTAATCGATGTGTCATGTCTATCTATTTTCAAGGAATGTCATCAGCCTTAAAATGCTTGAACCAGTTTGAGTTGATGCTGGCAGATCTTTCATTTCCTTTCACTTTTTGAATTCTGCTACTTTGAAGCTCAGCCAGCTTAAAATAATACTTCAACGTTGTCAGAATCTCAATAATTGTATCAATCCTTATAACAACTGAACGCAGCTGGGTAGCATTGATAATGATATATAATAATAGCAATATTATCATTGATAATGATATATAATAATAGCAATATTATAGTAGATTCACAGACTTTAGATGTGCATTTGAAATAAGTTTTGGAATAAATTTCGGTAAAAAATTACTTTTTATACACAATAATAAGACAGTTTATTTCATTACCCTTATTCTGTGTTTGTTATTCGTAAAAGATCTCTTTTTATTTGAATTTATTTTCTATTCTTATTCTTAGACGATATTCTATTCTTATTTTGAGATGATAATCTGTTATTATTAGGTGGTATTATTCTTAGTTGTTCTACTCTTATTCTTATTTTCATTATTTCTATTTCTTGGTTGCTGCTCTCCGTTTCTCTTGAAGTTTTATTTTGATAGTTCCTAGCGTTGAACTTATACAAACACCAAGAACATCGAGATTAATAAACCAACCGTTAAGGTACTTGTGGATATAAGACATGTGATCTTAGATTCTATTCTGAGATCGGGTAGTTAACAGAAAACCAGCGTTTTAAAAACATCTATTTCGTCGAATCTTATTTTATTTGTTAGATGTATGCAAAAGTTCACAGTAACCTTTTTGTAGGTGAAATCTGCTGAGAGAATATGCAGTAAAAAAACTGTCTTCTTCTTAATAGTAATAATAATAATAATTAAAACTGGTAACTTTTGTACAAAACTAATACTAAGTTCGATTTCCATTAGGAATTGTTTTTTTTTTGTTGTTTTTTTGTTTTTTTTGCTAGGTTTGTTTTCTTATTAAGACTTAACAAGTTTATTTTAGTACGGAAGATAGCTAGATTACGGAAAATGAACGTTTAAAGATTGTGCCGCGCCAGATCTTTAAACAAAAATGTTCATTCACTTTAAAGATCAATACTTAAAACTTTGGCTTTTATCTTGGCTCAAAGACAGATCACAGGCGCAAAACCAGTCTTAGCTTAGTCTGGTACAAGGCCACAATAAGGACACTTACGACAAACTTGTTAAGCACTACGCTACAGCAAGCTACACATGTTTATCAAAGCATTCATGATGAAATTTAGATTGTATAACTTAAGGATTTCATATCAACTACATCATCAGTACCATCACCGAAACTGATTACCTGACCAGTTCAATTCACAAGTTCCAATTATAGGTCAATATCTAAACCTCTCTGGATGATCTTCCAATCCACTCAGTGTATAGAGAGGGATGGGCTCGGTCAGATCTACTTTGCTCAAGATATAAATGAATACCTTTCTTGCCAAGTCGCTTGTAAACAAATAATCGTTGTACGTAAATCATCCTCACCGTGTGCTCCAGAATGGCGTAGTGGTCAGCAAAATTGTCTTTTAAACATTAACTGCTACAACTGATTCAGTCCTCAGTGGTTCACCCAATACTTGTGCTTAGTCGAAGCTGAACAAATGACGATAGGGATGCTGTGTTGTCGAAAAGGAGTTGGTGCATCTCACACACCGTAACAGGTACAATCCTTACTGGGTGTTCCACATTTGTGACCGCACACCAGATTAATTTATGATTAGTAAACATCAATTAGAACATATTACCGTAAAGTAGAAGTTGATATTCTACTCTTGCAAACCTTTACTGCTGTAAGGAGTTCGATCTCCACTGAGTGCCCTATATTTGTGTAATTTTGTCAAAATTAGCTTATTTTCCATAAATATCAATATACCATTCCTGCTTTCATAGCAGGAGTTGAAGAAATTGTGTGTGTGTGTGTGTGTGTGTGTGTGTGTGTGTGTTATGGTAAGGTTCACCCTTTACAATGCCAGGAACCACTCGATATAAAGGGTTACGTTAGGGTGCAATTTGAGCAGATAGGAGGGGAAAGCGGTTAACCCTAACCTTTGAACAGGTTAAGATTGTAGTCAGCGGGAAAACATCCTCTTAGGAGTCGGTTCCACAGAGCAGTAGTTCGTGGGAAGAAGCTGGAACTTACTTCTCACCGATGGAATACGCAAGAAATATGGGTGATTTGCTACTATGTAAGTAGAATGGTGTGTCCTTGCCGTGAAAGTTTGAACTGACGTGACTACGGAATGTAGTTCGCCCAAGCACTTTCTGTGGAAGTAGCAATAAAGCAACGAGAGGCTTACCACATCCCACCTGTGAGAGAGAGAGAGAGAGAGAGAGAGAGAGAGAGAGAGAGAGAGAGAGTTGAATGAGAAAATAAGATCAATTAAAAGAATAAGAGAACCTTAAATTTCCAGGATGACTGGAAGTTAAAACGTAACAGGAATTAATGTGGATGAGACTTTTTTTTAATCATATCACCCCGAGCAAGGCGGTAACGCCACTGATGTGCAGGGGGCTACGTAAGAGTGAAAATATTAGAAAAGAGAAAGCCGGAAACCACATCCTAAACAGGGAACAAGGGATGAGCCTTTTCACCTGTTCAATAGACGTGGGTGGAGTGTGAACCGGGCGATAGTTTAGTCTATCTACTCCAATTGAAAAAAAAAGAAAGAAAAAGGAGTGAAAAGATTGGAAAAGAGAAAGCCGGGAACCACATCCTAAACAGGGAATAAGGGATGAGCCTCTTCACCTGTTCAATAGACGTGAGTGGAGTGTAAACCGGGCGATACCTGATTGTAAAACTTATGGACAAGAAACAAATAACAATGATTTTCTCGTTACTGGTATGCCATGATTGTTGACGGGAAAACGAGCGTACGAATGGTCATTTCGCAAACTACTCTTTCAAACTTTACCACCCGGACAGTTTTATTTATTCCGTTGAGCTGTCTTGGACATATACGCCAACCAACACAGTCGTATATCAGTCGTAAGATGATCAGGGTAGCATTTTGTGGTCATAACATAGCCAGTCAGTCTAGGTGATTATTGAGTGACCTGTTCGTCTTGCGCCATAGCTAGGTGTCCAGAGCAGTAGATCACTTTTTTGTGGGGAGGGGCATCATTTGGTCAGATTTTTGGAAATAGGTTGGGCCGAGTTTTCCGCAGGCAGGACAAAAGTTACATTTGCATCTAGCCTGTTCATACCACGATAAAGCAAAAGTGATATTGTGAGTTAGTACTGTGGTAATGATATTTCTATCCCGGAACCATACTTGACCCTAGAGTCATCATCTGACAAAGGCTTCATTGCATGAAAATCTACGAGCAACATTAACAGAATTTACAAAATGGACAAGTCCGGCAGGAAAATTCGGTTATATTTTCTAAGTCTTTTTGCCTCATTATGAGTTCTCAAATTCCAGTTGTCTCTGATTATTATCGACAATCTTTTGTTCTTTCTATTCTCCTTAAAACTTTTCTTATTTTGCACATGCTCTGTCCATGACATTCTTAGAATTACTTGGTAGAATTATGTCTTTGTCTTGTCACGTCTTTCTTTAATCTGTGAGGAAATTTTCCAACATTCAATGCCATATTTAGAGATTAGACTTTCCGTTGTTTTCTATTATCTCGCATGGTTTTATTTGCTCGGATGTTAACTCGCACCTTAGATTGTCTCTTTAGATGACAACTACGCTCTCTGTCTTTTCGCATTTAATGGTTAGTCCTTTCATGCCTTTTTTTCACTAACTTGTCAAAAAGTTATTTCACTTTTCTTTCTAAATTTGCCACCAGCACATAATCCTCTGCATAGTATATACTGTTACGATTACGTAAGTCTTCTAGTCCTCTTAGAATAATCTCACTATACCAGGCTATATAAATCCAGTGATAAAATGTATCCTTGCCGATATCCTCTTTTCAATTTGTCATGTCTGAACAATATCAATGTTATTTGTTAGGGACATGAATATAGCACATTTAATATCCTAAGTTTGTCTTCGTATCTACACAACTGAAAATATGTTATCGATTTTGCAATGTGAGTCGACCAGAGAAATATTTAGCTCCTCTGAATATATGTTTGTACGTATGTGTGTATATCGACATACGCGGATTGTAAAGAAAAAATATATATGTATAAATAGATAGGAATGAAGAGCCTTAGATAGATAGAGCAGACATAGGAATCAACACTGCCATAGGTCTGAAGTGTGAAACTGACATGCATGAAACACCATGCAGGATTGATCTATATGCTCACACTGTCTACTGTCTTTAAATATAAACGCTCTACCTCCCATATTGAGCACTGTTCTTCTATAAATATAATCAGTTTTAAAACACCTACTAGCATTATATATATATATATATATATATATATATAGAGAGAGAGAGAGAGAGAGAGAGAGAATGTGATATACCCTTTGTACGTGCGCATGCACACTATTTTTAAAATGCAATACTGTTCAAGTATGAGATCGCATGTTCCTAAGTGATTCAGCATGCAACATCGTGTGTGTGTGTGTGTGTGTGTGTGTGTGTGTGTGTGTGTGTGTGTGTGTGTGTGTACCCACGCACATACATGCTTATACAAAGTGAGATACGAGGCTTCCTTTTCTTAAATGGTCTATCCTTATACTTGTGGGAGTAGTATCGATTTTCTTCTTCTTCTTCTTCTTCTCAAAGGAAGGGAGCAGAACATAAAGTAAAAGCAAACCAATACTCCAAACTCCGACATCATCCCCACGCATTCTCATTAGCCAGCTTCGGGTAGAGTTACACTGCACCACTGCGTCAAGGCCTTCTCGTCTCAACTTCCTCTTCCCGGGGATCCCTTGATATTTACAGAGCTGCAAAAGCAACTAATCCACCCCAAACCTGTCAGATCGACAACAACATTGCCTTAAGAGGCGCTCCCTTCAAAATTAGGCTCACCACTTAAGCCTACCTGCAGCTGGGCTGATCTTACTATTTACTAAGTTACCTTGATCTTACTATTTACTAAGTTACCAGACGGCACAAAACTAAATTACAGAGAATGAAGATTGTGTTACGCAAATCTTCCCAAAGGAAGAGCATGCCGAGAAAATCAGCATTCGAGATTCGATTATTTTACCTGAGCTCGAATACTGACCGTCTGTCTCGGTGGGAAATACGTAATTTTTTCAGATATAAGACAAGTTATTTTAGTCTGGCACAAAGCCAATTCAGGAAGTAAAAATCCTGTTACGATAATCTTCTTAGTAGGGAAAACCAGTCTGTCTAAAAAAGCAACATTTAAAATCCTGGGTTTGATCTCATCGTGAAAATCCATTTCTGGCTACGGTGATAAACGTGCAACTATCTCAGCCACAGGGAATGCCAAGTATAGACATTTACCTAACTGGCTCGATATTGTTTATTTGGAGATGAAAGTGTGTTTCGCTTCTGATTGAAGGAAAAGAATTCTTGACATTGTACCTACCTAAGAAACAGGAACTTTTCAATGCACCAGGGAGGAAGAAGATGGTTGCCATGTTTAACGACTCGGTCTCGTTTTCAGGCAGTTGCAAAAGAATTTTTTGTTATCGGGGTCTGCATAACAGATACGCTGAGAAAATGGGAAGCAGACTGACAGACAGGAGATACATATGAACAAACTGGGCGAGACAGAGAAATAAGAATTAAGAATGTCTCGTGGGTATTGCAGATTTTGCAATTGTAGTGACTCTCAGGTAAAAATATTGGAAGATATCGTATTATCAATTTCAAAGTGAAAATAATCTGGCAATCATGACGAAATAATCTGACCTTTAATTGGACTCGAACAACTTTTGCTAACACTTGTGGTGAAATCACAAGTCTCAGTGAATAAAATCCAAAGATAAATAAAGAATTATACCCACTATTTATTGTATATTTTACTAGTATTCAAACTGCTAATAAGAAAGTGTGTTACATTAGAGAGCTAGACTGCTTTGAAAATCAGCATTCAAAACCCTGACTGACACCTGGAATTTAACATCGAATATGCTGTTGTCTCAACTACCAAGTAGGTCCATTGATTGAGAGATAAAGGGATATATATTCATATGAAAAATTCGACTGATAGATATAAACAAGGAAATAATGATAGAGAGATCCCCCACCCCAAGTTTACCTTATGCTGACACAAGATGTCAGAAGATAAGCACCAAGTTGTTATCGAACTTATCAGTGGCATATTAGGTTGACTCTTTGACTGCTACACTACACCGGTGGTGTAAGACGATAAGATGAATGATTCTTAAATCTCAACGTTTTATAAAATCGTGAATAATCATTTAGCTGCGATTTTCTGAACTTTAGCTAATGTACTTGTAAAATATTTGGTCATCCATATTCCTATTGCACTTTTGTGTAGCTTCACGCCATCTCGCAGTACCTTGACAAATATATTAGAAATTGGTGGAGCCAAACGAATTATGAAGGTTTAAATTCTCTAACTGATGCTTTTTAAAACTAAATAAATGGTTTTAGGATTGAAAACAGAATTCATTTGCCTGAGGTTTTAGTGTTTATTCGCTGAAAACTGGAGTGTTTGTATTCCTTAAGAAGTAACAGTGCAACATGATAATTTTTTTGTCAAAATAAGATGTCTGATGAACATACACCTGATGAAGGCCAGTGGGTACAAAAACCGAAACAGTATGATAACAAGACTATGATGAGGACAGTAGTCCTTAATATAAATAGTGTAAATAATGATAACTCACCCCAGAAATTCAAACAGAAATAAGGCGTTAGTTCAAGATTATAGAAAATTAGTGAATTTAAGTTCGTTTTTATGAGGCAGAATAACTTTCTAAGCACCAAAAGCCTTAATTTACTGTAAAAATGTGAGAAGTTTTAAAGACTCAAACTCGTGCTTTAGTACGAAATCACGAGGCGAAGTAAAGTTTCTAAAACTTAGAAAGTTTTTAATTAAACGTATTTTTATATTTAGTGAGACAGCGAAGAGTAAGGCCGAAAGTGTGGATAGTCATTAACTCGTATTCAAATTACGACTTTATGAACTCTTATTAGTCTACTTGTAAAATATGTAGTAATACAGACGATTAAATATTTGCTCGGGAGTGACATTGAGAATGAAGTAAAAATAAAACTATAAATTGCTGAACCAAATTATGTAGTTCGAAGCAAATTATGCAGTTCAGAGTTTATGAGCAGAACTGTTACAACCAGAGTTATTTGACTTTTCTGTGTGAAAACAAGTTATTTCAGCTACATTCATTTTTGTTCCTTTTCCATTTTTTTTTTCGTTTTTTATCAGCATTCAAAAGAGCAGTTAATTTTATACAGACTATAAATACAAAACAATGTCTGGGAAATAGCTTTGAAAATCTTATTAGTGACAAGGGTGAGTGTTCGAGCACGAGTAAATGCCAAAATTTCATATGATTTTAAAAAACAGGTCTTTCCCACTTAAAAGATTGATGCTACACAATCTTTCTATATTTCTTCTATAAGTATATCAAAAAACACTTTATTATGTACATTAATAAATGCTGAAATATTTATGAATCTCATTTTCACTTCGCAAAAGACCACAAATAGAGTAACACTCAGTGAAAAGCGAATTAATAACTGTAACTATGATCTAGGAACATTAGCTTACTATGAGTCTACAGTAGATGCTCTCTCTCTCTCTATATATATATATATATATACACACACACACATATATATATATATATGTGAATGAGAACCTATCATGGCATAGCCAAACGTCTTTCCATCTCAACGTTTGAAAATCATAAAAATGTGAAACCGGTAAAGTTACTCTAAATAAATATTCCTAAAAACTGTAATTGTATTTTAAACTTCTTTTTCATTTTGATTATATATATATAAGCATGATAAAAACCTCGTCTGATCAAGAGGCTATCCATGGCCGAGTGGTCAAGACGGTACCAAATCAAATGGTATGCTTCCCCTATATAATAGGGGTCGCAGGTTCGAATCCTGCTGGATAGCACACATTTTCGTAATAAAAATTTATCGTAAATAATCTGGCCGGTAGATATAAATATAAAAATACTGTTTAATTAAAAACAGAATATCTACTTAAATACGAGTATCGGTAAAAATAATGTTCAAAATAATTCATTACAAATTGTCGGTTGCTTATAACCAAGTTTCGTTAAAATTCGTTAATTTCCGTAACATGTTTTTATATATATATATGCACGTTATATTTAAAAGTTTCTACGCGTACTTGGGTAGACACTTCTATCTCTAGGTTTGTTTTTTTTAACATTGAAAGTTATGTCTACAGGCTTACCGACTTGTTTTTTAAAAAATGACTCTACTCAAACACATGTTTTTCCCAAATGTAACGTTTATAGCAATAAGAAAAATTACCGGCCTAAAAAACTCTAAGTGAGACAGAATTTTTCTTTCTAAATATCTCATTCTTTGATGAAGATTTAATAAAAGTTAACATTAGATAAATTTTACCAATTTGTTCTTATCATTCTGTCGGATTCCGACCCATATTTGATCCAAATACACAAAATATACTGTAAACCCCTTCCTTTCTTTTAAACGCTGGAAACTTTTAACACTACACAACTGATTTGTTTGTGTGCGTATGCTTACAGTCATACCAAGTGTCGTGCCACCCACTGTTGCAAGTTGTCAATGTTCAAGACAATGTAAATAACAATGTTTCCAATATTTTTAACGTCATCAGGCCACTACCACTGGAAAGATCCCTGCGTTAAAATCTTCCTGTCCTGTGTTAAACTAAGCTAATCTTAATAAATATCTACCTTACCTTTGTTTTAATGAGAAGAGGCAGTCATGCCATTCTCATTAAGATATTCATAACTTAGTCTTTTTAGGCAAAGATGAGGAAAAGACAACAAAAAGAGCTCTCGAAATGTAAAAGGCTGTGAGACCCGATCGTGAGAAAACCTAAAAAAACGCTACCGTAATCGGGCAATTTGCAGCGTATGATGAGCGTTTCTAACGATAAAGAAAAGGAAAGGAAGAAATGCATCTGCTGGGGTGCTGAGATCTCGGCAGTCCCTGATAAAATTGACACACCTACCTGGTGGAATGTGCACCCCTTTTAAGCATCAGTCGTGAGGACAAAGAAAATGGGTAGGTACTTCAAGGAATGCACGAGAAACGATTACGCAGAAGTATTAAATAAAAGGTGTCAAATTTGGTGCATGCGCAGAAAGCAAGCAAGAAAATGCGGACACAACCTTTTACTTATAAATTGGACAAAAAAAAAAAATTAGATCGAATGACACAATGAAACTAATCCGAAGAAAATAAAGCAAGGGAACATATAAAAAGACTGAGTAGGATAGAAACAAATATGAATGCATATATAATACATGTATTAGCCAGTCAAACTATTACTATTAGATAGACATTAATCTATAGATATGAAAATAGATAGGTAGATATGAATCTGGATGAATACGAATATAGATTTATATAGTTTAAATAGATGAATATAAATAGATATGAACGAACATAGATACATAGAGAAAAATAAAAATAAATAGAAATTAACATTGATAGCCATATATATATATATATATATATGATGAAATGAGCTAATTAAGCTCAGAGAAATTAATTATAATTTATAACCAATTGAAAATGACGTGTTGAGTTTTCCTTTATATATATATATATATATATATATATATATATATATATATAAAACAAAACTCAACACGTCGTTTTCAATTGGTTATAAATTATAATTCATTTCTATGAGCTTCATATATATATATATATATATATATATATAGGAACATAGATCGATACAAATGATTATCTATAGATAAAAGAAAAGAAACAGAAAGCAGTGGGAATAAGGTAACGTATACACAGAAATAAATAAAAACTTGCTGGATATGTGCAGACTTGGATAGAAATATTGCTTGATAAAAGTTAAGAACAGACGAAATGAACCTATTACATATGTAAATGCAATTCACAGCCCTTTCTTCGTCTTTATTAATCTCCCTGGCTTTTTATTTATTTATTTATTTTGTTATTGTTCTTCATGTGGCAGCAATAAAAAATATCATCAGTTGCCAGTAAACGCTTTTACAATCTCATTTGGCTTTTACTTAATGCTCTGCGGAGGCCGCACTCATTATCAATTGTAAAACATCCCGCGTCAGGCGATCAACGGCCAGTAATAATTTATGTTCAACATAGAATATCTTTTCTCTTCGACACCCGCCTCACTTTTTTTTTCGGTTTGCAACTCAAAGAATAAACATGAAAATGGATACCAAAAAGCAAACCAAAAATAACGCTTACTGAAATGGTTATGAAATGGTATCAGATGAAGTGATGTTGGTTTGAGTTGCGGCTCTCTGACGTACTCTTATCGCATTGATCTTCGAAAAATCTAACGGCCTTCTCGGTGTTGAGATGAAGTTCTGAAATAAGGCATTGTATTTACGGGAACTGTTCGGGCGAATACCTTCATCTCTCTGATAACATTCATATTTGGACATTGTTCTAGTCTAGTAGATTACCACTTCTAAAAAATATAACATAAACTCAAAAGAGCACCATAAACGCTATCGAACAAAATTCTATATTTAAAAAATGAAAGCGGAAGTAACAATGGTATAAGTTCTTATATATATATATATTAAATAGATAAATAAAAAATTCAAAAGTTCAGTAGAAACACGTCTCCGTTGATCTATGTCAACGAAACTTCACAGACTCAGGTCATGTGTCTGCGAAATTTTGAGTCGGAAAATAAGTCACTGAAATTTTAATCTATCTATTTATTATTAATGCTCAAGAAGTAGATAGAAATAAAAGGATTTGAAATTAGTAATTTTTTCCATTTCATTGAAGCAGCCGTCAATCTTTCCTTCTTTGTTTCTTTCTTTTATTTTCTCACTGAAACCAAGTAATGCCTTCCCTCCCTTACTGCGCGATCAAAACGGAATAGATCATTATTATAAGATATTGGCAGGGCGTAATGGTTGTGCGAAATAACGAAGAGAGAGAAATTCACAATTGTAATAGGATGATTTGTTCGTTCTAAATACTTTCGTCTCATCTATTAACTATTTTCAGTGATTTTAATTGTGCTATTGCAAATATTGCGTAAATGATACTGTAAACGGTGTATAAGTTGTTAAAATGTAGATATTTTTAACTCCTTTACTTAACAAAAGAATCTTGTCAGTTATTTATAATAAAACATGTATGAGAGATGGATTGTTGTCCAAATAATCAACACACACACACACACACACACACACATATATATATATATATATATATATATATATATATATATATATATATATGTGTGTGTGTGTGTGTGTGTGTGTGTAGTCTATTGTATTTAGTTGGCGGTAACGGTTATGCATCGTATTATTCTAGGGGCTCTTGAATGGGAATTATTGTGGGCCAGATGTAGTTTTTTATATATATTTTTTATATAGTGTTGCTTAACCATACCCGGAAACAACAACTATTTTGGCTAAATAGCCCCTAGAATAATTTTAAACATAACCGTTACTACCCACCAAACATATATAAATACACACACACACACACACACACACACACACACACACACACACATATATATATATACATACACACACACCTCCTTCGACCGAGCGCCCATAGCTCAGAGGGAGAATCGCCGACTGACGCCAATTCAGTTAGGTTTCAATCCTGGGTTAAAAGCAATCGGATATCTAACCGTACTGATGAGCTGTGATACAGCGAAACAGATCTGTCTGCGGATGACTATATATATATATATATATATATATATATATATATATATATATACTGTGATATTATTTTCAGTATTCCATGTGGTATTAGTACAATTGGCTTTAAGAAAAATAAAAACATACCTTCCAATAACAGAGTCAACAGATGTTTCTATAAGGATTATTTATGATAATACTTTCGTGCTGAATAATTAAAAAAATTAGTCTCTTTTTAATTTCTAGGTCATGATCTGAATCGACTAAACCAAACCAAGACAAGGGTAGTTAGTAAATGATTAGATTGAATTAAATTTCCTGCAAAAAATAAAAACTGGTATTTTTCAACTTCACTTTTGAACTTTCAACCAGAAAGTAAATAAAATCCTCAAAAATTTTCAAAAATTAAAGTAATCCTTTAAATCAGATTTTAATTTAATCAACAATTAGCAAACATATATAATCATTTTATTCAATATTTCAATGTCTATTTACATCATTCTCAGAACAGGACTCAAAAGATAGCTACATCAGGTTCATTACTATATAAATTTCACTGTGCTACCTTGAACAGGCGTTAGCAAACTAATAATGCAGGCCATTAAAACTGTACTGAATAACTCGAGTGACTTAGATTCTTACTGGATGCCTTACACCCAATGAGAATCGACTACCATCCACAGAGATAATAGCTTACTGACTATTTCTTTAAGCAGGTGTCTGCCATTGAATCAAATCGGTTTGCTTTCAGATGTAAAGAGATTACCAGCATTTATAATTTTGGCTTTTACTCCGTCTCAAACACTGCTAGTTATCTTTCAAGTGTCTGGCACAAGGCTAACATAGACTCGAAATCATTATCCTAACAACTGATTTGTTAGAGTAGATGCTAACCATTACTCGATAGTAGTAGTAGTAGTAGTAGTAGTAGTAGTAGTAGTAGTGTTTATTAATGATCGTAGTAGTAGTTGTGTTAATCGTTGTTGTTTTTCATGAGCTTCGGGATGAAGACTAGAGAATCTTTAAAATTTTCTTCTTCTACAAATGTGCGTTGTGGTACAGTGGAACGAGAAGCCGGGGAGCCGAGTTCGAATTCCAGTTGAATCCATTGTATTCACTTCCGCGCAAAGGTATTAATCCGACTCTTCCTTCCAGTTATGGGTTAAATAGCAGGACAGATTGGATTCTATAGCCTTGGTCGGCAACCAGTCTACCGGCAGAAAGCAACGGCAACCTACTGCGGGATAATCTTCTGCCCAGTCAGTCATGTCTCTTTCGAGACATGATCGCCCAAGCGTGTATCACGTATGGCACTTAACTGACTGACACAATTGACTATATAACAGCATGGATAAAATTTGAACAATGTTACGTTACTTTGACAGGTTGTGCATGCTATACTTTCTCATTTTCGTCCATAGAAAACAATGTTTAATTTATGTTTATTACCACTTCAAAAAGATATTTTTTACAACAAAATTGTGATGAAAAAAAAGGGGTGTTAAAACGAATATTTGTATTTAAATGCTTATATACTGTAATACGTACGATCGTGGTAAGTATATTTTATGACATAATTAGAAATTATTTTTATTGAGGGCGAGTGTCTATTAATAATTTTTTATCGATTGCTTATATTTAGCATAGTCTGACACAAGACCACGAAGCTGAGACACAAAGTAAATAGCGAACTCACTGCAGAATTAATTACATTCAAATCTTGCTAACTAATTACTCTAAACGCTACCTAGATATTTTCTAAGTTAAGCATAGTCTGACTGAAGACTAAAAGTTTAAGATCCTCATTGAGGATTGAATTCATTACAGAAAGAATTTATGACCAGATAACTAGTTTTCTGCCTCTTGCTCCACTGCGGGGTTCCTAAATGCTTACTAAGCTTCACATAGATTAGTATAAACCTACAACTGTAGAGCACTTAGAATCAAGTTTCTTTCAGTAGTCACTAGCAGTATAGCCCGGCGTTGCTCGGGTGTAATGAAAGCTTTAAAACTAATCCATGGTCCTGGATGTAAGTCAGACTCAGCGTAAAGAATATTTGTGTGAAGTTTGGTGAGAATCGGATAAAAATTGTGGATTTGTGTAAAGGACATACAGACAGATAAACAGACACACACATAAACATCTTGCCTTATATATATATATATATATATATATATATATATATATATATATATATTATGGATTTTCTGCACTATTGTAAGAACTGCAACCTTAAAACTTCTGAATATCGTTTCTTATGTCTTTGTCTTTGAGTGTATCAAATTTGATTAAAATCGGATCACTCCTTCTATAACCCGATTTATTCGATCATCGATTTTCGATATTTATCGGGGATACCTCGACACAAAACCCAGCTAAGAACACTCGCAGACGCTTATAGTACAACTGTGTAAATTTTCAAGAAAATCGGTACTGCTGTTTCGGAGTCTATAGGTAACGGATACACACACACACACACACACACACACAGACAAAGTTCCATTTATAAATAAGTTTAGATAGATTATCTTCCAGATTAATTTGTTGATTACAGCGAGGCACTTGATATTTATTAAGATTAATCTAATCTGGCACAAAGCCAAAATTTATGGGGAAACTATGAGAATTGAACTCACTTCAATAGTAATGAACGATCTGCGAGAATAATTTGTTGACGACAATCTAAGGTTAGTTTTTTCTGGCGCTGTATGTGAATCGATTTCAGTCCAACATTAATGGTGTGCGAGTCGAGTTTTTCTAAGTTTGCTGGTTCTTTCTAATTATTCATGTCGATGATTTTGGTATTATTTTCTTTCAATGTATTTTCATTGCATTGTTTAATTATTACTTAAAACAAACTCTTTCTATCGTTTGGTTGCTGGTGCTTCTGTCTACTCATTGATTTATCATAATTCAGTTAATTTTTTGCATCCTTGTATACTCCAAACTGTTTTGTTATTTTAGTTGTGACTCCATTGCTGAGCATTGGTCCTTCTCAAGTACATTCTTGAATGACTGCAAATGTACTAATCTCCGCCACGTCTTACCAGCAAACCTCTTTATCTCTCCATCTTATATTTAGTCTTCTACTGTGTCTCTTATCTATTGGGAACTATTCTAGCATCCTTCTGCTTCATCTGTTATCCTTTCTTGATAAGTGTCCTGGTCGCAATCATATGTTTAACTTAAGAGGCTCATCCCTTGTTTCCTGTTTAGGATGTGGTTTCCGGTTTTTCTCTTTTCCAATCTTTTCACTCTTACGTAGCCCCCTGCGCATCAGTGGCGTTTTCGCCTTGCTTGTGGTGATATGATTAAAAAAAAAATACATTTATATCTCTTTCCCTAATCTGTTTTAAGATTCATATTAAAACATTTTTCTTTACTTTGATTAAAATAATTTTGTTAATTTCCATGTTTAACATCCGTACATCATAGCTAACATATATATGAGCAGGTTGTTAATAATTTCACTGTTCAACAAAAAATTTTTTTGTCAAAAGACAATCAGATATTTGAGTACTAGCAGTATAGCCCGGCATTGCTCGGGTGTAATGAAAGCTTTAAATCTAATCCATGGTCCTGGAGTTCAGATTCTTTGGATGTTGGCACGAAAGACTAAAAAGCAATACTTGTTTCCAGTTAAAGCGAAACCGTAGACTGAAAGTAAAATGAATGGATGTAAGTCAAATTTTGATTTCCTGGTATCGATATAAAATTTTCTGCACTATTATAAGAACTGCAACCTTGAAACTTCTGAATATCGTTTCTTATGTTTTTGTCTATGAGCGTATCAAATTTGATTAAAATCGGACCACTCCTATAATCCGATCTTTTTCGATTATCGATATTTATCGGGGGTACCTCGACACAAAACCTAGCTAAGAACACTCGCAGACTTTTATATATACAATTGTGTAAATTTTCAAGAATATCAGTTCAGCCGTTTCGGAGTCTATAGGTAACGGATACACACACACACACACACACACAGACAAAGATTCATTTATAAATAAGTTTAGATTTAGATTAGATTTTTCAGCACTCTTCACATGGCGATTGGTTGGAAAACATTTAATAAAAATATAGATGCAATGAAAAACTTCCTGTAACGCGTAAAATAGGAAATAAAACCGAGGCAACTTAAGTTTACGGCTTCATTTTTGAGGATGAAACTTCAGTTGCATCTCTTTTATATTTTATTCTTGTTTTATCTTACGCTTTATAGACTCTGTGTTGTATTGAGCACTTTTAATTGCAAGCTTTATGATAGTTGAAGCTTACCAACTATGACTGTTTTCGTTATATATATATATATATATATATATATATATATATATATATATATATATATATATATATATATTGCGATGGATAAATTGTACTAAAATTACGAAAAAATGAAAAAAATAAAAATACTGACATCTTATTTTAGCATATAGATATTTACCGGAATTGCACAAGAATATCCTTAAATACGAAAGAGTATGTTTATTTAATAAAATCACCATTGGCTTAAACCATGGCCTCCAGGTGACTTCAGAATCTTCTGCAATTCTTCTGGGTGGTCTCCTTGTTTAACTTAGTGAATACTGCCATAATATTTATCTTTAGTTCATCTTTGGTGTTACAAAGAGTTTTGTTGGTCTCTAGCTCAACTGCCCCCACCAAACACATAGAAATTAAGTGGGGTCAGTCTTGAAAGTTAGGTGGCCACATGTAAAGAGCGATGTGGTCGTAGAAATTGTCTGACTGCCATAACTGTGTTCTCTTGCTTGTGGGTCAAATCCTGTTGCAGACATAGGATTTTTCAGCAGCCACTCCTTTGACCCAGAGCAGCACCACCTCTCCTTAAGGTAACTGATGTAGGTCTCCGTGATGTGTCTGAGACTCTCTATCAACAAATTCAGGGGTTCTTTTCTCATTAAAACGACCAGGGTGATTTTTCCGAGCTGCCGTACCTTAGTAATCACCATTATACTCATCCAATTTTTCTCGAATCCACTTCACTATCCTCAAATTGACACCTAAACACTTTAAAATATTTGTATTGGAGCTTACGGTGCGAATGTCAATCAGTACCAGATGCCGTTTCCAAATTTCTGTCGGAATGAATAGCTCCATGCTCCTATTTTACTCACAGACAGTGCCAAACTGACCCTTCTATATTGTATAGACGACAAAATTAAAAACAAACTGCGCGCATGCGCGAAATTAAAAATATAAAATGGCGAAAATTTACCCACCTTTCTGTATATATATATATTGTGTATTTGGGCAGCATATTTTCTTTTAGACATGTCAGATTAAATAAATTGCAAACATTGTGTCTACTTATTTTTAATAAAATCTCTTCATACTCACGGATAATCTTTCCCGTATTGTAATTGAAAGATGTCAGAAATGAGCTGTAACGTTGACAGATGTTATTATCATTCATTTCTCAATGTACCCAAGTACTTTCAATCTCCTTAACTAAGCATATCTCACACCCCTGAAGATGATCTCGAAAGGAGATTGAAGGTACTTTCAATTATAATACGGGAATGATTATCCGTGAGTACGAACGGATTTTATTAAAGATAATCAGACACAATGTTGGAAATTTATTTAATCTGATATATGATTTTATGCTGATTTTATCTTGATTTCTACTTTGCTTGTCATTTTCATTGTATTTCATATCATTTGTTAGCAAACTCATTTCTCATTTGTGAACATCTTTTTCATTTTTACCTCCTTACCTTTTGTGTTTCTCGTCAACCAAATTGTACATTAACAATCCCTACTGCAATTTGTCTTGTTTTGGTTTCATTATCATTTTTTGATATCAACTGACCAAAAATATCGATCGGTTTTAAAACCTTCAAAATTCAGCTTCATTCACTACCTAAATAATTTTACTTATATAGTAACGAATGAAATCATGATGGAAGCACTAAAGTTGACTTAGTACTTCTTTGCTACATAAATTTAAACCTGGTTAAACAGCGGATGCAGCTGGTAGAATAATAAGGACAATGTTTAGTGGAGGTAATGTTAATGACTGTACTACAGCGGGTTTTCAAATGCATCACTTAAAAAGGACAGAGTATAAGGATTGATATAGACAAAGTGAGCGTTTGTGTTGAATCTATTCCGATTCAAATATCAGACGCTTGCATTAATGCTCAAAACTAGCAACGGATTTAGACATTTGAACATGCAGCATATCGAAAAAGAAAAAGAAACAAATATCCGACAAACTCAATGAATTAAAGAGAAAAAAACAATCTTTTTTGGTTACCTGATATTTTTGCCGCTGTTGATGTCGTAATTTATGTTGCTTTTCATGTTTTTGTTTTTTTTTACATTTTGTCCAAAGTCCTCTTCTCGTCACTTTTGTTAAGATATCTCTATATTTAAGCTGCATTATATAGATAATGATGAGATTCATATAACACGTGAAGCTGAACCTAATACAGATAAATGTATTATTATTATTATTATTATTATTATTATGAGGAGTACCGCAAGCCAACTTATTGATGCTGGGAGATAAATATACGAAGCCTTGTATACTCACTATGACACCCAATCTGATAAGCGTATACCGGGCTCAGGCATCACTGCCAGATATGCTCTATATCGTTATCTTGATAAAATCATCGCATAAACTTACAAGTAGAACTCAGGTAAAAATACCTTCAGATGGAGTATCTCACCCACCCTCTAAAACTCTCTCTGGTGGTGTTCCCAAATACCTAGATCTGACTCTCCCTTGTCGCCTTGACTGCTCCATCTTTCAAACTTAAAAAACTACACCCAACCCTATCAACAGCTGACCATGATGTCTTCCCCTACTACCACCGGTCATGGACAGCGATGCGCAATGCATAATAATAATAATAATAATAATAATAATAATAATAATAATATTGTTGTTGTTGTTGTTGTTATTATTCATTCATTCAGTCACACATTCATTTATGCACTGAACTTTTCGTACAAGTAATAACTGATAATCCCTGCCTGAGATCAAGTGACAGCAAATCTCATCAATACTCCAAGACCATTATATCTTTATTCTAACAGATTTTAGTAATACTTTCGCCCAAATAGTTTTACTGCATCCTGTGATTTCCAGTTCTTCTAATTTTTTCTTAAATTGTGCGAAACTTTTTCGAGTTCTGTCATAGGACATCTGTGACATTCATATCGCACAGATTTTTCAAGAATCATTTGTGATGACCGAGAAAATCCAGAAAGATGGGCGACCAAAACGTTGTGGTAAAGACGACAGAAACGAGGAAACTGACTGAATCATTGTAAAACAGTAACAGAAACTCGTTTCAGGAATTCACGACATTGCGTTTAGAAATCCCATGTCATCGACTTATTAAGAGTAACTCGTTGCTCTCAGAGTTGCAAGGTGGCATGACGGTCATCGCCAACAAAAACAGAAACGTTGAACTGCGTTCAAATTCCTGCCGAAATCTAGTGTTCATTTTGCTTTCAATCCTTTAGTAGAAATCTTGAAATCACGTTCTCCTACTCCCTACCCTGTCATCGCACACCTTCAAAATAGTCTTGTCACTCATATGCCAAGCAGTCGCAGCCCATTTTAATTAGAGGAAAAGGCAGGAACCGAGAAATATTCTACCTACCTCTCGACATTTGAAGAAGGACAAGTCAAGCATAGCACTTTGATTATCTGCTAAATACTGAGATCAATAACGCAGCCAAAAGTTTTAACAACACTTCATATTATATTAGGACTGTTTCAATGTTATGATCCAGTTTATTGCAAAATTTTCAACCATCAATAACAACAGCATTATTATCGTGCTTATTACCTTGATCATCATCATCTTCATCCTCATCATCATCATTGTTGTTCTTACAATTATTTTTGTCAGTATATTTTGTTAACAATAGAACTGCTGGCGAAGTTTTAAAATCTGGAACAGCCATGGTATATTTTTTATATCTATGTAGATAAATCAATTAAGGTACACAAATATTTTCTTAATCATTTATTTTACATAAATATTTGTCTTTCAACATAATCTTCTTCCTTGTCAATCCAACACTTTTCTATTACTCAAACAGATCGAACATTAGAAATAAGATTTTTAGATCAAAATTCTAAATGTCAGTCTACGATTTTTTTAAAATCCACTCTTTTTTATCTATACCCATGTATGCATTTATCGACGAGGGGGTGCTGGAAAGTTTTCGACCAGAAGTATTCTGAAGTTTGGTTTTCGAAACACTAATTTAGGGAAAGTAAGTTAAGCCAAATGTGCGTTGTGGTCCAGTGGATATCGGCTCGGAACGAGAAATCGGGGAGCCGAGTTCGAATTCCAGTTGAATTCATTGCATTCACTTACGCGCAAATACCCTTGGGAAAGGTATTAATCCGTCTCTTCCTTCGAGTTATGGGTTAAATAACAGGACAGATTGGGTTCTGTAGCCTTGGCTGGCAACCAGTCTACCGCAGAAAGCAATGGCAACCTACTGCGGCATAATCTTCTGCCCAGTCAGTCATGTTGCTTTCGAGACATGATCGCCCAAGCGTGTTTCACGTATGGTACTTAAATTAAGCGTGTTTCACGTATGGTACTTAACTGAAGTTAAGCCAAACATTTTATCAGCCCCCTCATACACACACACATATATATATGTGTGTACGCGTGCATACACTTTGACATATACATATATATATGCATATATGAACATGCTCACGTATAAATATCATTATTCATTCACTCAAAAACTCTTTCTCGCTTTAATTTTTTGCTTTTATTCTTTAACTATCTGTCTATTTAGCAAAATATCTTTTGGACTAAAAAAGTTGATATACTCTTTTCAAATATTTTCTTTAATCAAAAGGAAAAGAAATGATTCCCTTTTTAAGGATTCTTGTAGTGTTACTGTTCGTAAAGTTCCGTACTTTGAGTGATTTCCATAATTATATAACTATTTTTCGACATATTTTTTTTATTAATATGACATTATGATTATATTATATTTTTTCATTAATATGACATTATTATATTAACTCTGCTTGAGTGGAACAGAAGTACAAGTCTATACACACGTATAGTAAGTATTTAATTTATTAAGCATATTAAGCGTTAAACCTTCATTAAGCATATCAAGCATAAGACCTTAGGAAATGTCTTCATACAAAGTAAATTAAAATAACTGTGGCTGGCAGTTCTTGAAAAATAACAAATTATATTTAGTATATTAAGCACACGTTGGCAAACAATATAACAAAGTTTGTATTGTTTTTCACAGTCTCAAAAAGCACACGCTTCCCAACTGAGTCAGGCTGGCTCATCACGGCAGTTCTTCAAGAGGTTAAATGAAGAAGAAAAAAAATCTGAAACCGATTCAGGTTTTAAATCGACATGGAACACTCGAGGAAAAGCCACGGAATCAAGTTATTCGACGTTGGGCCATTCTACCGGCAAAAGAAAGACAAAGACAACTCGAAGGGAAATAACTCCGATGCGGGCCCGACTTTGTCTCCGGTACTGTCGACTTCATCGTCAACGTCGACTACGCCGTCCCCGGAGAAAAAATCGAGACCTTTCAGTAAATTACTTTCTCGGTCGAGAGACAGAAAAGATGAGTCAAAACACAGGAAAGAGAGAAGTCCGTCTGCGCAGCCGCGGTCTGTCAGTCATGACAGGCACCGCAAGAAAGAAGAGTGTGACGGCGGAGAAATATCTCCGACTGTCGGCGAAAAAGACGATCTCGGGTCAGAAAGAGACGGCTGCCCCACGCGGAACCGGAACTATAACACACTGCCATCACGAATGTCAGCGTTTAGCAAGAAACTGACGCGGCCCAAGAGCAGCTTTCTTAGCGTTGACGACGAAAAGCGCTCTTCACCGCTAATTCTTCGGGCTGGGAGTCGGCTGAGTATGTTCGATTTTCGGAAATCGAGCGTGAGTCTTAGTGCCTCTTTAAAAAGTTCCAGTGATCGAGGTGAAAGTGACGGAGATCGGGACTCAAGACGAGATGACAAGAGGAAAGGACAGAAAACTGATGAGGAGAAGAGAGAGGTCAGAAGAGAGCTAGAGGAAGAAACAAGAAAACAGAAGAAAGAGAGCAAACAGAATATTAAGAGCTTGGGAAAAAGGATAAAGAAAGGGATTTCGTCGTTGTTTCACCAGAAGCGAGACAAAAGAGATAAGGATAGCGGTGTGGACGAGATTCGTGAGACGGACGAAGACACGGCTTCGGCGCTGTCTTCCGCCTGTGAGAAGACCGACGAATCTGATATGGATAGTGAAAGTATCGGCAATTTCTCCATGTCGTCTAACCGTACAAGCCTTTGCGAAGACAGGCAAAGTGTAGGCACTGAATCGACCCTTTCGCGCCAAGAGCAGAGGAGCGTTATCAGCACGTCAACCATATCAGACGGCGGAAGCCGAAAATATAATGATAAAAGAGACTTTGCGTCTAGAATCCCAATCATTGACGTTGTCAAAGATTCAAAATATCAAAGTAGTAGTCTTGAAATGGCGAGAAAAGTCTTTGGTGCTTCCGATCAACAAAGAACTAGTGAACAAACTAAAATTCCTCGCTCTTCGGGTGTACATTCCAAAAATGTTAAGACGCTGTCTGTTGAGAATACGAGCGATAAAAAAGTTAACGAACGAACAGTCATTCCTAATATGGGCATGCACATCTATGAAAAGAAGACCATTACTCGGCCCGTAAGCAGCGGTGTCTACGACCTTAAGGGACCCGAACGAATTATCCCTCCAAACATGGGAACAAATATATGTGCCAAGCGAACTCAAGAAGTTGCCACTGCTTCACCAAAGGTCTTTAGTACTAGTAAAGAAACAAAGAAAGGAATCGCATCGTTTTTGGAGAGTGCAGAGGTGCGATGTCTCTATTCCAGTGAGAACGCGTTAAAATCTTCAGAGAGTCGCGGAAGTTATGTGAAACCATCTTTTGGTAGCAATTCAGATTTGAGCTACAAAAGAAGTCCATTATTAGGAGTGAAGGACTATATCCAACGTGCAGAAAGCCTCAGTGAGAATAGCAGATCTTCTTCAGGGCCAGGATACGCAGTAAATGAGAAGAAAATTCGACATGAAAGATTTTCTTCGCCGCTAACACGACCTGCATTTGATAAAACTAATATTCGCAGTATGACGCATTCAAACAGGAATAGAGACCAACATGACACGACCTCAGACTGGATTGAAACTCCTGAATCAAGGAAAGACTACTTTGAGCGGTCGAGAAAAAACAGCGAATCAGAAAGAACTCTAAACAAAAACGAAATGGTCGCCAAATCTTCTCAGCGAGTGTCTAGCTACCACGATAGAAAAGCTGATGAGACGACAGCTGCTGTGCATTCTTTTCAAGAAGTGGATCGCATGTCGGTCGGTTTTCTAACTTCGGTTAACAGCGTTGACAGCAGTTCAATAACGCATGCGCAACTTCAACCCCCAAAAATTGAAACTTCAGCTTCCACAAACACCGTAGATACAAAGTCCGCTACTGAACCTAAGAACGAAACAACCGGTACTGTCTCCGACTGTAACGATGATCCGGTTGCCGTTGCTGCAGCTGCAATCATCAGAGCTCTCAAAGATAAAGGTGTTAAAGATATAACTGAGGATACCATTAAGGATGTTCTTGCTTCAACTGGTATAACTGGGTCTACTTGTGGCTCACTAAGAACATCCTATAGAGATTCTATGGTCACCAATGCTTCAAGTGAATTAGAGTCCTCTGACAGCGATGAGGATCTGGAATTTTACGATAGTGTTGACGCATCAGAATTGAGCGACAGGGAGGAAAGTCAATCGAACAAAGATACCGCTTACGCAATAGAGGAAGCAGATTTATTTGCAAGGATCACCAACAAGTGCAACGTCGAAATGGTGGAAAAAAGTTCAAATCGTGAAGACGCATTTAATGAAATGAAGAGCCTTGATAGGCGAAAATCCGTAGAGGTTTTTGCCGGGAGTTTAAAGGTAAAAAGTGACAAGGATAGAAATAGCAAACAAGCTGAATTATTAACTAATGATAAGTCGAATGATCACAAAAGCAACAGTGGGACACCGGAAGTTGTCAGGACGAAAGACCTGAAAGCTATGCTCAAGATTGACGATATTGAGAGAGAGATTTTACCAAAGAAAAGCGTCGAACACCAAACAAAACACGTGGAAAATGTTTCAGTGTCACATCAACGAACAGCAAACGATATCCAAATTAAAGACAATGTCAAGCTTGACAGCATCGATAAAGTATCTCCAAGTTCTTCGTACTCTTCGGGACCAGGAAAGTTGATTAAAACTGAAGAGTTCTCTGAGAGTGACGAAGATGAGGAGTTTATAGAAGCGACGTCGAATAGCGATGATCTTAACTCTGACAGAGACAACAGACTAGACAACTTAGGAGACCAACATATCGAACAAAGAATGGCATGCACGGATTCCATGCCAAAATCTAAGTTTGATACATTGAACATTGAAAAGATACCCTTCAAGATCGAACCATCTCATCCGCACATCGATGTTAATAATCGGGCTTCACCGGAATTAAATATCCAGTCTGAAAAGAGCATCTGTGAAATTAAAAAGGCAAATCTCATTATTTCTACTGAGAACAGAGACTTGTCATTACCTGAGTCTGAACGCCAAAAACTGGTTTCGACACCTGAAAGGATTGACCAACATCCAACCCTTGACCAAAAGAATGAAATGACAACGGCTAAAGATCAGTGTCCAGAAATCAAAACTCCATTATCCGTAAATGATCCAAGTGCTTCAGGTTCAGAGCAAGATCGGGTCGTTTCATTACAATGTGTTTCTAATAAAAGTCAAAATGCTGACGACGTTGCTGTTCTCAGACGATCTTCGACAGGACGACAGCGGGATTATCAGGACAATGGGAACAGATTTTGCGCAATTATTGAAGTTGCATCGAGCAGCGACGATAACGAGGACGAGTTAAATCTTGGAAGTGCCGGATCGAACACTGTATTGCGCATTGGTGCTTTCGGAACCTCGCTGAAAGGCGAGGAGAGTGATGATACTGGTTATCTCGAGTCGTCTGATAGCACAACTACGTCAGTTAGTTGTCTTGAGGATGATGAGTCGAAAGTAGTACACAAGGGACATAATCGCCTTAACGACTCTCTAAGTGGTGATATGTACAAGGTTAGAAATTCTATAGCAGAGGAGGAATCAGAGTCTTTAAAAACAGGCAAGAACAGTAATGATGTTAACGCCATGGAATTTTTTGACAGCATTGTGGACCTTGAAAAAGTCGGCAGCACTAATAAGCACCTAAAAGACAGAAGCGATGAAGATGAAGAGTTAAATGATTTTAATGCTTCCTGTCGAGAATCTTGTCAAAAGGTAAAAGTGGCGTCAGTTGATGCCGAAATGGTGTGTCCCGATCAGACGCGCTTTGAGAGAAATCAGCAAACAGAAATCAACGAAGCTAAGATGATTGACGATACAGAAACGATACATGACTATAACTGCGTATCACTAAGTCAAGAACCAAAGAATAATGAGCGGAATAAAGTTCGGCAGGGAAATGACAAGGACGAGGCCGATCAAGATTCATCCTTAGCGTCTTCGAAGACCGACGCTTTTGCTGACATCAAAACTCACAAAAGAGAAACAAAAACATTAGAAAAGCCGGCCACCTTTTCCAACAGAAAAAACCAAGAATGTTCGAAACAGCTTGCTGGACATGAGAAAAGCTGGGAACTTGAAAACCTACAAGGTGACGACAGCAAATATCCTACAGGCAATGACACTGAAGATTTTGTTCCAGCAAATGAAATCGAAAGATTAGCAGAAGTGAAACCAGAGGAAGTCGGTAGAATTAAAGACAAACGAGGTGAGATGACGTCGTTTAAACCCGAAGACAATTTTCCCGATGAATCAAGCTCGAACGAGAACATAACAAATACTGACAAAACGCTGGTGATTATTAAAAAAGCAGAATGTATCAATACAAACAACGAGGCAATTGGTACCGAAGTGAGAACTTTTGAAGAAACAAGTAATGTGACGAGAACTGAGAAAAACTATGTAAAGGAGATAATTCCTCAAGAAAAACCAAAATCCGCGACGGACGACACGTTTCAGTTTTCGGAGAAAGTTACAAAAGATCTAAAAGGTCTGACAAACGAAATCTTTCAGCGTTCAATTGAAGAGAAAAGCCAACACGCTAAAGCAGACATCTCTCCAGACTCAACTAAAGAAGACGATACCAGAGAGAAAGCACAAGAAAATTCACGAACCTTAGGAGAAAAAGATCTAAAAGTGGAGACAAAAGAGATCTCACTACCTTCTGAGAAAGAGAAAAAACGGAAAGAGGGGGCAATAGAAATGCCACAAACTTGCAAAAAAGTAAAAGATCTGAAAGAGGAAGTAAAAAGGATCGCTAAACATTTAAATGTCGAAAAGGATGTGAAGGAGGAGACGATAGATATCTCACAACCTTCAAAAGAAGAAAAAGACCAGAACATTGAGGTGGAAGAGATCAGTCAACCTCTGAAAGAAGAGAATCTTACTGATGAAGCAAAAGACATCTCTCAACCTTTAGAAGAAGAAAAGGATAAGAAAAAGGAAGCGAAACAGATCGTTCAACCTCTGAAAGAAGGGAATCTGAACGATGAAGTAAAAGACATCTCTCAACCTTCAAAAGAAGAAAAAGATCTGAAGATTGAGGTGGAAGAGATCACACAACCTCTAAAAGAAGAGAATCTTACTGATGAAGCAAAAGACATCTCTCAACCTTCAAGAGAAGAAAAAGATGAGAAAAATGAGGTGAAAGAGATCGTTCAACCTCTGAGAGAAGG